>OX346272.1:5125084-5586491 GCA_947049275.1 Epinotia bilunana | reverse complement strand
AAACCTACCATAGTAAAATTCCATGCCTAACCTAACATATATTTACGTGGCTGACATATTGACAAACAAGCAAGTACTAATACCAATTAGAATAAATAACACGGTGTATTTCCACCCCGTAGCCGCGAATGATCGGAATATACGCAACAGGACTGAAATGTGTCACTAGAATACGAGATCCCCGCACGTAACTGCAAGGTCGACGTTTCGACAGCCGAAAAACACAACAACACTAGTTACACAACCCTAAAATTTAACTCAATTAGCGTGTAGATTAAAGCATACGAAATTATATGTACTTTTACACCCGCCTCGACCACGGACACGGCCGCGGCCGCAACACCACTCCGCTCGACCCCGTGTCCACTCCGTCGTACCACCCTTAACACTACGCGAAATGTAAATAAACCAAAAAATAAATACACTTACCTCTCATACAATGTCACATTCCGTTCAATTACACACAAGTTCTATTCCCTTGTGATGAAAATCATCCTGGAAATTCAAGCGCAACATTACTATCCGGCGCGATCGCTTCGCTAGGCAATATCAGACTTTAATGGCCAGTGTCCACTACTCCAAAAACATATGATACGCCACTTTTGTCCTGCCCCTGGTGCGCTTGGGGCTTACTTCTTGGCTTAATTTCGATTTTTCACAACGAATCACTAGACTAGAATCACTGATATTGCTACACAATTCGAGTCCACTGATCTATGTTCCAGTGACGCAAAGCTCATACATCGTGAAGAGCAGCAGCCATTTTGAAATGTACGGGGGAGTGCAATCACGGCATGGAACATTCGCAAATTACTGCCGTTCCCGTCTCTTTTTCCACTTTAAACTTCACGCGATACTAGAAATACTTTATGCAGATTCCATTTTAGCACTTTAGGTCACAGAACTTCACTCCATTTTCCAATTGAAACTATCCAAAACAACCTAAGCGACATCCGATAATTCCAGCTTACCCCATTTGCATGACACACATAAAATACCGAAAAAACACTCAAAACACTTAAAACCGTACTTAAAATGTGTCGTGCTGAATTATAAGAAGTTACAGTATCGCATCAATATATCAGTCCAGTAGAAAAATCGCTAAAAAGATTGGTATATAATTTACAAATAGTTAATTCGGTACGAACAATAACAACGGCCGCCATTTGCAATTTTCAACTTGACATGCGCATTGACTCGAACTAGACAAACATGCAAGGTGTAGCTTTTGTAAGGTGGTATTTTCTGATTAAATATAAAAATCATAATATCAGTTAATATTTGCAAATAATACTTTCAATAATAATTTTAGACCTTTTTATGAACCTGAGATGACTTAAAGAATAAAATGATCAAAAGGAGTATGTGAAATTAACAAGTTTAGTGAAAAGTGTACGACATCACAAAGTTAAATCGACGGTCTTTCATGCTCCGATGAAGATTGCACCGTATTGGAGGAAAATATAATCTCCATGTTTTGTAATAAATTTCGATGGTTTCGATTGGTTCCCGCCATGAAACGTGAGGACACGAATCACTTCCTGTGATATTTTTTTATAACAGCAATAATATTTTGTTATAAAGTTTACAAATTCATGCACAATACGAAATAATGAATAATCCAAGGAAGTCTCTGTTGTTGTTCTAGCCCTGTTGTAGCTTTTTGATATTAGGCAAAATTTTCATTTTGAGAAGTGACTGAAATGCGAGTTCATGCTTTTTTTTAAACCACGTCGTCGTCGCAAAACAAGCGCACGGTCCGCGTGAGGGTAAGCGGTCACCACAGCCTATGGACGCTTGCAACTCCAGCACGTCTATCATGAGACGGCCGCGCCATACTCTCAATTTTTCTCGCACTATCCGTCTCTCTTTTATTAAAACACTTAGAACAAGAGGTATAGTGGAGAAAAATCGAGAGTATGTGGCGGCCGTCTCATGACAGACGTGCAGGGGGACTCGCATGAGTGTTGCCGACCCATTACATAACCGACGAACAATTTTTACTTGCAGCAAATACCTATAGATAATAGGAACCCAGCACGGTTAGCACAAGACGGCGCGCGAGCTCTCACATTATCCATCTCTTTCTAAGTTTCCTAATAAGAGAGAGACGGATAGTGCGAAAGAGCTCACGGGCCATCTTGTGCAGAACCGTGCAGAAGTCTCAGAACAATTATTTTTTTCAAACATTACAGGTTTGTTTTTGCAGCACAAAATAAATAATACACGCCCCAGGATAAAAGCCTCCATCGTTTAACGTTATGATTATGAGTAAATGAAATGGATATCGATTGGACATCGAAAAATTTTCCTGTCGTTTATCAATTACCAACCTACCTCGTCCTAGTAGTTCTCATATTAAGTATTGTACCTTATTCCAAGCCTAAACAATTGAGATGGCAACATCTGTTTCGACTGGCAACACTCCCAGGTTCCAATAATTTTGGTTTTACCGCCAAAATCCCCACCTTTGACTTTGAACCAGCATGACGTCAATATCGGCTGCGCGCCGAGCAGCCAACATTGGCGTTCTGTTTCTTGCAGAGGCAACACTACCTCGGCTCTAGCCTCGGCAGTACTACATATAAAAAACGGAAAATTCCTTGTAATTTTCTGATCGTAATGTTCCATGATAGTGTCAAAATTGACAGTTTATATGCTACAAGCTACAGTATCAACGAAATGAAGGTGCACGATTGTACTCCGCTAACAAAAGGTCGCGGGTAGCGAGGATTCTTCACCACCTGGTCACGGACGGATGCTAGTATTGGAGGAAATCGTTAGTAGTACCTACTCAGAAGGTAAGGTGCTTTATTATTCCTTACGCATAAAGGAAATTTTGATGACTAAGGTTTTTGGTCATTTTGCGTACCCGATGACCTTGAAGCCCCCTTAAGTTCTTTCTCCAGTAAAACTGGCACGGCCTAACCATATGCTAGTGCTCATTTAAAGGTGATTGATTTTAAATTCAAAACTGCCCTCAATTCGTCGGGTACTGCAATTGTCTCAAGAGCGCACCGGTATAATTACCGTATTTCGGTTTCTTCTATTATTTTCAAGTCGTTATATATATGTCAATCTAATTGAACCTAAATTTATTAAGATTTTGGGCGGTGCTTACTGGTTAGCTGCCATACGAGTGTCGATTTAAATAAGATACTTAAAAAAAAAATATGTTCATATTATCTTCTGGTTTTGCCGTGTAAGCAGTTGCTGATTGATTATATTTATTAACTTACGGTTTAAGAATCGAGTACCTATTTGGTGGATTTCACCATGTTCCATTATTAGTCATTTCGACTTGGATATTTAAATATGAAAGTAGATTTCATACTATTAAGTGAATCTAATGATGGGGGCCAAGAGGGGGAATTCCTCAATAGTTAATAGTACGGCCGGTACTAAAAATGTAATTCTTATAAAACTGATGTAGTTAGTCAGTTAGAATGTAGTTAGTTCAAACACATTCATTTCTGGAAATGTTACCAACTACTTCTTCGGTAGTATAGAGGTAAGTATTCCCGTCTGTCACACGAGAGACCGGGGTTCGATTCCCCGCCGGAGAGCCACGTAATATATGCGTCATTGAGTTTTCAGAGAGCTCTGGGTCAGACTGTGCCAAAGGGGGGCCTGATAATCACCAGCGAGTCGATGCGGTGTCTATTTCTGGTCTGAGGGACACAAGTGAACCCTAACCTAACCGACCTAAGACGGAGTTCACTTAAGACATATACTTTAGTCATATATTCCATTCAATTATCATACTTGTACTTAATATTTCCTGACAATGGTTTTTAGTCGTCGCGTAGACAGACTTTGAGAGTAACTGTTGCGTACATTCCGCTGAGAGCGTACAGGAGAGAATCTCTAACGAAGAGTTACTATGTATTTATTTATATAATCATGAGTTCGTAGCCATGTGTTGACTGTTACGCAGCGGACGCTTGTTCGAGTTCCAACATGTTTCATATGTTTAAATTTCAGAAGCTATAAGGTATTTTCCAGCCTACGCTCTCCTGCGCAAGGAGTTGCTACCAACCGGTCA
Source organism: Epinotia bilunana (assembly GCA_947049275.1). Lineage (NCBI taxonomy): Eukaryota > Metazoa > Arthropoda > Insecta > Lepidoptera > Tortricidae > Epinotia > Epinotia bilunana. Next base: position 5,582,446 of record OX346272.1, on the reverse strand, counting down.
GCAGTCGCTCTTGCGCAAGCTAGGCAAACTTGCCAATACAGTCAAAGCATAATAAGAAAGTCCTTAGATACCTTGCCTTCCGCAGCTTAAAGCTCTCGCTGGCTCTACCGAGGTACATAAAATGATGTAGCAAACAAGGTTGGTCGGAGTGGGGCTACAGCGCGGTTTTCAACGAAGAACAGGTTGTAATAATCAGGACAGTCTAAATACTGCTCACCAGTACCCTCCCTTCAAATGTTGTCAGAACCATTGACGGAAGATATCAAGAGACCTGGCGGACCACGAGTTTTTTATTGCCGGGTATACCAGGACTATTGGACGTAATTTCTCTGGTCCTGAAGAGGGCAGGTGGACGGAGTAATTAATTATTTAAACGACTTCATGTCTGTAAGTATATGTGGATCTTTCCCACATATTGTCTTTTTCAAGGTTCACGATTTTGACCACGTGATTGGATGGTGAGACTGGGCTTTTATGCATACTTTTTAGTCCTGAATGACTAAAAATTATACGTATAACATACAACGACAATTGCCGAAGGTAATATACTTCGATTTAGATATTTGTCTAGTCTCTCAATTTTTCGGCGGTAGCTCATCATTCAGGTAGTTGAGGTCCTCAGATCTCGAAGCCTGTGTGCGCCAGAGTCATTCTCAGCTGAAAGGATTCAGCACAAAACACGAGATTTTCATGAGATGTTAGGAAAGTACCTTTAAAGTAAACGTCCCAATATTTGACATCTATTTTAATAATTCACATATTGCTCGCCTTTTTCGCTTAGTAAGTTAAAAGTACCCAGTATTGGCCCCGTGTACACTGGAACGGTTACCTTACCTACGTCTGACGAACGTACATATACCTATGCTTTCTTTACTCTCTCTGCCATAGACTGGGCATACACCCTTAGTCTTGGAGTAAGTCGCTTTGATGAATATTATCCAACAATATGTGCTAGATAAAGTTGAAGCCTGGTGGTCCACTTGTATTAATTAACTATTTGTCTGTATCATCACCATTTTTACTGGCGTCAGATCTGTATTAGACGGCGATAACGACTGCTAACGCAGGGTATAGTGAGTCTTGTTGATATTTTAGTTTTCCTGGCATGTTGTTAGTACCGACACCTAGGGAAAGTAATAGACCGACATACTCGTCGCTATCAAACATTTGTGTTGTACCAAGTAGCATATATTCAAAATCACGCGCTAAATCGCCGTCGCCTTGCATTACAGTCGTAGGTCATACACCACTAGGGTAGATCGATTTTAAAGATTTTGCTGTCAGTAGGAGTGGCCTACTCTATTCAACAAGGGACTTAAACTATAACGAAGTTCTGGGGTGCTCTGTCAGATCTCTTCGCGTTGAAAGAAGCCCAAGTAGTTTCGGTACATACCTACTTAGTGATTAGTTCAGTTAGTTCATCGCTGGTCACAGTTTGTAATTTCAATCCGAGTCTTTCTCGAAACAACACGTTTTCTCTTATCTAAATGGTTAACATATCTATCTATTACCTAGTTTGGCGTTTTATTTAGTGAGCTGGGGAATGAGGCCCGCATATAATTATCCCATGGAGATTCATTAGACTACACACTTTGTAGCTGACAGACGCCTTACCATAATCTATTTATTAGATGGTTGTAAAAGTTTGGCTGATGAGTATAGTGGGACATCCCAAAGTTTACTTTTTAGCACTATGATGGGTTCACCTAGCGCATCTTTTAAACCAACTTAGCTAAGTATTGCATGTACGCACTTACAAATTAAATTACGTTTGAACAGATCATTACCTACACAGGTTTTATCATGAAGTTTTGTGGTCGAACACGAATCCTTGCTGAGTTCACTCTGTTGTCAGCCAGGATTTCAAAGTTCCATTATCCCAGGTGGATATATTGACGTGGCTTGATATTTGAGACATTTTGGTGGAAGTAATATTAGATATGTTCAAATAAAATTTCAACCCGATTTTGGCTCTAGGGTTTCCAATGAATTATATATTCATATTGTCTTGCTCGAAGTTTTTTATTCCAAATATAGACCCACTTATCAAAACATAGATTGACGTTATTTGTCCCCGATACAATGAGGATTTATAGGTGATTAAGTTATGAACATGTGACTTTGTTAAGCCAGCTTCATGAACAATCCATTCATGCTTTTCTGAACGATGCTAACGCACATATCTAGTAGTGTGAACAGTATATGTAATCGTCAAGCTGGCTTGACACTCATTATTTTATTAATACCTAATCGTCTTGGAAAGTGGTAAGTGATTGATTACAATTACGTGCTGTGCTACTATATTTCACAAAGTTTAAAAGAAAACTTTCGGCTTTTAAAACACGTCCAGATCCGATTTGATAGTTTGATATAATTATTGAATATGGAAATTACCCGAGTTTGTACATGAACATTTCACTGCTGTACAGTTTTCTTATAAAAAGCTAACTAATATTTGTTTTTTCACATTGGCGTTCTAACGAAACTATACAGTTCTATTTGCAATCCTTTGAACCAGCAGCCGATAACAAACACTTCTCAATTGTTTAGGCTTGGAATAAGGTACAATACTTAATAGACAAATTTTACCTAAAAATAAAATTTATATTAAGTTACTTACCTTGTTCCAAGCCTAATTTCATTGCTGCCTGCTGGCATATGCTTAAATATCTTTCAATGTTTAATAACATTACATAAACCAGCATATCTTAGTATTTAAGCTTATTTTTCAGAGACACAATTTAGTACTTAAGCTTACATTTCAGCCATAAAACCTAGTTTTTAAGCTTGTATTTCAGGAACACTTAGTACTTAAGCTCTTATTTCAGCTGTACCTATAGAGTACCATAATTTGTCTTCTTCAAAACCAACCACCTACACCCAATGCGGTGTTTGTTTACATAACATAGTATAGCCATCGGACTGCCGACCGTGGCTACATCGCCACCTATCTATCTACAGTGGCTATCTACCGTCCACATATTTCATATTGGACGGCGGACTCAATTGAGAATCCAATGATGGCTGCTCGGCGCGCAGCCGATATTGACGTCATGCTGGTTCAAAGGTGGGGATTTTGGCGGTAAAACCAAAATTATTGGAACCTGGGAGTGTTGCCAGTCGAAACAGATGTTGCCATCTCAATTGTTTAGGCTTGGAATAAGGTAAGTAACTTAATATAAATTTTATTTTTAGGTAAAATTTGTCTATTGTTGCCATGTCGTCTTCTTCTAAATTTTGTTGACAGGAATTGGGCGATTAGGAAAAGTTCCACTTCTGCCAAGTCACAAAATTTTATTTAGCTAGCAAATAAAGAATAATAAGAATGCCTGAGACTTGGTACTACGAAATATCTTACAACTTTTTACGGTGGAAGAGTTTCGAGACTTGGCCTCTTTTTTATATGAAATGTTTTTTATGAGATCACTTCTTTTTGTAGGTTATTGTGTTATCAATATCCCATTCTTGATTTTTTGCCCCATTAACTGCAAATATAACTTTGTAATCAAATATGTTTTCCCCTCACTGCCTTGGAAAGCCGTCTTTTATTTATCCTTAAAAACCAGTGAGCAAAAACGCATTTTATCCACTAGTGGGGAAAATAATTTGACCTTGGAGCGTGTTCAAGTAGCTTTTAATAAATCATAATAAATCGTTTATTTGGATATCTTATATTAGTTTTACAATAGTGGTTGAGGCCTCCTAGTAGGTTTTCATTTACCTGTATCACGAGGTCTCGCTCTTCTCGTTAAATAATACATTTTGGGAGTGTCTTAGGCTATTTTAAGTAATTATAAACGATTTTGTACATTACAATCATAATTATAGTTTAAGTTAATCGTTTAAAGTTTAATTTTGAATCTAAAACTAGTGCTAGTTGCTTTCAAAACATTTAGTATACTTAATCTATCGTGCAGCGCGTGACTGCATGTGTGTGTGTTTGCGCGCGCGCGCGCGCGTGTGTGTGCGTGTGTGTGTGTGTGTGTGTGTTCAGATTTCTTAATTTTATTCGTTGATACTGTTTCGATTTGTTTACACCTATTTACCTATTAATATTCTATTTTAGTAGGTAGTTCTTCAGTTTCATAATAACTAAGACCTGTCAGCCACTTTTTTATTGTTTCTTTACACTTGTAGGAAGTAAGAGGGTAAATGTTTGTAACGTTGTTGTAACGTTGTTATTTTTATTGACAGCATAACAAAACGTAAAACGCTCATAATACAAAAAAATCACAGATGATGTATATCTGCTGCCGCTATCGCTATAACAAATACTAAAAAACAGAATAAAATAAATATTTTAGAACTTTTAAATAATTGTTTGTTGCCTACATCAAATCATCAGGCACTGGGTCTCAAAAAGTATTGGAAAACTAAAATGCGACTCGCACTTGACCAAAATTCTACTTAACATTGTTATTAGTAAAAAAAATATTAAAAACTAATATTTAAATTAAATAAAGTTGTTTTGCATGTTGCACTTGCCTCGCTACAGTGAGGAGAAAAGTTTTGTGTTACACATGGGTGCAAATGTATTTTACTTCTCGTGTGTTGAAACACTCGCTACGCTTAGGATTCTATTTTAGATAAAATACAACTTTGCACCCTTGTATAATAAAATGTATAAATAACTATTATATGGGATTACAAAGTTATCTATGCAGTTGGTGTATCTAGAAAACTGGTTTAAATTGCAATTTTTTTTAGCGTTCCCTTGATTTATACACTAAACACTAACGGCCGTATTCATAAACGTCCTACAAGCCTGTTTTAACTAAAATTGCGTTAAAATTGTTTGTCCTTATCTGTCAGTGTCATTTGTGTTCGTAAGAAAGGGACAAAGCACATTTTATTTAGCAGAGGCATTTTAAGTTTTATGAATTAGGGGGTAATTGTATTCTAAATTTGAAGCTTCTATGTCTGCTAGAAGTGCCTTAGACTTTTGATGATCGGTGATTCAGTCAGTGAGTGATGTGATGACAAAATTAAGAAACTGACTAGTTATAAATCTTAAACCGCTGGTTCAAATTGAATGAAATTTTAAATATATCGTGTTTATACAACCCCAGATTAAGTAATTCTGACGAATATTAAAATTGACGACATAGTATGATCGGAACTTCGCAATACAATACATACTTACCAATATTTTCAATTTCCAATCCTATTTCCCGTTGCAATAAATAAAGGAAACCAATAAAATAACAATTATTTATTCATAAATACAGTACGAATTTTTTTCAGTTTTTCTGGCTTTCTTTAGGAACAGATTGAAACAAGCCCTTTTTGGCCATCTCATCAGCCCAATCGTCGAATTCTGAAAGTCTGAAAACCGACAAACATTTAAATACAAAACACTTTTTTGACAAATGTGAAGTTAGGAAATAAGTGGGTACTGAAATAGCGTTTGCTGCGTAAATAGAAACGTATGCGTCAGTCATGATAAAGACCCTTCACACACACACTACCACACTAGCTACTAGCTAGTAGTAGGTAGTTTTGCATTCGATCGAAAGTTATATTAATTGAGGTAATTTATATTTTAAATATTACTATAACTTATGGACACTGGAAGGCTTTCAAACCCAAATTACGAAACCTTAATTAAATTGTTCTTTATTTTTTTAGTCTTTAGGGACCTTAAAGTACAGAATTTTGATTGTATGAAAAGGCCTATTTAGACATTTAATTCCAAAAATAAATATTGTTATCTACTTTGTGTTAGTGATTATAAAACAAAAATGTGCTAACGGTGCTTGGTTCACACTGCAGGTATTTAAACATAACATTTATAATAATCTAGGCTAATATGTAAATCAATGGATTTTCTTCCGTTTCTACTTGGAAAGCGGTCCAAAATACCTTAAAATTTGTTCTATGTGTATCATAACATAAATGTAATTAAAAATGTTTACTATTCGATTTTAAAAGGGAAAGGTGGCTGTCAATTACGCGACGGGGTTGAAAGTTCTTTTTAGGGTACCGTATATATTGTACACTTTTTATTTGCTTTTTATAAAGGTTTGTGTCAAAAATATCATTTTTAAAATGAGCTTTTGGTTCCAACTGTACTTTTCTTCAAAAATTATCGTTGACCACTCATTGACGGGACTAATGGACCTGAAGTTCATAGGATTGTGTTTAAGTTTTGAAGAAGCCGGTTTTGACTCAATCATTAGACCTCTCTTATTTTATTGGTATGAGGGCCTTTTCGGATTTACTTCAACATAATGGGATCTTTTGTGCAATGCCTACATTAAACCCGCTCCAGCAGTTTCACAAAGATAAAAAATAAAAATAAAAAATAAAATAAATATTTGGCAACAATCTAACACAAATCAATCTGGTCCGAAACTAAGCAAAGCTTGTACTATGGGTACTAGACGATGATAAACATACTTATATAGATAAATAAATACTTAAACACATAGAAAACATCCATGACTCCATGACTCAGGAACAAGTATACGTGCTCATCACACTAATAAATGCACTTAGTGGGATTGGAACCCAGGACCTCTTGCTTTATAGGCAACTACCAACTAGGCTAAAGCGGTTGTCACTTATATAGATAAGTATGTACAAAGTATGGATAAGTATGGATGATGTATTTCTGCAGGAGTGCAATGTATTCCTTTAGTTCTGGGTAACCATTGCCAAAGTCATTAATTCTGTGTCTGGTTTTATGTTAGCAGACGAGATGCCTGTTAAACTCTCTCCACCTTATTTCTACGAGGATCGCAAAGACATTTTAGCTAATGGCCCGGGGCCACAAGGTAAATTTATGGTTACTAGGATCACATGGCGGACCGCGGGCCATTCGCAAAACTTGAGCTTGGTGAACTTACAAAGGCGTCTCTAGCCCATGTAGTACCCGTGTGCAAACATTACTCAAGCGCCCACTAGTAATGGTAGCGGGTGGCACTCGGCGCCTCCTAGGACGGCTGCGCCCGTGTGCAACGCACACCCTGCACCATAGGTAAAGATGCCTCTGTGAACTTAGGCACAGCTTTATGGAAGTTTGATCATGAACTTAAATGCTCGATTAATGATGAAGGCGGATGATTGCCTAGCAAATCCTGTATTACACGTGATGAATCCGTGTTAGAATTTATTAGACTCATGTAGGCAATAAAATACCCTCAAAAAAGCACAGTGGCCAAAAAGCTTTAGATAAAACAATTTTCTCCTGAATGGTACAGAGGTAAAATATTTTGATATATTTCCATGATTATTACTCATTAACAAGTGTCACGTTTCGGGCGCAGCGAGACGAGAGACCCATAATGGCATTTCATATTAAATTGGTGCCTAGGCCTGCAAGATGGTCTTCTCTAATTTCCATTCCACAATTTGTGGCACAGGATTACGGCATTCAGCCATGAAAATTAAAGTTTGATTTCTATAAGTTTAATTTAATTTATTTCATTGCAAGTTTGAGAAAAGCACTATACATACCTCATGTTATTCTAGCATGTATTAAACGTAGCCAATAACATGGAAATCCGCATGTAAAGGAAAGCGGCTCCGAACAGAGCGTCCACCTAGTGGCTAGTCACTTCAAGTGTTAACTTACGCATAGAACTCCCTATAGCGCTCCATATGCGGCCTGGTATAGGTCAGGTACACCAACAACCCCCCAGCAGCGGAGAGTAGTAACGCCTCGGTGAGCTTCCTCGTGGTCTGCGCCCAGTGCAGCCCGCGCATGATCGGCTTCACACGGCACGCCGGCGGCGGCGGGGGCGGCGGGCACACCGCGGGGCAGGGGGGCGGAGGGGGCGGCGGGCACTTGAATGGGGGACAGGGGGTTTTTGGAGTCTTCACCATGGTGCTGCTGCTGTGAAAATTGACACCAGCTTTTACTACAGGAGCCCTATAATGTTCGGCCCAATAATGGGCGTAATCGATACCTCTCTAAAACATGTGGTTACATTATAGGCATCCCTCATGATGCCGTTAGTGAGGAACGAAGAATTTCGTATATCTCCATAGTTGTCACTGGTATACATGTACCTTGAGGCGCGTTTTCGGACAAGCGGATTCCTTTATTACCAGCCCCTTACCGCTATTTACAACCACGCGACCACCGGGTTCGGAGGCAGGATCACTAGAGGGGTCAAAGTGTTCCATATTTTACAATTTCAGTATGGAACACTACCTACTTAGCATAACACCACGGCGAGCCACAGCACTGGTTTTCGGTGAAGACAACTTAATACACTCACTGCCAAACACCGATGAAAACTACATTCATCAAGTGAGATTCCGTTCTATTTCAGGTCAGTGACAAATGCAAAATGGCGCAAAGCTCCCACGGAGGCAGCCACCGCCGCAGCCGGGAGCCCGAGCACCGCTATTCCACCACCGACTGGGAGGCCAAGGAAGCCCTGATCCAGCGCGAACTGGACGAGGCGCGCGCCCGGGCCACCCAGATGGAGAAGACCATGCGCTGGTGGTCAGACTGTACTGCTAACTGGCGAGACAAGTGGACTAAGGTCAGGAATGAAAGGAACAAGGCAAGAGATGAAGCTAAGCAGCTGAAGATCAAGGTAGACTCTTTAAGCAAGGAGCTGAGCATGATTAAAGCGGAGAAGACTAATCTAGGCCAACAACTCACAGATGTTATGAAGGATAATGAGAAGCTCCTCACTATAGGAGAAAGCAGAATAGTCTCAGGAGAGCTGACAACTGAAGACGGAGTAGAACTGAGGAGGAAAGGTTATGTGTCTCCGAACGAACCTAGACAGAGAGCCTCACTTGACTCGCACAAGTTTTCCAACGTAGATAATGTTCTAGCCAGCAAATTTGGTGAAATGAGATTGAGATTAGACGAGACTTGTAAGAGTTTGCAAACGGAGAAAGATCAGAAAGCGTTCCTGCTTGCTAAAGTCGAAACACTGACCACTGAGATTCATAATATGAAGATGGAGCTGACACACAACGATAGGACTCTAGGATCAACGGATTCCAGTCATAGCGAGGTGGAGAGACTCCAGAATGAGCTGCAGGATGAGGTGGCAGCGAAGCAGACGCTGGAAGAGAAGATAGCGGAAATGAAAATGGAGATTGAGAAGCTGAAGTCGGAGAATACGATACAGTGGAGTAAACGGGAGCTGATGGAGACGGAAAATATAGCGATACTCAGGGAGAATAAGAAGCTTTATAGTCAGGTATGTGGTTTTCCATATGTTAAAAAAACAATAAAATTAGATCCACGGAGTCATATAGTATACGATGAAGAGATATAAACAAACATAAAACTTAAACTATAGGTAAAAAATTTGGCATAAATCGCCGTCAACGGGCAAGGTGCCCAGAAGGCTGGCCGTATTTCCTCGCTGTATAGCGATACTAACACGCTGTGCGAAATACTGGCCAGCCCTCTGGTCGCCCGAGGCTTCTATTAAGCGCGTCGCCAAATCTTTATAAAGCCGACGCGCACTTGGACCCCATGGCCCCAAGGTTTCAACGCCAAACGCCGCAAACATGTAGCTGTTTCCTAGGACGGCATATTTGCGGTGAGGATGCCGCAGCGCCAGCGGCGGCACTGGTGCTTGGAACATGGGACGGTGCCAGGGTATCAACGCAAGTAGAATCCCAAACTAGCGGCTGACCCATGCTCCAAGGCACCAGCGTCATTCCGTCAGGTCTCTGGCCGTCGTCCCTGGCCAGCCCGCTGGGCTCGAGGACTGCCGGCACTCTCGCACTGACAAGAGCCCGACGGATGATATCGTTAATACTGGCGTGGCGGGAGATCCTACCAGCGCTCCGGACACAAGAGAGGCCATGGTGGCCCAGTTTGTCCACCATGGCGCCGCATTGACAGCGATGTGGCTGATTTGTTGATGCCCTCAAACGCAAGCTAGCTGCCAGGCGGAAGGTGGTGTTATCTAGAAAAGTGCCTATGTTTGGAGACGGTAGAGCTTGCAGCCACAGACCCGACTCCCACTCGGCAGTCGCAAGGAGACGAGCACGGTCTGCCGAACTAGTTGACGTATCTAAAAGGTTTTTCGGTACTAGCTGACAGAGCGGCTCGTCCCATTGCCTCTGCGAGCAGGGGTTGGCGGGCGGGTCCGCGTCGGGACAGGTTATAGACCAAACGTTCTTGGCCTCGGAGCAGTGCGCGGCCTCCATAGCTCCAATAGAAGGATCTAAGATTTTCCCTATAAGGCTTTGAGCACCATGCACCGAGGACAAGAACGCAGGTAGAGCAACACCAGAAATTTTGCGAATACCCAGGCCGCCGAAACTAATGGGTAGGCTAGCCTGGGTCCAAGATCTATCGTCTAAGGGAATATTGAAGATGGATGTGAGTGTTTCTACGACTAATGTATCTAATTTTGAAACCAAAGCGGGGTATTTCCAAAAATGGGTTCCGCGAAGTATATATGTAAATTTTGGGACGAAAAGACAATGCTTAATGATTGAATAGGCTGAATGAAGTTTAAATTTGGCCAAACGGTGTGATGTTGCTTTGAAATTTTGAATTTTTGTTTTCAAAGGATTGATCTAAGACGGGACAACCAAGAAGGTGAAGCGATTCTTTGTTTATAATTTTGATACCCGGGGCGAGTTGTCTAAAAAGGTCGATTGTATTTTCTTTGGCCGGACAGGAATCGGTGATAAAAAGTTCGCACTTAGAGAAATTTTGCGATAGGCCAATTTTTTCCATGTCTGTGTTAATTTTTTTTTAATCTTCTTGGACGGAAATCGCTTCTCCGCCGAAAGTTCCGTCATCTAAATACCATACGTTTAATTTTGAATTTAGTTCCTTAATTATGGGATGTATAGCAAGACTAAAAATTGCTGGGCCGAGCGGGTCGCCTTGTTGTCGGTTTTATATAATAATTTGGAAGGAGAACTATAACATTGCCAAAGAAATTTATATATCAGAGGAATTTTGTCTTTTATTTGAGTCAACAAGGCGCCCCGGTCTACGGAATTGAAGGCATTGCAAACATCCACCTTAAGCAGCACCTCCCCAGCCTCATGATCGAGGAATGTTCGCACGGCGTGCACGGCGGCTTCACATCCACTTTTGTAGCCAAACCCCAGTTGGACAGGTTGAAGTTCTGGGGTAAGCTTGGGAAGGATGGAGCGGCAGGCGATCTTGGCGACAAGACGTCGGAGTGTGGTGCCAACTGCAATGGGGCGGATGCCGCCGTCTTTTTTTGTTAGGGCACAAAGGTTGGCTCCATACAGGACGTCCCTGATGCCGTCTGGGACCTGACCGGCCAGCATGATATTAACCAGGGCCGTCAGGTCCTTTAAGAGTATTTCCCCCGTTTCACCACAGCTGCTGCACAGGAGATCTTTCAGGTGCTGAGGTGTCAGACCATCCAGACCTCCCGCAGAGCCATTGGGGAAAGATGCTACAGCTCCAAGGACATCCTGTGTAGAGGCAATAAGGTATAGATCACTCGATAGTGGGGGGTCAGGCAGGCAAAGGTTTGTAGCTGGAGGTGGATGCTTGCTGTGTAGAGCTGAGAGGGTGTCAGAATTAGATGGGGCTACTGCATCGTCAGAAAAAAGCAAGCGGGCGGCGCCTTTTATATCGCCGTCGGAAGTTTAGACTCGACTTTTTTAAATAAACAGTTGTTGGTGTTCCTAAAATTGTGGGGGGAGGGTTGAAATGAAATATCGCTGCAGCAGTTCTCTTTAACTGATTTCGTAAGTGATTTTGATTTTTCATCGGAATTTATATGAAGTACTTTATAGGTGAATGTAAGTAAGAGTTAGGTTAGGTTTGTTTTATAATAATCCTATAAAGCTTTCTATTTAAGAAAAAAATGCATTAGGTCAAATGAAACTTTTGTCAAATTTAACATTTGGCCAAAAGTTGTTTGGTCTAACATTAGTGAACCGCAATTTTGTCTCTATTGAATATCTGTGTACCAGGCCCGCGATTGAGTAAAAAAAATATAATTCTATTTAGTCCGTCTTTGTGACGTCTCGCGGAACTTGAACGGGCTATATCTTCATCATTTCGTTTGATTGTCAAAATAAAAAATACGACTCCTATGTTTTTGGATGATCTAACTGACATACTAAAAATGTTTTTATAGGACAGTAGCCAATTCGTGATAAAAAGACCAACATACAGTAACTTAAAATACTTTCCTTTCCAGGTTTGTGAGCTCCGAGAGCAAATCCACAAGCTAAACAGGATCTCAGATGGCAGCGCTTATGGCTCAACCGTCGAATACAGGCTGGAGGACAGGAAGAACAGCCCCCGCTCCCAAGAGAAAGACTTCAGGTTCAATGAGTACTCCAGGTTAGAGCCCGATGACAAGAAACAGGGTAGCAGCCGATCTCATTCCAGCAATGGGTCCTCCGAAGGTAATCTAGGTTTTCATCCGAAGGATGACCTAGCCATACAAGAGCTCAATTAAGAGTCAGTGCTAGATTTCGTTGCACGTTCGAAGCAGAATGTGGAAAGAGTATGTAGAAAAGCGGGCCACCTAGCAGATTCCTGGCGCTGAAAGTGTTAGTAATATGCTAGTTTCGCCACGATTCTTCAAAGTAACAGAGAAACTATATTACTTTGAGGACATAAGACAGAGATAGATATTATGCTACAGTGACACGGATTTTTGGTCATACTATGACGTCTAGGAGTATATGTGTCTCCCGCACGTCGCCCGCGCCCCGTTATGGCCATATCCCTGCACCCGCGCGCCGCGCGCGCGAGTACTGAGCTAAACGGGCTACCTATAACTCGCTCGGAGCGCTTATGTTATACTAGCTTCCGCCCGCGACTTCGTCTGCGTGGAATCGGAATAAAACCGGTCATAAATTTTAATCCAGGCTATAAACTATCTTCGTGCTAAATTTCATCCAATTCGGTTGAACCGTTTTAGCGTGATTGAGTAACAAACATCTGAACATCCAAATTCCAAACTTTCGCATTTATAATATTAGTAGGATTCGGTTCGAAACCGTTGACAGCGCTCGATTACAACAATAGGGGTGTAGACTCAATTTTTTTTATTTCTCAAACATGCAATGAAATATTGACGTTGTGTTCTTCATAATGGGCTTCGAAGTGTCACATTTCGGGCGCAGCGAGACGAGAGACCCGTAATGGCATTTCATACAAAATTGGAGGCCTAGGCCGGCAAGATGGTCTTTTTTAATTTCCATTCCACTATTTGTGGCACAGGATCACGGCGTTCAGCCATGAAAATTAAAGTTTAATGTCTTGGAGTTTTTTTAATTTATTTCATTGCATGTTTGAGAAAAGCACTATACATACCTCGGCGTGAAATGGAGTTGCCTGCCTCATAACTAGTGATCGTAATCAACGTGCTGAATTGGTGGCAAAGTATGGTTGACAAAAAAACAAATACTCAAGTATTTTAAATATTATTATATTTCACAAATTATAACATTTATATACATATTTACTATCACTTCTGCAATTATGCTGAATAAACTACTAAAATTTGTTCAACAGATTTTGCCGTCAGTCGTTCACGACGATTGGAAAAAATCCATTTTAAATAACTAAATGACCTTTCGACGTTGACAGAAGTCACGGGAAGGTAATTTAAGCTATTAAAATATTGCACGCAACTTTTATTGACGCCCTCCGGCATATTTACCTCTTTTCCTTCCATCAGTTGCTGCACGACTTTTACAGTACTGTAACCGGGGTTTCTATTCAGAACATTTTTTAATTTAAAATAAATTTCTTTGCCTGTGGGATGCAATCTCAACTTTGCTATTCTTTTTATCAAGTCAGACACAATTTTTAATGAACATTTTAGTTCTAGTTTTGGATCCTCCAGCAATTGAATTGATTTGGCGATAATGTTGAATTGTGTGTCAACGAACAATAACTCTGATTTTAAATTGCAATTGCGAAAAATTTTCTTGGCGTCGACAATTGCTCTTGCTTCACGTGAATCTAAAGCATTGATCACAGCCTTGATTTCATTAAAATATTTGTTGTAATATGACGCAGCATTTAACCATGTTCCCCATCTGGTTATTACTGGTCGCGGAGGAAGAGGAATGTTCGGATACATCAATCGGAGTTTTTGCGTTCTAGAAGGGGCTTTGAGGAAAACTTTTTTTACGCAGTCTATTAATTTGTTAATTGTAGGATAAAGAATTCTCACTTTTTCTGCGACGCGATTCAGTCCGTGTGCTAAGCATGTTAAATGTGTTAAATTGGGATATTCCTGTGTGAGACATTTACCCGCCTTAAGCATGTATGATCCAGCATCAGTAATGAAAAACAGTAATTTGTCTAAGTTCTCATTATATTTATGGCCCCAAAGATCTTCAAGAGTTTCTTTAACGAGTTTGGTTGTAGTTAAATAATTAGTTTTCTCCAGAACTTTTGAAGTAAACAAATGCATTTTGGTGCTTGTTCCATCCAGGGACTGAATCAAAACATTGGCCACTTTTTTTCCACACGAGTCGGTTGTTTCATCGACGCTAAGGCATATCGTCTTATCTTGCAGTTCCTGCCTAATTTGTTCTTTTTTTTCCTCGTAAATGATTGGGAGATAGTTCAGCCGTATATTAGATTCACTGGGCAAATTGACGCTATTTCCATATTTATTGCTTAACATGTTTTCCATGAAATTCCGAAATTTTGGGTTGTCAAGTTTTGACCACGGTATATTACATTGAATCATAAATTCAGCCAAGTCTCTGTTAAACTGTTTTTGTTCATTTTTCTTGTTGTTATGTTTTTGGTGTAAATCAGTTTTTACATGCCGGTCCAAACTGAATAAAGAGAGATGTAATGACGAATTACACAATTTACAAAATAACGTTCTTTCTTTGACTTCAAAATCAGGGTTGTCTTTTAAGCTGTGTTGTAGCTTCGAATGTGAGTACGAATCACTCATTTTATTTTGATGAGATTTCGACTTTATATGCTTATTTATATTGTATTTTTTATTTTTAATATTGACATTGCAAATTGTACATCGCGTGCCTACATCCGTCGTTATAATATCCGGGTATTGTGTTAACTCCATACTGTGAATATAAATACTGTTACCATAATGTGCACTTTACTAAGACTCCACTTGAAATACTTGATTATCATCAACTCGAGATACGACGTGCCTTTATTTAGATTAAAATAAACTCTTCGCGTAATGTTATCGAATGTTCAGCTGCAGTTATATGTTTATGTATGACAAATTAATGTCATTTTGACGTATATTGTTTTAAAAATATTTAGGGCGGAAAAGGTTTTGTACAGTGTAGATTTATTATCTAGAGATGTAATCCTATGTTGGCAAGTATTTGTTTTATAGTGATTGTGTAAAACTAGAAAATAAATAATTGAATATTCGCTTTTTCTGTCAACCATACACTTTGCCACGAAAATTGCACGTTGATTACGATCACTACTCATAACTATCCGACCTCGCTACGCTCGGCCGTCTATATGTACTCGGCCGACAACCCCTTACTTCCCGGCCTCTATAGTAATGTACTATTACTCTAAAAGAAAGAAGGCAAAAAAATATGCCTAGTGACGAAAATCCTATTCAGATATCTCAAAGAATTACGAAGCTACAACCGTTTTAATATTGATTGTTAGAGAAGACGCAAACAGACGTAAACAAATGTGTGACGTCACATTACGGGATGCTGCCGGGGGGCCGCGTCGACGGCGGCGCCGAACACGATGGGCACGGCACATTGCCGTCTTCTAGTGACGTCACAATCTTCCAGCGTCATCGTTTCATATAAAGTTGCGTTTTGCGAAAAAGGGACAGCACTCTAAGCAAATAGATCATATCACGTCAATACCCCTTCTTAAAACTTTGCACACATATAACTTCGTGATTATTTAACTTTTTGCGTTGATTTTTTCTCCATTTGACTACATTTTTAATCCTTTTTCGAGAAAATATGACATTATTGATTACCTATTTTATTTAGTGTCTACACCCCTATTATGGCTCCTCTACATGATGGCCCATCCTAATGGCCCACTAGGATAAGCCAGCGTGTGGAGAGGGTAGTGGTGTCAGATGGCTTATGGCGCGGCGATGTCTTTCTCCGTCTAACGCATAGTTGCGTCCTGTACGATGAGTCGTGATGGCCCACTGCTTAGAGCAGGCATTAGCGCTACGCAAGCCATAAACGTACACCGTGTACCTATAGAAACTGATCCGGGAACCTGATGTGAGCTGCAGTGGGCCCGGAATCACCGCCAGACCTCGTACAGCAGCTAAACTAGCTACGCGGGTCAAGTGCTCAAAATGACCTGCACACGACTCTAATATCAGCAGGATAAATACTGTCTAGATAATTTTGAGGGTGTTATTTTTAGTAGCTACTTCGGCTGCTGACTGGTTCCGTAGATATAAATGCAATTTTTTGTATGGGTAAATTGTAGTTTTCAAAAGCTCGTTCGAAAAACTAAGTGTGCGAAAAACTAAGCGTTTTCTAGTGTTATTTCGTATGTGCGGCAATTGATTTTTAATATTAAAGTAAATGGTAATTACCTTTTCTATCCGCGATATTTGTAGACAGTGTCAAAATTGTCACTAAGAAACAAACAAACGACACATTTTTTTTCTTATCAAAGATCGCAATAGGTTTTATTATCAAATTATCACTGACACTGGACATTTTTAAACCTTTTATTGCGAATTTAAAACATTGGACCTCTCTGCAAGGCAGGACGGGCTTATGCGGTAGACTGAGATGGATATAAATTGTGCTCACTTTAACGCATATATGCGTCCGGCATACAAGAAAAGTTGTGAACTACACGCCACGTCATGACATTTAGTGTGGAGTTAAACCTTATGTAGATTGTACGCACTGGACGCACGCGTTGAACCAGTGGTGCCGATATATCCGTCTTCGGCGTCGAAAGGGTTAAGGCGCAACGCACGAGTCTGGTTCTCTAACACAGTTTTGATATTAGAGCGTCAGAAAGTAAGTCCGAAAAGAAAAAAAATCGGCCAAGTGCGTGTCGGGCCACGCGCAGTGTACGGTTCCGTAGTTGCCTGTTTGTCTTAGTTACATCGACACGCGCGCGCTGCGCGCCAACTAAATAGTGCGGTTGCGTCGGTCGGCTGAATTTGTACGAATGTGCATTTTGCGAAAAAGGGACAGAGCACACCCCTTCTTAAAACTTTGGACACTTATAACTTCGTGATTATTTAACCTTTTGCGTTGATTTCTTCTCCGTTTGACTACATATTTAATCCTTTTATTTTGTGTCTACACGCCCGCAGCGCGCGCTCACCTGTCCATTGCGCGGTCGAGACGCGCAACGCACTGTGGTTAGTTGGGATCACACGCAATTAAGGCGGTGCATTGGAAATTATAGCGTGCTTTGAAACGCCCTTCTGACTAGATTAAGAAACAATATGGTCTGATTTTCGGATATATGATTCTGACTATATGATTGTTTTTCTGATTTTACCGATACATGATTGCTTAAAATTTCCTCGATAGAAAAAAAATCCAAAGTTGGGTCTGTATTTTCCTTTTTTTACTCAGCCTACTCAAATGATACATTATTTTACGACACAATCAAGATAATACTATAGTATTTTATCTCATCTATGTCTCACTTTATGAAATTTAAATAAAACTTCTCTAAGTTAGGTATTTATCGAAATTTGTCCAAAAAAGCCATTCCTGAAGAGTGTTCCATCTCTTTTTCTCGTGCGCGGGAGGCATAAGCGGGTCTTTGTCTAGGGGGCGTGTTCGACACGAATCAAGTCATCCCCTAATAAGAAAGACCGCTACCGCCGCCGACGCCGCGCCGTGTCGTCGCCGGGGCCGTTAGGGCTTGCTTTGAGAGGTCTCGGCTCCATCCTACTAATATTATAAATGCGAAAGTTTGGAGGTTTGTTACTCAATGACGCTGAACCGGCTTAACCGATTTAGATGAAAAGCACGAAGTTAGTTTGGACTATAGCCTGGACTAAAATATAGGATACTTTTCATCCCAGGTCTATGCAAACGAATCGCGGGCGTAAGCTATCCATACTAATATTATAAATGCGAAAGTGTGTCTGTCTGTCTGTCTGTCTGTTACCTCTTCACGCTTAAACCGCTGAACCGATTTGGGTGAAATTTGGTATAGAGATAGTTTGAGTCCTGGGAAAGGACCCCCCAAGGGGATGAAGTGGGGGGTGAAAGTTTGTATGGAGCTACGATATAAACGAGTTCCACGCGGACGGAGTCGCGGGCAGAAGCTAGTTACTAAATATATAGAACTGTATGTACCCTTACTTATACAACGCCATCTAGTGAAACTGTTGACATTTACAGTCAATCCAATAGCTTCGGGTACTAAAGTTATGTAGAATAATTTTGATAGTTCTGTACATAATTGAAACAAGACGGAGTTGCAGGTTAGAGGGAGATATCGTAAACGAATAGCAATAACTGAGTAATACCTTTAACATGTGTATGTAATGTAATGTTTGAAATAACTTTTGCGTTTACCTATGACAAAACGCATTTCTAGATAACCATTACCTTTAAATAATAATTAAAACTAACATGATATGCTTCAAAACTCAAAAGTTAAAAAAACATTGAACATTTTAGATTGCTGAATAATTTGTATTACTTATATGTATAAAAACGTGCATCAAGAATGTTAGGGAAATTATTAGGGAATTTGAAGTGTTTCAAACACTTCAAGTTTGAAGCACTTATCAGTCTTATCACTATGAATAACAATGAAAAATCCATACTGAGTGGTTATATTTTTTGTAAAACAGCTGTATATTCGTACTTACCCATTATCCATCGCATATTCAAAAATAAAATTGTAGCTTTGAGGATATTGTGACTGCCAACCTACTCAAATAAATACGGTTGATTTCACATTGTTCGCAGCGACCGCTATAGTGGCTGTTAAAGTTAAAACAGAACATTCCAGAGCAGCATTTATTCAAATCACAAATACTCAAATACTTTTATCAAAACGACATAAATGTATAAGTTTTTACTTTTTTCTATCGATGACTACCAATATACAGTAAGTAAGTCCTTGAAACAACCTACGGGTCTGTGAACACATACGGCTCGGAAACTAATATTCATGCTAATCATACGAATATTGCCCTTACCCGGATTAGAACCCAGGACTCTCAGCTTACCAGGAAGAGTCACTACACACTTGGCTGACAATCTATGATCATTGTGTTGTATACTACGTGGAACGGAACGATGGACTTTCCCGCAAGAGGGGGATTATTGAGCGCTAGTACGTCACATTTTCCAGATAAAAAATTTTTGTTGTTGCGATTTTTTTTTACATTTGTATGGAGCTCGTCGCTCCAGTCGGCCAACGCTCCATACAAAAGTAAAAAAAAATCGCGTCAAAAAAAATTGTTTATCTGGAAAATGTGACGTACTAGCGCTCAATAATCCCCCTCTTGCGGGAAAGTCCATCGTTCCGTTCCACGCTGTATAAGAAATGGTCAAAAGCACTATAGTGTTATTTATATGGTACTCAATATTCTTTGATATTCACTAGGTAGTCCATGTTAGTGATTGTTGAGGATTGATAGTCTAGTAATGTTCAACGATTATGACAAAACGACCTCAATGTACCAGACTGACAGTGCAGTATGTTTAAATTAAATATAGTAAGAAAATGTTCTAAAGGCGAATCGGCAGAATGTTTTATGTAATTTATAAATGACTACGAGCATAATTTGAAAAGTGAAGTCATTGAAAAATTCTTCGCTGGGACCCACGATAGCTCAGTTGGCAAGTGGCGAATATATTTTCAATATTCCACTTTGATTGAAAGCTTGAAAGTGACGATCAATTATAGAGTTGGAATTGGAAAAGGTGAATCCCGATTACGACTTCGATGCATATGTCGTTAACCGGGCCCACACTGGGCGCATGCCTCGGCTGAGCACGCCTGGCCTGAGCGTGCGCGCTCAGTGTAGACGTGCCTCGGCGAGGCATGCCTTTCGGCGAACGGTCCGCATGCTCGGCCGCACGCCTCGCCCGAGGCACAACTGTTAGGAGAAGAGATGTATTAAGTGATAATATTCCTTATTTCTATTTGTCTGATACATCAAGGTCATTGATAGATATGTTAAAAATATTGCAATAATTGAAATTAGACTAACCTGAGTCATATTTAGAATTATAATAATTACTACCCGATTACAGTGATATATAAAATAAATGGATAATTGTATATTAGGGGACGATTTTACATAATACTAAATTATGTAGCTCCATATTAGGTAAGCTAAATAAGGCTTGTGTTATGGGTACTAGACAACGTTATAATAAATAGACTATAAATACTTGAATACATAGAAAACATCTAAGACTCAGAATCTAATATTCATGCTTTTAATTGAGACTGCGTTCGTGTGAACACTCATCCTGAAGAACGGAAGGGCTCGAAACATGTCGCCCGTGGTGACAATTAATAAGTGAATGTAACAGTGTAGTAATTATTTTAATTAATTATGGTAGAAGACTGTGACTAAAGTATACTGGAATTAATTTATTGAAGAAAATATATTCGTAAAAATGGATATATATAATTATGTATATGCGTGAAAATTGCTTTTAGTTCAATAAATAAGGTTTCAATGTAAGTTATAAAATATAATATTTAAGTACAAATTTAAAATAATACGAAGTATATGTAAATTTCACGCGTTAATGGGTACACTTGTATAGTCGAAAATATGTTATCACTTTTGTTTGCGCCTTTTTCGTTGCAACATGACGAAACAGGTATACATATTTTTGACAGTTAACTAACGGGGGAAATAATGATCCACCCTTTCACCTCGTTGATTGGACTATATGTGTATAGTCCAGTGGAAGACGACCTTAAACGGGATTTTTATGGAAAAATACGTTAAAGCGAGATGCCCTGCTCTCATTTTAACGTATTACTGCATCCTGTCAGTTAAATTAAGATGACACAATAAGCCCGTAACATTGTGTCCACTTTTCTAATATGTTATTTCATAAGTGGAACGTGTATTTTATTCGAATAATATGCTCTTTATAGACCCCTAGACAGGTGAAAGTGACACAGCTATCTGGTAGAATGGGATAGAAATACATAACTCGCACACTAATTCACTACAGCGGTTTTGTCTGTAGCCACCAGCACAATGAATCCTTAAATCAATAAAGGGTCGGCTACGTGCCTGTGATTCTTTTAGAGTTGAAAGCGTCTACAGTGTCTGATAACCATCAAGCTGGCTCTATCCTTGTTTGCTACGTCGTTTTATAAAAAAAGCTTCTCATTCTGTCAAACAGTTGCATCGCTCTCGACTGTATGGGGCCTAGTTTTCAATATAATCCCCTCATCAATGTAGAACCTGCGTATCCATAGCAACGACGCGGCGCAGGGCCCCATCCTATCTGTGCATGCGCACTAGTGAACCTGCGCCAATGACGCCGTCTTGGTCATACTTTGGTGCCAGGGTTTATAAGTTTCTAGCAATAACTTATTTTAGTAAACTTAAGGCCTAATACCAAAATATTTATCTTGTAAATGATTGCTTGCCTTTTTTACTGTTTCACACAAATGTATTATTTTATATTTATTAATTATTACGCCTAAAATAATGAAGTTCAAATAAATAAGTGTCCTATACATAAATGTTATTTAAATGTAGATATTAAATATTATGTGAATAATTTACGAGTTTTAATTTTACTCCATATAAATTTATTGTTATCAAGCTACGGCAGCCTAATGGTTCAGGCGTGCGGCTGTCAAGCGGCGGTCGTGGGTTCGAATCCCGGCTCGTACCAATGAGTTTTTCGGAACTTATGTACGGAATATTTACCGTTAGCTTTTCGGTGAAGGGAAACATCGCGAGGAAACCGGTCTAATCCCAATAAAGTCTAGTTTTCCCTCTGGATTGGAAGGTCAGATGGCAGTCGCTTTCGTAAAATCAAAGGGGACCCCGGGCTGCTTTAGGGCACAACCGGGCACGCCAGGAGGATGATGATAAATTGATTGTTATACCAAATCCATACTAATACTAATATTATAAATGGGAAAGCGTATGTCTGTGTTTGTTTGTCCGTCTTTCTCGGCAAAACGGAGCGACGAATTGACGTGTTTTTTTAAGTGGAGATATTTGAAGGGATGGAGAGTGACATAGGCTACTTTTTGTGTCTTTCTAACCCCCCACTGCCCTAAAATGGGGGGTAAACGTTTGTATGGAGCTACGATATAAACGAGTTCCACGCGGACGGAGTCGCGGGCAGAATCTAGTTTTAAATAAATGGGCGTAGCAAGGGGGCGGTGTCTGACGCCCTAATAATCGGCGTCCACTATATCTCAGTTTCTTTTCAACTCATGCAAAAAGAGAGAGAACGATAGATGGACGTGGATTATCGCCTATCGGGCAGTACATTATCCGGCACCTAGGCGTCTTCGAGTAATCGGGGAACATACAGTCGAGTTCTCCAATATCTACGCAGACAAGCTTTCAAAAATATCCATACAGAGACTTTATTGTCACTGACATAAGACACATGTTTAAGTAGATATTTTTGAAAGGTTGTATGTATAGATATTGGAGAACTCCACCGTACATAGAAATAAGCGTTAATATTGCTTCTTGCAATCTCTTTTCTATGTTTGTTACGCTATTTGCATGTTGTACACAACTAGATAGGTATCTAATCATAATTGTATAACTTACATTAACTTGTAAATGAAACTTTATGACTAATTTCTGACAATTTTTGCAAGTATTATTTTGTACATGGCCGTTTGTTTTCTAAATAAATAAATAAAGTTACCTCGTTTTTCACAGACTCCGAAGGGTCCGTTATTCGTCTGTCTGTCCGTTTTTCCTTTTGCGTGCTCGTAATATTTAAGAAGTTTAAAGATTTGAAGCTGGACCCATCTCGTGTGTCCCTTTCGTGAAAAATTGGACCCCTTTACACACTCATGTTGTTATAACCATTTCTCATCAGGGATTAAGAAAATAAATCATCAAACCCATTTAATTGTTTATTCTCATTTAAGCAAATCTTACAATCTAAACATTTAATGGTAATATCACATTAAAAAGTACAGTCTGTACCTTAGTTTTATAAATTACGCAAAAAAAATATTTGCTGACGATTTGAAAGTGCTTGTTACTAGGCCTACTTGAATAAAGATAATTTTGAGTTTGAGTTTAATTCGGCCCACTTCGTATCTACTCATTTTAGTATAACTAAGATTTTTTCAAACTTGTACGTCGCCCTTGGCCATAAAGTACCAATTACCGCCCGCCACGCGTCCAGGTAAAGTCACTACCAGGTTCACTCAAGACGTAAAATCTATATACTCTTCACCGTCCCATTCTTCATTCATGAGGGTCATGCTTCCCCTGTATTAAACTTGTGTAACTTTTGTTTTGTTAATATTCGCTATCTATGTCTGGCTTTTACATCGTAGTTTGAGGTTCAGCGATTAACGGACTTGGTCTAACCGTCTGACCGTACAATAGAACGTACACCAGGGGCGGTAATAAAAAAGCTTCAGATCGCATATTTATAATATGCATAGCAATCCTGCTACATACACATATGTGTGCGGTTTTGGTTTTATTTTCTCTGTGTGTTTTTGTACACGGTATAAGTTTTGCCTATCTTGTTCTACCTACCTTCCTCTCAATTGCTCAAAGGTTAGCTGGAAGAGATCCGATAAGTTCGCCTTTGTACTTTGATCTATTGTGTGACATGTATATTCTTTAACCTGTTATTGTGTAAAATAAAGAGCGTAAGCAGTAAGTTTTTTGGTGTAATACATGTATGTATGTATGTAAATACATACATACATGTATTACACCAAAAACAACGACGCATAGAAATTTTGCTTTGACGTTGTTGACGATGGCCCGGTAAAACAGACGTACTGGGTTCGATTCCCGACAAGGAACCCTGTGCACGAATTACTTTGGAACTTTAAAATTAGCCACTTCCAACATACCCATTTTCTTAAATTTGGATTTCAATACCGGCTTTTTCTGGTCTCTCTTCAATACAGGCTTCAGTCTAGGGGATACCCTTAAAGGTTTCTTAAAGATCGCTTCATCACTTGCTTTCTTCTCTTCTTTCTTGGGCCTACCTCTCTTCTTGGGCTTATCTTCTGTCTCAACTTCGATTTTTTCATCACTTTTTGTTGCCAAAGACGCATCAGCCTTCGTCTTATCACAAATTTCTACCTCAACATTTCCATCTTCAGTGGTTATTGGGAGTGGCAGAGGATTACTCTGTTTCATAATGTCAAATATCTCTATCTCAACTAGATCTCCGCTTTCTGAGGTCAAGGGAGGCAGAGGTGAAGATCTTTTTTCCTTCATTTCATCTATAATCTCAATTTCGACAAGTTTACCATTACTTTCAGTAGTTATCAGGGGTGGTAGTGAATCTATTTCGACGTATATTTCTTGTGAGTTTTTGTCTACGTCTTGAGTTCCATTATTAGGTATGATATTAGATATGTTCCAGTCATCAAAGTCTTCGTCAGATGAGCTGCTCGTGATAATTCGTGGCCTTACTTTTTTGGGACTCTTGGCTATTTTCTTTGACCGTTTGGCGCCTATTTCGGCTCTGGTTTGTGGGGCTCTGGGTTTTGGCTTCTTCTTGGGGCTTCTGTAAGTTGAAATTACGTGTTTTTATAACGAGAATTTCTAATAATGGACCCGATTCTACAGTGGCCTCTAAACTTCCTACTTTTATTTAGGTGTCGCTAAAACACTTTGCTGTCATAATCAAATGACAGCGCTAATTTGAATTTGACGTTTCTTATTTTAGGCGGTCTATACAACTTGCTTAGCTGCCTAAATGCTATTCTAAATTATGTCGTTTTTAATTTGCCGCCTAAATTATGTCTAAAAATTAGACAATTTAATTTTAGGCTAGTTAAGCCAATGTGCACGTAGAATCGGGTCCATTGTGTGTAAAATTAAGATCATATAACATTAAGGTGAGCTTTTAATTTTCCTATTATGTTACAAATTTTTCTAGTAACATTTTTGAACGAGCGACCAAAGCTAACGAAGGTTCTGTTATACTCACACTTATTTATTATTATCTACTTTCTTGATTCTAAAGAATCTCAAAACATTGTGTGAGAAATTACTATCCAATTCTGACGAGTAATAAAATACGATAAGAAAATGAATAATTCGGCCATAAAAGTAGCAGCAATCAGTCAAATACCGAATTGACACTAAAGAAGATAAATAGTGTGTGAACCGATGGCCGTCGGGGCGGAAAGGTCTCAAATGGCCACGTACCAGCAGGTAAGGCAAGGCAAGGCGAACGATGACCTGGTATTGGTCGCGGGAGTCCGCTGGATGCGGGTAGCGCTTGACCGGTCACTGTGGCACTCTTTGAGGGAGCCTAGGTCCAGCAGTGGACGTCTTTCGGCAACTATGATGACGATGATACAACTTACTTTTGCCGAGTCTCCGCCGAGTCGAGGTGCCGCACCGTAGCCACCATGTTCTTCATCGCCCGCTTCTTTATCTCCTGAACTGAGTTATGGTGATCCATCGAGCTCTCCCCTGTATAACATAACAACAACGTTGTTAAAGTAGAACTGCATTACAGTATTTATAACATCCGTAGTATTCCATTCTAATATTATAGATGCGAAAGTGGTAGTACACTATCTGTCTGTATGTCTACCAGAGGCGGCGCGTGAGAATTTTCGATGGATAACCCGGAGCAAAATAAGGCTGTTTATTGTTAACCCGCCTAGGGGTGGGTTTTATTTATTTATTTATTTATACTTAAGGAGTACCAACAGTTGCAAAAACATGATATAAGTCTTACATAGTAATACAAAGCCAATTAAAGGAACTCACAGATAGAAATGGCATAGAAAAAAGAAAAATGGGTTTTTTCAAAACCCTAAAATATTTTTTCTTGTATTGTAATAAGGACTCCATAAACAAAGTTCCAAATCACTCACTTAAAATTTTACTCCATCCCCACACAAACTTTCAACCCCCTTGAGGGTAGAATTTTAAAAAATCCTTTCTTAGTGGGTACTTGCGTGAATAAATCAGCTTTCTAGGATCAACGGTTTGGGCTAGCCGTTGATTTAAGTCAGTCAGGACTGCTACGTTTATATATATAGGATTTTTAGGGGTACCTATAGTAATATATAGAATGTTTTTTTTTTAAACAAGCCGGGGGGATCGGGTATCTTGTATGGGCGTTCCGCCACTGATTCTCGCGACTGACAATAGGTACTTTTTATATGATATTTCCATTTCGGGAGAAAACGTTTTCCACTAACTATATCTTAACAAATCACTTTGATTTTGATGTCGATCGCTTCAGCATAATAATATCTAGGTTTATAGGTTTTGCTTTATAAAAATTGGTTCCTATACATTTTAATTAACTGCAAATTTTGAAAAAAGGGAAACCTATAAACCTAGTCTTTCATTGTGTCAAATAATCACTGAAAAATAACGTGGTAAATAATCACTGAGATTGGAAAATATTTAGAAGTGGAAAAACGTTTTCTCTTTTTGTATGGACGAGTACGTAGTATTCCAAAGGTATACACTTCCCTCTTAAAAAACATATTAGTTAAGAACCATCTCTACAGACAACCCTTTTTAACGCCCAACGCGAAAATAGGAGTGTTATAAGTTTGACGTGTATGTGTGTGTACCTGTGTGTCTGTCATTGGCATCGTAGCTCCTAAACGAATGGACCGATTATAATGCGGTTTTGTTTAGAAACCTGACGTAATCGAGATGGTTCTTACCTACGCCGTAGCCGCTACATACGACGAGGTTTGGCCCCGTATGTAGCGGCTACGGCGTAGGCGCCCGCTAGGCGGGTTCCTGGCCGTGAAAGTGTTAAAATGTTTAAACATAGTAGGTACCGTGTTTCCGTTGCTCCACTAGATTTGCTGCTTGAAAGAATTACAACCAGTTAACATACTATAGGACATATTTGTCGTTTTCTGGGAAAAGGGACCTTTGTTTTGTGAGGAAATTTGCGAACCCGTGGTCCGTTTCGCTAGAAGTTACAATTTTACAAGTCTTAACGAGCAAGGTTGGCCAAATGGCCAGTCGTTATTAGTCTTCCTCAGTCGTTATTAGTCGTTCTCAGTCGTTATTAGTCGTCCTCAGTCGTTATTAGTCGTCCTCAGTCGTTATTAGTCTTCCTCAGTCGTTATTAGCCCTCCTCAGTCGTTATTAGTCGTCCCCAGTCGTTATTAGTAGTCCTCAGTCGTTATTAGTCGTCCTCAGTTGTTATTAGTCGTCCTCAGTAGTTATTAGTCTTCCTCAGTCGTTATTAGTCGTCCTCAGTCGTTATTAGTCGTCCTCAGTCGTTATTAGTCATCCTCAGTCGTTATTAGTCGTCCTCAGTTGTTATTAGTCGTCCTCAGTCGTTATTAGTCGCCCTCGGTAGTTATTAGTCGTCCTCAGTCGTTATTAGTCGTCCTCAGTCGCTATTAGTCGTCCTCAGTCGTTATTAGTCGTCCTCAGTCGTTATTAGTCGTCCTCAGTAGTTTTGCCAGTTCAGACTTGAGACTTGTTAAACTGTAACTTCTCTTGAGAATCTCTGGCGGCGAGGAAGATTGGCATAAACTCAACGAGTTCGCGCTATCTATGCCACGGCGATTTCAAGTTTTGAACAGTGTAAAAGCGTAAACCGAATTTTGAAAAAGAAGGTTGATGTATTTGTTTTAATTATTAGTCTGATTGCGTTTTAACCAGCCCACGGGAGTTCTAGTGGTCTGTAATATTATGCGATTGACTGTCAATAGGCACGATAAAAAAAACTA
This sequence comes from Epinotia bilunana, assembly GCA_947049275.1. Classification (NCBI taxonomy): domain Eukaryota; kingdom Metazoa; phylum Arthropoda; class Insecta; order Lepidoptera; family Tortricidae; genus Epinotia; species Epinotia bilunana. The sequence goes on along the minus strand of OX346272.1, from coordinate 5,554,668 downwards.
CAACTAATACCATATTGAAATTGGAACAAATTTAATCTAATGGCTCTCTGAGGAAGTCCGTTATGTGATAACGTCATCGTCATATCATAACTTCTGTTTGTGTTCCATACATAATAGGTAGCCGTAATTAAAACAGCAATTAAAAATAATGGACCTCATAGTGAAATTAACTCATAATTATCAAACAGCTGTGAGGTCGGTGCTAGCAAAGCCATCGAATTAATATTTTCTATTTGTATTAAGTTTTATATGATGGCTTTGCATCTTCAACATGAAGATCATTCAATCCAATAGGCTCATTCTGCATTCCGTATAATCCTCGTTCCAAACTATAACCAACATAGCATAATTGGCTCAGGTTAACATGCGATAGACAGCATGCGAGGGGCCTCACGCTTGCTCATTTGTGTTTTGCCCTTATGAATAGCAGGGTGGGGTCTTCATGGATTAATTATTATTATAATATTATATAGCCTTTTATTCAGATCTCTTTCCTTAAATATTATTTCACTGTGTTCGTTTTGAATGAATGAATGAATGAATCATTTATTTCAGACGTAAGTCCATATGGGTTAGTATACATCCGCAAACATGGCCGATGCGCTGCAGTAACGTGGCAAACCCAATAGCATCCTGAACGCATTGTTGGACTGGACTCGCAGGGCGTTATGTGTTTTATGTTTATTCTATTATTGTTGTATTGTTATTGTTAGTCTTACTCATTAGGATTGGATAGAGACCCCCTTTTTTGGGTAAAGGCCTAAGTCGGCTTTACCCATGGATTAATTAAAGGATCTATATTGTTAGGACTTATTCCCATCTGTTACCACTCATTTGTAACCACCGGTGACAAATGGAATACCCAGCGGGAAACTCCTAGGAATAACATTCCAATACGTTGCCACTCAAAAATTGCTGGACTACCTACTGGGAATTCATGAATTGCCAGTGGTAACTACTGGGGAAAAAACCCAGCGGTTAACTTTAGTGGTAACAGATGATTTGATTTTTTTACTCCCTTGTGGAAAAACCCCAACATTACGTCGTCGAAGTCGGGAATGGACCATTTTACGGCATGTTGTACACTCGACTTTTTTTAAAATTTTTGATATAATCGGGTTTTTTTACTCAGAATCGAGAGCACTTTCGAACCTAATAGGAGAAAATAACTGTCCAAAATGTTACATATAATTTTCGGATTTCCGTTCCGTTACCACCATACAGGCTTAGTATGGAAACGGTAACGGAATGGAATAAAAAATCTTGGGGACACTTTTTTTCTCCTATTAGGTTCGAAAGTGCTCTCGATTCTGAGTAGAATAAACCCGATTATATCGAAATTAAAAAAAAAAGTCGAGTGTACAACTTTCCGTAAAATGGCCCGAATAACCCATTATTACGAGTAATATCTCGCGTTTTCTCATGCAATGTATCTTTTTACTTATAAACGTACCTTCTTCTTCCACGGTGCCGTTGATGACTCGTTTCAGCGACGTGCCGAGTTGCAGCGCCAAGTTATCGTTGCTGTAGCTCAGCACACGTTTCTGGAGCCCTGGTACACAACATGAGATAAAGTCACTCCTGTATTCTTAAAAGAGGTAGGCGGGCGCATGAAATTTAATTTACAATGCATGCGCTCGAAAAGAGTGTTTTCCAAGCACCCAAATCGTGCGGAAAGTGCTACTTTTTCGCACTAGTGCTTTTTACTTTTCAATTTTATTTTTATTTTTAAGTCGGTCGTCAGCCCGACGCAAAGAGTTTTTATTACTTGAAAAAAGTTTTATAAATATTTCAATTACACTTTTTCTTTCATATAAAAGGTACATAAATACTAATAATGTATAAAATATTTTATTAATCTTTTTAAATTTTAAATTTGGTCAATAAACTAATTAATTTTACATATTCACTCAAGGTGTTTGGCTGAACGCATATCTTTCTCATGCCTTTTGCGATACGACAATATGGCGACTTGCACATGCGCATAATATGTTGACCACGCATGTATCTAAAACTAAAAAGCCCGCCATTGTTGTGATTGTTGTTTACTTTGGAGTTGTTTTATATAAATATGTTAAAAATGTCGAATGAAAGTGACTATTCAATAATAATAATCATTTATTGCGTTTCAATAGTGTCAGTATGTTTCTTAGAACTACGACGGTGCAGCGTCTGTTCGTTGTGGAATATATTGAGTTAGTACTCAAAATTAATTGTTCCAAAACCACAATACAATGGTTTGAACTTTGTGAATAAGCTTTACAGCAAAAGATGTGGAGAAGTTGTTAAATGCAGTTCCAGATAATAAGTAGATACCTGAAAATCTACCTAGGTTCTTAAATTTTAACCTATTTAAACTGACATTTAATCTATTTCCTCGCACAAGGCATAGTAAAACGTTGTATGATACACGCGCGTAAAGATGATTTCTGACTCGTGTCGAATTATACAATCGCTCGCTTCACTCGCTCATGTATAAAAATGACACTCGTCAGAAATCAGCTACTTTCCACACTTGTAACATAAATAACTATTTCACACCTTTTATTCGGAAAAGTAAGTTTTGCTCCACGACGAGAGGGATCAAAATGCAACTTTTCTGTCAAGCTACTTTTTTAATATATTCATTGGCATGTAAATAAAATAATCTAAATAAAATAATCGATTGTAATTTCATCGTAATCGATTAAAAACGAACATGTTTAAAGTTTAAACTTTAACAACGTTATATGAAAATTCATGAATTTTTCGTAATATTAAAAAATTAGTAACAAAAATTAAGAAAATTGGTTACAACTTGTTAAGTAATTTTAACAGATTTTTTTTGAAATTTCTTCATAGTCTGTGTCATAAAAAATAGTATGTGTCACTCGGTAGCAAAATTATCTTCGTCTCGGGCGTAAACACTTGTATCCCTCACTACGCTCAGGATCCTACGTTAGAATCCCTCGCTACGCTCAGGATTCTATTGTAGGATCCTCGCTACATTCAGGATTCAATACACCGCCCTCGCCGTAAATATACTATTTTGCTCCCTTGTGACACAAATAACTATATCACTGCCAATTTAAAGATGGAAATGTGATATTGAAGTGATAGGTTGCTAGCCCGTCGCCCCACAACACTTTATTTATTTTTTAAACATGTCTTTGTATACAGGTAGTCAAGGAGGCGTATTTGAGACATTTATTCCCACGCGGTGCCACCCACGTATTATAAAGAACGCAAGCGAAGCTGCAGGATAAAATATAACCTATGCCCATCCCGGAGTTCAAATACTAGTGTTTTTTTTATAGGACCAAGAATTACGAAGATTATACATTTCCGGATGTTCGGGATGGATATGGGCCATATTTTATCCTGCGACTACGCCTGCGTTGGACTGGCAAGCGCGCGTATCCCTGTAGCAGCTAGAAAAAGTGTCTGTCAAAAATGTCATTTTTGGTACAAGCTTTTATTGCCGACTGTACTTTTCTGTAATCCGTCATCAACTACTCATTGAGACGATTCCAACGAGCCCAAACTTGATGGGTTTATGTGTTTTTAACCGACTTCAAAAAAAAGGAGGAGGTTCTCAATTCGGTTGTTTTTTTTTTTTCAATGTTTGTTACCTCAGAACTCCGTCATTGATGAGCCGATTCGTAAAAAATTTTTTTCGTTTGTACGTATATGCTTCCAGGTGGGTCCCATTTAAAAAAAAACCAAATAGATGATGGGATCCACGAGGAATTGAGGGAACTCCTCAATTATATTAGGCACGCGTGTAGTGATTTTGGTATTTTCTATTATAACTTGTGTATTTACACCCGGAAATCATAAATTTGGTGGAGTGGAATTGATGATGAAGACCACAGATGACTTATGGAATTCCTCAATTATGTACTTAAAAGTACAAAATATATCACAGATTCTGATAAGATTCCGTTGAAATAGCAACTAATGAAGTGCCAGAGGTGATCCTTGTGGAATCGACGGAAGTCCTCAAATATTATCGGGTCACATACAGCGATTAGGTTTTTTTCTCTAATAATCAACGCATTTGCTCTCGGAAATCAGTTCATGTTCCAATTTACCGGAAAAGAAATATGGAAATGTTTTCGTGGCTTGGCGGAGTACTAAATTGAAGTCGGTTAAAACTTTGTTTTTAAAGTAAATTATTATAACGGAGTTCCTATGACCACCTTCCAGCTCCATCATCAGATCAGATCCACGTCATCATAATATTGCATTGTCACGCGATTTGCATATTCCTGCAAAATTTCAACTCAATCGGAAACCGGGAAGTGCATCAAATTTAACTCGCAAGATTTGATTACAGACAGACAGACAGACAACGGGACAGGTGAAACTAAATAAAAAGCTTGTAAAAAATAAACATTTTGGCCTAGAGAGACAAATGAAAAAAAGCCTACCAGGTATCTTTCCCTTCGCTTGTGAGTATCTCTTGAATATCCCCGTCATATCCCGAATTATATCCAACTCCTCGTTCTGCCTGAAATATACTCCTTTCGGACGGACGCCGGTTATGTCGATGTTGCAGAAACCTGAAACAAATAAATGGGTTGATCATACACACACACTGTACGCAGGCTTGACACCGTAGCATATAGGCCCTAGAATGTCTGCTACTCCAGTGGAGTGCCGTTTACAGAGATTTCTTTAACCACTCACACGTCCGGCTCCAAAACCAATATCCGGGCTTACGCGCATGGATACTTTAGTATCCAAAAAATAAATAGCGTCTTACGCCCATGGATACTTTATTCTCCAATAGTGCGACGTTGGAACCGTTTGAAAAAAAAGCCATCTAGCGAAATTACTCGACTTTCTTTTGATAAAGTGTTAACACAGAGTCGTAGCTAAGGAAATATTTCATCTAAAAACGTCGAGATGGCGGTTAATGGCAAAGTCATACGAGTAGAAAAAAAATGTTTTATCTGCGCTCGGGCGTTCTCGTGTTTTAGTGAGTGATTTTCATGGGCGCTTCTCAGTTATGTCGTAAGTATTGTGATTATAATTACATACATTGTAGATTGTTATACATCAAAATAATGTATAAGATTGCCGCTATTTGCCTGTGTATATATTTTACAGTGTGAGAAGGTAAACATGTTGTTATCGTGTAATCAATTGGAGTTCACCTAGTTTGCGCAGAGGCTAGGTTATGTTTATTGTGATTTTAGAAATAATCAACGTTTCCTTCAAGAAATATACGTTCATTAATGATGAATAATCTATAATTAACATATTTAAAAAATAATCTATAATTAACATATTTAAAAAATAATCTATAATTAACATATTTAAAAAATAATCTATAATTAACATATTTTAAAATTGAGCTCTGGCAGCTAGTTCGGACTTGCGGCATTTTGTGTCAGGGGTGCGTGTTATGTTTGGAACTATTTAAATAATAAACATTTGTGAGTGAGTTATAGGTACCAATAGAAGGCAGATATAGTGTATTTTTAGTGAAATATGGAATAATAAGCATTATGTTCAATAATCGGTGTTAAAAAAAAATACAAAAAAATATTATTTCGACTTTACTTTGTTATTTCAAGTTTAACATTGATTTTCGGGGTCCTAAACTGAACATTTTAGATTTAATTAAATACCATTGTAATCTGTATACTTTCGTCTACACGGAAGTATTTTTATGTTAGCTACGTATGTAGTTGAGCAGCAATCATCATATTAGTCAAGAAAACGGCGCGCGAGCAGACTGGAGGGCATATTGGGTCAACGGGCCGGACGTGTGAGCGTTTCTTTTTGTTGGATACTATAGTTTCCGTGGACGTCTTGAGTGGTTAACCCATTCACCGCCACAGACTTGAATTCCAGCTCGTCACTGTTCCCATTGCCACCCACCTGCCATCGACTTCATAATAGCCCGCGAGCTACCAACAGATTTTCGTGACCAATCGACCCCTGTGCGATAACTTGTGAGAAGGTTCAGAATGTTGCATCATGAAGCCCCGTGGACGTCAGCTGGGGCTCCGTCGGTGGGTTGACCAGCAGCAGCCTCCCAAACACGTACAAAATAATTTACTTTAAAAACAAAGTTTTAACCGACTTCAATTTAGTACTCCGCCAAGCCACGAGAACATTTCCACATTTATTTTCCAATTTACCACATGAACTGATTTCCAAGAGCAAATGCGTTGATTATTAGGGAAAAAACCCAATCGCTGTATGTGGCCCGATAACATTTGAGGACTTCCGTCGATTCCACAACGATCACCTTTGGCACTTCATTAGTTGCTATTTCAACGGAATCTTATCAGAATCTGTGACGTACATTTGTACTTTTATTTAAGTACATAATTGAGGAATTCCATAAGTCATCTGTGGTCTTCATCATCAATTCCACTCCACCAAATTTATGATTACCGGGTGTAAATACACGAGTTAAAATAGAAAATACCATAATCGCTACACGCGTGTCTAATATAATTGAAGAGTCCCCTCAATTCCTCATGGATCCCATCATCCAATTGAATTTTTGAAAAAAATGGGACCCACCTGGAACTACCTACTTATTAAAAAAAAAAAATACGAATCGACTCATCAATGACGGAGTTCTGAGGTAAACATTAAAAATAATAAAATAAAAAAAATACAATTGAATTGAGAACCTCCTCCTTTTTTTGAAGTCGTTAAAAAAAGACGGGTTTTCCACCATTGTACAGCCAGCTTGGATTAACTATCATTTGATGATAAAACGAATCGGGGGTAAATAGCATTTTTTTTTTACTGTTTTGGGCGGCTGCTTTTGGTCGACCCAACGTGCTCTATCGGCGGTTTAGACCTTAGACTCGAGGGCTCGTTGGCCGGTTTTGCTCGCAAATGGATCTCCCCTTTAAAGTCTGGTTTCCACTTTGATTAGTGCGAGTGCAGGTGATTAGTGACTAGGTGTGGACAGCGACTGATTAGTGCAAGTGATTAGTTGGCTGTGTAGTAAAGTGAATAGAAGCCTGTTCTATTTTTTTGCGAGTGGACTGCGAGTAGAAACGTCCCGCGCGCCCGCCCTTCCCCCTCACTCGCAGCGTGCCTGCCACTAAACACTCACTGAATTGGACACTACTCGCACTACACACCTGCACTCGCACTAATCACCTGCACTCGCAGTGAATTGGACACTACTCGCACTACACACCTGCACTCGCACTAATCAAAGTGGAAACCAGGCTTAAGGCGTTGGCGTGGGGGTACAATTTCACCAATTTTACGATTTAACACATTCACTGCCAACGCTCGTGGCGGTTAATAAATATACTACCCGTATATAGAGCAAGGTGCCTACGAGCAGACCGCCCTCTGCTGGGTTCTGGCACTAAGAGTGTCATGTCTTACCTTCAAGGTACTTCCTTATGGAGCTCTCCATGCCCCTCGGTCTGCTGGCCACGTGGCACTGGGTCGGGCCGCGCGCGAGCACGCTCCCGAGCACGTACAGCACGTCGTGCCGGCGGTCGCGGCGCGCCACGCGCTCGATGCGGGCGAGCGCGGGCAGGTCGTCGGGCACGAGACGGAGCGCCGCGAAACGGGGGTAGGGCTGGAGATTTATGAGCGCGTAAACTAGGAAGAGACCGGCTACAGATTCCTGTGAATTTCGAGTGTGTAAAGACTCCTTCCAAGACAGAACGCGATAGCGAGGCACTGTGGAAGCCCTCTGCCCCATCTAGGGGACACAGGACATTAAGTCAAGTCAAAGACTCCTTCCAAACTAGCAGAATAGGTTTTATGGCCACGTTAAACGGCCCAATTCACGTAAAACATGATCATATAACCTATCATGCTAGCTACCCCTACGACATTGCGGCAAGCGGTTTCAGTGCTCGACCGACGGTACGTCCTGACCGTACGCCCTGACCGCCAGCGCTGACCGTTGGTTGCGAAAATGCATTCAGTGCTACGCTGACGGCGAACTGCGACGCTTGTGTACTGTTTACAAGAAAAAAGAATCCTTTTGCTGTGAATGCTCTTCTTCTTTTCTTTCTTTACAAACTTCTTGCCAAGCACTTATTTTAGCATCACGGTCTTTATAGAATACAGTCGATAAATCCTATATTGCCGGACAAAGCCGCACTTCAGTAATAAGGCGCTCTGTATAGATATTTATTTTTGCTTTGAGTGTACGTACGCGCGTACGGTCGGTCGCTCCGTCAGCGAAGCACTGAACGCATCTATACAATCTCATAGCTCGTCGGTCGACCGATGCACGCGCGACCGACGAGCCGGACTGATGGCTCGACCGACCGTACGCGCGAACCAAATCACGCGCGTACGGTCAGCGTAGCTATGTGCGCATTCATAGACTTGCATAGATATAGCCACGCCGACCTACGGTCAGCGCTGACCGTCGGTCGAGCACTGTTTCCAGCCTAAGTTTTACCGAAACAAAACGTTACGACCACGTTCGCGTTTAGCTGTCAAATCCCATACAAATTGAGGGTAAAACGCAAACGCGATCGTAAAGTTTTGTTTCGGCAAAACTGTTACTAGAGCCTCTGTTCATCGCGGTCGAGACGCGCTACGCACTGTGGTTAGTCGGGATCACACGCAATGAAGTAGAAAAACCGTTGCCGGTGCCGCCGCCGCTCGAAGTCGTGGCCGGACCGTTATACTCCTAATTCTGGTAGGCCGTTTTATTTATTTACGTCACACCTGGCCATAATGCGAGTTTTACTGCACGCTGCGCGTACGGTAAAACTCGCATTGTGGCCAGGTGAAGACGTAAAATTGTGTACTCACCACGGGCGGTAATTCGTAAAGCCCCAGATCGCATATTTATGGCCCGAACCGAATTGCACAAATATAAAAATAAAGGTACAATTGGCGGACTTAATGCCTTAAAGGGCATTCTCTACCAGTCAACCGCTTCGGTGGTAGACCATACAAAATAATGGCATACATACATATCTATCTCTATCTAGTATATAACTTCTCTACCCAAAGATTGCCTATAAGAGATCGCTCTTTACCGTTCAGATCGGCCGCTGCGCGCACGCAGTGTAGACGTTGATGTAAAGCTTGAAAAAATATGAAATCATTTAGGTCCTCAACATCATAACTTAATAGCTATCATAATCATGAAAAACAATGATAAGCTTACCTCAAAATTGCTAGTGTCTAGAACCATGTAATATTTGGCAATTTGTATCAATTCCTCTGAAAGTTCAGCTATTTCTGCATATGAAGTTCTGCCTCTGGAAATATTATAGTGTTGTTATACTTTAAATTATTTGAGTTGCTGGGTTAAATTATTTGAGAAATTTTTGAATCAAAGGAACTTTTCAAAATCATTTATTTTCATTATTTGTATGACATAAATGTGCTATCTAAGTAAAGAAAAATTATGAAAAAATATATGACCTCTGTAGCCTAGTTGGTAGTGACCCGGCCTACGAAGCCGGAGGTCCCGGGTTCGAATCCCGGTAAGGACATTTATTATGAATATTGATTCTGAGTCATGGATGTTTTCTATGTATTTAAGTATTTATTTATCTATATAAGTATATATATCGTCGTCTAGTACCCATAGTACAAGCTTTGCTTAGTTTGAGACTAGGTCGATTTGTGCAAGATTGTCCCCTAATATTAAATAAATAACATATCAAACAAGCTCCTTAGTAAGCTCAACAAGGCATATATTATGGATACAATATCTTAAATAAATGTATATTATATAAATACTTAAATACATATACAAATATTTATTTGCTAAGCTTTGTATCATTTTGGGCTGTTGATATACCAAATATTTGGGTTTTACAAGGTTATACTTACTGAAACACCGAAGCAAAGTTCATCTCCTTGTAATAAATACAGAATGTCTGGTAGTTGAGGATGTCTACTCGGGAGCAGCGGTGGATGAGCTCGTCGCAGTCGTCCGCGAACCCGTCCGCAATGTACACCTGCTGGATGCTGACTGGATTACCTAGAACAGCGTTTTGTTGCGACATCTCTTCTTATTAGGTGGTGTGTGCACACCGGACGAGCGGCTCGGCCGTGCGGCTCGCCCGAGCCAGTTCAAATGCTCGGCCGCATGCGCTCAGTCGGTGTGCACACGCGTTGGGCAAACGCGCGCGGCAAGTTCGAGCCAAATCGGCTCGACCTAAACTACCTACGCGCCGTCAGTTGAGCCCGCGATCGCCATGAAAAATGCCTTCGTATGTCCGGCTGTCCGGCTGTCCCGTCTATACATCGCATCTCTCAACAGATCCTTGTGAAATTTTGTGAGCGAGTTCGATATTTGACTATAGGGCAAAAATGCTTTCGTATGTCCGACTTTCCGGCTGTCTCCTCTGTAGGTAGCATCTCTCAACAGATTCTCGTGAAATTTTGTGAGCGAGTTCGATTTTTATAGGGGAAAAATACTTTCGTATGTCCGGCCCTTTGATCTCTGTCAAAAAGCCGACAACGCTTGGTGAGGCCTTGCCGATCAAAACAACACAACATTCACATAGGCTGCGGCGCGCTCGGCTCGGGCGGGTTGTAGCTCGCCGAACCACGTCTACACTGAGCGTGCACGTTTGGGCGAGCCGTGTTCGGCCGAGCCACTCGCCCAGTGTGGACACACCTAATGAACAAGCAAGTGAAGCAAACAAAGTTTTATGCTTCAGCCAGGGCTGAAAATCTTTGTGTTTGTCTGTCCGATGTCTGCCACCCTGTCCAGCTGTCTGCTCTACAGGTTCTCAACCCATTCTCATGACATTTTGTGAGCAGGTTGTTAATTATATAGCTCTTTTTTATTTCAAAACAAAAAAAGAGTGTCATCTCACAGAGCCACTAGTTTTATTTGTTGAGTGTCCAAGTTAACTCCTGTATTCTCATCATGGCTGTGGGATCTGAAGACTGTGGGTAAATTTAATTATATAGCTCTTTTTTATTAAAAAAAAAGTGACAGCTCAGAGCCACTAGTTTTATTTGTTGAGTGTCCAAGTTAACCTCAACATGGCTGCGGGATCTGATGACTGTGGGTACTCTTCGCCAAGCTGTGTAGTCTTGGGCTTGGTGCATGCTAGCCTGCAGCGAGGCTCATAACGCAGATATTACCAACATGTTATGGTGTGTCGAACTATCTCTATAATGTTGGTACGGTAACCATTTTAAGATCTAATCCTACTTATATTATAAATGCGAAAGGATGGTTGTTTAGATGTTTGTTACTCAATCACGCCAAAACGGCCCAACCGATCTGGATAAAATTTTGCACGAAGATAGTTCATAGCCCAGACCAAAATATAGGAGTTTTCATCCCAGGTTCACGCAGACGAAGTCGCGGGCGGTAGCTAGTGATTCAATAAAGTAAGTTAATTGACTTAATTACACCGATAAAAGAAAACGTACCATGGATCACAATACCAAGAGTATTTAAAATTTATAAATACATTTCTTTACTTCTCTTTATTTTCAAGGATATAGAAGAAAATAAGGTAATAGATTATTATGTATAAATAATCTAAAATTCATAATTGCTCCAAATAATTAGTAAATTTAATTTTTTTACTACAAGCAACAGGTCAATCACTAATAAATTGTTTCAGCTACACTTACGAGGCATTTTGGAGTTTGTGCAGCTTCTCAATATGAAATTTCACTATTTATTTTCTTATTAACCAAGTATATATGAGTTTATCATGCCAATTACATGTTTAAAACGAATAAACAGTGAATACATATACAATTCAACCATAACAGGATTAAAAATTTGGAATTGTCAATGTCAAAAAAAAATGCCATGACTAAATCTAAAAATATCCTGACAAAGCATTTTTCCATATACACGACTTTCGGAAACGATAAGATTACAACTACGTCAATTACTTTACGTATACCACGAAGTATTTGAAAAATAGAATGATGTATTATGTCATGTTCATTACATGAAAACATTCATTTAATTCGTAATAAAAACGCATTACCAAGAGCCTAAAATCAAATGTATTAGGATATTATTTATTTTGTAGCAACACTGAACGTGTCAAGCTGTTCAAGTTACTTTTATAAACGATTAACTTGATGTATTTGCCAGTCTGCAGAATAGCAAAGTAAGTATATACGGTACAGAATAGCTTATGATAATATAGATACGTAAATAAATATTTGAAAATTTATGAAATGGGCATATAATACAGTACGATTACTGTTAGTTAAGACCCGACAGATGGATTGCCTTCATTTAATTTTCAACTTTAATCTTATACAAATAAAATAGTTATTACTAAATCGGTAGATGTGGGTAACAGTATTCTGAAAAATGCTTTATTTTTATGTAATTAAAGTTGAAAATTAAATGAAGGCAATCCATCTGTCAGGTCTTAACTAACAGTAATCGTACTGTACTAACGTCATTATTCATAAAGTTACTTCCATCATACACAATTTTCTTATAAATATATATAATTTATAAGTACTTATTTTGTCATTTATCAATTTTATCATTGTGGGAAAGACGCAAAACGCATTTTAGTTAACAGAGGCTTGTAACGTTTTATGAATAATTTAGTACTCCGCCAAGCCACGAGAACATTTCCATATTTCTTTTCCAATTTACCACATGAACTGATTTCCGAGAGCAAATGCGTTGATTATTAGAGAAAAAAAACTAATCGCTGTGTGACCCGATAATATTTGAGGACTTCCGTCGATTCCACAAGGATCACCTTTGGCACTTCATTAGTTGCTATTTCAACGGAATCTTATCAGAATCTGTGACGTACTTTTAAGTACATAATTGAGGAATTGCATAAGATCTGTGGTCTTCATCATCAATTCCACTCCACCTATGATTTCCGGGTGTAAATACTTGAGTTATAATAGAAAATACCAAAATCACTACACGCGTGCCTAATATAATTGAGGAGTTCCCTCAATTCCTCATGGATTCCAACAACCAACTGGATTTTTGAAAAAATGGGACCAATCTGGAAGTATATACATACAATTTTTTTTTTTTTTTACGAGTCGGTACATAAACGACGGAGTTCTGAGGTAACAAACATTAAAAACGAATTGAGAATCTCCTTCTATTTTTGAACTCTTATTACGCTCAAGATTCAATATACCGCCCTCGCCGTAAATTTATAATTTTGTTATCTTGAGACGCAACCTACTATGCAAGGAGTAACCTTTAGCATGATTAGGTCTCCGCCTACCGCAATGGGATGAGTATGTATCGACATTTAACTTGTTTATTTCTTCGATACTGACGTTTTTCTTAGTTCTCCATCTTGTATGAGGTTCAAAGTGTAAAACAAATCAATAAATGAAATGACAAGATATTATAACAGTTAAACGTTTATTTAACCACTAATCTAAACCCAAATACATTTGTGTACCGCGACAAGGCAACATTTCAGAATAAAACGCGAAATATGCTTATAATTATTTAATGTTGATTTCTGATTGACATCTATAGCATCTCAATATTTTTGTGTATGGCAACACCAGGAACCATAGATAACAAAAATGCTCTGCGGAGATGCGCAATTATTGCAGTGAAATAGCTACGTAAAACTAGAAATTGCGTTTACAAGGGCGTCTTCTCGATAAGTTTGTACCAATGACCACACTCGCAGCGGCGGGGCTGGCCCTGAAAGAGAAAAAGCTGTCAGTAAAAGTAGTAAAGGTCACACATTACTTTATGTAAATTTATTACTTAAATTGGCTTTATATAAAATAAATTACTATGACTATGATATTTCACTATAGGTAGACTGGTAAACTTAGTGTGGGGGTATGACGATAACGGGCGGCGGGCAACGTGCGGGAGGTAAAGCCCGGCGCCCGCACGCCCCGTTAACGTCATATCCCTGTACCCGCGCGCCGCGCAGGCGAGGACTGAGTTAAACGGTCTACCCACATCTTCTTATCAATTTGATACAACAACTTGGTATAGTTAGAATGAAAGGTATCTATTGCTGTCTAATTCCAGCATTTCCAAAAAGTAAATGTCACAATTTGCTAGACGTGTAATGGCCTTATTAAGGTTAATTTACAATAACATGTTCATTCGACATTGACAAACATCTTCGTTATGTCAAACCTGAATCTGAACCTTACGTGAATGCGTAAAGGTAGATAATAGCCTGGCCGTCATTGTTATGATGTAAGCACTCTTTTCACTTCTCATGCTCTAAAAGTTCGTCTTTATGCTGTGTGTAGGCGACATAAAATCGCTTTCTTGCTCTAGTGCATAAAGTAAAATCTTCGTCGAAGACCAAGGCAATCGGTCCAACAGCCACACGCGCAACTTTAACTTCATAGAATAAACTCTTTTTTTATGTTTTTATGTTTTGTTAGTATTCTAAGACCAAGGCAAGGATACCAACAGCCAAAGTACAAAATAAAACTTCATGAAATAAACTTATCGTTTTTAATTTTCATCATTTCCTCGCAATCGAAGTGAAAAGTAGAGTGTACAATTCGTCCATAAAACCCATTTTACGCGAGACGTTTATCCATCCGAGCGAGCTTGCGAGCGTTTTATGCACTTGTTGTACAATCTACTATTATTGCACCACAACAAGAGAGAAACATCTTACAAAAATTTGCTTGATAAATAATGGTAACAACAGACAATCTTATCGCTTTGAAGCAATCTCTTCCATACAACCTTTCGGTAGCAGGAAACATTTAAACTAGAATTTTAAATAGGTAGTGCGGGGATTCATCAAGAAGAGCATACTAAAACATCAATCTTTCAAATATTACTAAACAGTATGTATTTTAAAGTGTCTTTAAAATACATACCTAAAAAATATGCAGACATAAATACAACGATACATACATAAAACAAACTGTTTCTAATAGTTTCCTCGTTCGCGGATCCGCGTTCCGGCATCCGAAAGGTTGTCTAATTTCTTCAAATCCACCCGCCTTCATGATTTGCAAGAAGTATGCCATTACCCACCCCGCCTAATAAATTACTACTGAAATGACGTAATATATGGGCAGCCCCGTAAGCACCGTACCCATTACCAGAGATTTCGGACCAATCGTAGGTCGAGTTGCCAGATCTGTGAAAGCACTGTCGCGTGTAGGCTTGCCGGTTGCAAATTGGAGGAGATACTTCCGACGTTCCGACATAATCATAGACAGCCTATTTATTTATTTATTTAAGCCTTTATCAATTCCCTATTATTATATAATAACTAGCTTCCGCCCGCGACTTCGTCCGCATGGATCCGGGATAAAAACAATTCTATATTTTAATCCAGGCTATAAACTATCTTCGTGCAAAATTTCATTCAAATCGGTTCAGCCGTTTAAGTGTGATTGAGTAACAAACATCCAAACAATTAAACTTTCGCATTTATAATATTAGTAGGATTGTTTGTTTATTTAAGTGTGTTTCGGGTTAGATTAGGGACCCCTGACGGGTATAGGCTTCCTCCATGTCTTTCCATTTGTCTCTGTCCTTGGCGTTATTGATCCAGTTCGGTCCAGCTACAGCTGCTATGTCATCAGACCATCTTTCCTTGGGCCTTCCCACTCGTCTTTTTCCTAGTGGCCCTGGCCATTTAGTGTCTTCGTTAGTCCATCGCTTGCCAGTGATTCTTGCCATATGGCCAGCCCATCTCCATTTTTGTTTGAGTATGAACATAGACAGCCTAATTAATGTTTAATAAATTACGCAAAAAAAAAATGCTGACGATTTGAAAGTGCTTGTTACGTGGCCTACTTGAATAAAGATCATTTTGAGGTTTGAGTTCGAACGATGTCTACGATTCTATCGGAACCGGCTACTCTTAACCAATAATATTTAATTACTAACGGAGAAAAAAGTAAAGCAGGCGATTAAATAATCACAAGTTATAAGGGGTATACTCTGTCCCTTTTCCGCAATACGCTCGTTTTCTCTCTCTAACAAGCAATATTAAAACGGTTGTAGCTTCGTAATTATTTGAGATATTTGAATGGGATTTTCGTCATTAGGCATATTTTTTGCCTTCTTCTTTTGAATCAATAATAAATTGAGAGTACACCCGTATTGGTCGGGAACGTGCCGCCCGCCATACAAAAGTTTTATCATTGAAATTTGAGTTATGAATGGACATAATTCCATTGTCATCGGTGTATGTTCTATTGCACATTAGGTGGCACAAAGTTATGCAATAAGACTTCAGAAATTGGTATGTTTGGCAGCTTAGTCATACATACTATATCGGCAGAATTAACTACTTTGTTGTAGATATACATATATTGTTACCTTATGTACCCAAAGCCAGCTGATAGCGGTGGAGTGTTCTTCGCCTGAAACATAAAACAGCAATCATTAGCCAACCGTACAACAATGGGCTATATCAAATGAATGGGTCGAGCTGGTTACGTCACAACAGTCAAGTTTTTATTGTGTATGAGGTAACAAAATTAGCTTGGGGCCTTATTATTGAGTCAAGCCACGCACAGAATGGCGCGGCCTCTGGTGGCGGTCAATAGTATGTCATTAGCTGTCGAATTTACTACGGACCGCCACCGCAGGCTGCGCCAGTGTGATTCAGGCCTTAAGCCGCGTCCGCTGCACAGGGTTAGAAATTATCAAGATAATTATCTGATAATTTTCTCCAGTATAAGAACCAATGACACTCGAGTTCGCTCAACTTTGCATAATCCGAACTGAATTCTTCTTGTAAGGGGATTCCCCACTGCTGATTAATATGTTGGAGGAAGAAATACATAAGAAGAGACGAATTTGGATAAGAAAATGGATCAGTGACAGATATGCTGAAAGTGTTTATACGGTGCCTTTTTTAATCAGCTCCTCTCGTAATAACGCGGATAGTTTGGTTATACATTGGCTTTTCAACTTCAGAGCTCCTGAGTTCATTTTAAATGATGGTGATCTTAGCGTAGAAATACTGGCGCAAAAACTAGGACGTCGGTTGTGGCGGCGCCGGCGTGCTAATGACTGGGACTGAAAAGGCACCGTGTAAACGGTTTGCTGGTCACTGGCGGCGAGATTTAGGCGGCTGAAAATAGTCATTGTCTAAACGGTCTGAAGATATGACGGTGCCTTGTAAATAGTCTTCGTCTAAATCGACCTTCACGCTACAAAGCCCAAATTAAACTTTTAATTAAAGCAGTGTTTCTGCTATTACTCACATATGCACCCAACAATCCGGGCATCAAAGCAGGAGGGCACAAGCGTGGGATTCGCCTTGGTGCCGGCCGCCTTCTTCAGCACCTTCATGTTGAACGGGTCGTCATCGCCCGACTGGATGGCGAGGAGCTCCTTCTTCTCCAGGCCGGTGGCGTGCTCGAGGGGATCCGGCATCACTGGAATTGTTTATTGTTTATTTCATAATTTTCATAATTTCATAAGTCTTTATTGCAACCATGGTACAGCATAGATGTTACATATAATATACAATGTCTCACATGGACCCTGTTACGGCACAGCATATCTATAGCTAACTTATAACATATTATTCTATTTATTGTATTGTGTCAAAAAAAATATTGTTGTAGTGTAAATTACTTAGAAAATTGTTGGTACTCAAATTGATTTTTGGCTCTCCTATTCTTAATAAGAATTTGTAAATTCACCATATAGCTAAAAGATAAATAATCTAATTGACATCAGTGATCCATTTTTTTGTACTCTAAAAGTTTACTGAAGATATGTAAGCTTTCCGGGAAGCTTTTACCAATTTTTTACCGAATTGAAAAATGGAGGAGGTTCCAAATGTGTCGCAATTTTAATTGTAACACACATTACTACACTACTAAAATACAACTGATTACTCAAGATGCCGGGACCAATTTGGAAAATTCCTTTTTCCTATGGTCATGGTGATCAGGTCAGGATCTGATGATAGCATCCTAGAGAAATCGAGGAAACTCTTTTTGCAGCAATTTGGTGTGTGTGTGAACCTAGCATATCAAGTTCCAGCATCTCAACAAATGATGATAGTTCTTGTAGCATCCCAAATAGTTCTACAGTTCTAGATAGTTTTTTTCAGTAGTTCAGCCAATTTCAGTAAAAAAAATGAAAATTTAAAAATGAGATGTTAACTTCGCAAATGAACTCTCAGCATCTCACCTGTTCTCAATTCCTAGACGTAAAATATGGATTGGGATGTAAAGTTCTACTGTTTCTAGACAGTATATCAATAGTTCTGGCCAAAAAAACCAAGTTTTTTTTTTACATACATGACTACAAATAAGAAAATAAACTGTCAGTCTACCAGCATGCATATCACGTTTCAGAGAGGTTTTACATGCAGCATCTTATGTGTTATCAATCCTTACGTATTAAACATATATCTCAACATTACATTACAATGCATATAATCTAAACTGAAAATAATTTTAGACGAAAACGTAACAATAAGGGAGAAAAATCGATTTTACTTGATTACTGCTTTACTACAACTGATATGCTATGTTTTCGTGGGCTTTTAGGTCCAGCATCTCAGGCGTTCTGGCTGGTAACACGTAGAGCTATCATAGAACTAGACAGTTCCGGCAGCTGAAAGTCAAACTGAAAGAGTTCTCAAAGGGAACTTAGCATTATGTCAGAAAAATCGATGTACTACGATTACTACTGACATACTATGTTTTTATGGGCTTCCAGGCCCAGCATCTCAGGCGTTCTGGGTGGAAACTCTTATAGCTATCATAGAACTAGACAGTTCCGGCAGCTAGAAGTCAAACGGACAGAGTTCTAGAAGAAAACTTAGCTTCATGTGAGAAAAGTCTGTTTTGTACAAATATCACTAAAACGCTATTTTTTTATGGGCTTCCTGGCCCAGCATCTCAAGAGTTCTGGATGGGAACACGTAAAGATATCATAGAACTAGACAGTTCCGGCAGCTGGAAGTTAAACTGACAGAGTTCTAGAAGGAAACTTAGCTTCATGTGAGAAAAGTAAATTTTGTAGAAATATCACTGAAACGCTATGTTTTAATGGGCTTCCAGGCCCAGTATCTCAAGAGTTCTGGATGGAAACACGTAAAGCTATCATAGAACTAGACAGTTCCGGCAGCTGGAGGCCAAACGGAAAGAGTTCTCGAAGGAAACTCTGTTTTATGTGAGAAAAACAATTTTGTAGGATTACTACTGACATGCGATGTTTTTTTGGGCTTCCAGGCTTAGCATCTCAGGCGTTCTGGGTGGAAACACCTATAAATATTATAGAACTAGACAGTTCTGGCAGCTGGAAGCAAAACGGAAAGAGTTCTCAAAGGAAACTTAGCTTTATGTGAGAAAAATCGATTTTGTTGGATTACTACTGACATGCGATGTTTTTTTGGGCTTCCAGGCCCATTATCTCAGGAGTTCTGGATGGAAATACGTAAAGCTATCATAGAACTAGACAGTTCTGGCAGCTGGGAGCCAATCTAAAAAAGTTCTCAAAGGAAACTTAGCATAATGCGAGAAATATCGATTTTGTACGATTACTACCGACATACTATGTTATTATGGGCTTCCAGGCCCAGCATCTCAGGAGTTCTAGGTGGAAACACGTATAGCTATCATAGAACTGGACAGTTCCGGCAGCTGGAAGTCAAACTGACAGAGTTCTAGAAGGAAACTTAGCTTAATGTGAGAAAAGTCGATTTTGTGCAAATATTACTGAAACGCTATGTTTTAATGGGCTTCCAGGCCCAGCATCTCAAGAGTTCTGGATGGAAACACGTAAAGCTATTATAGAACTAGATAGTTCCGGCAGCTGGAAGCCAAACGGAAAGAGTTCTCGAAGGAAACTGTTTTATGTGAGAAAAATCGATTATGTAGGATTACTACTGACATGCGATGCGATGTTTTTGTGAGCTTCCAGGCCCAGCATCTCAGGCGTTCTGGGTGGAAACACCTATAAATATTATAGAACTAGACAGTTCTGGCAGCTGGAAGCTAAACGGAAAGAGTTCTCAAAGGAAACTTAGCTTTATGTGAGAAAAATCGATTTTGTTGGATTACTACTGACATGCGATGTTTTTTTGGGCTTCCAGGCCCAGCATCTCAGGCGGTCTGGGTGGTAACACCTATAAATATTATAGAACTAGACAGTTCTGGCTGCTGGAAGCCAAACGGAAAGAGTTCTCGAAGGAACCTTAGCATAATGTGAGAAAAATCTATTTTGTAGGATTACTACTGACATACTATGTTTTTATGGGCTTCCAGGCTCAGCATCTCAGGAGTTCTAGGTGGAAACACGTATAGCTATCATAGAACTAGACAGTTCCGGCAGCTGGAAGTCAAACTGACAGAGTTCTAGAAGG
The DNA here is from genome assembly GCA_947049275.1 of Epinotia bilunana. NCBI lineage: Eukaryota > Metazoa > Arthropoda > Insecta > Lepidoptera > Tortricidae > Epinotia > Epinotia bilunana. The sequence goes on along the minus strand of OX346272.1, from coordinate 5,534,437 downwards.
AAACTTAGCTTCATGTGAGAAAAGTCGATTTTGTACAAATATCACTGAAACGCTATGTTTTAATGGGCTTCCAGGCCCAGCATCTCAAGAGTTCTGTATGGAAACACGTAAAGCTATCATAAAACTAGACAGTTCCGGCAGCTGGAAGCAAAACGGAAAGAGTTCTCGAAGGAAACTGTTTTATGTGAGAAAAATCGATTTTGTAGGATTACTACTGACATGCGATGTTTTTGTGGGCTTCCAGGCCCAGCATCTCAGGAGTTCTGGATGGAAATACGGAAAACTATCATAGAACTAGACAGTTCTGTCAGCTAGGAACCAATCTAAAAAAGTCATTGAAGGAAACTTAGCATAATGTGAGAAAAAATGATTTTGTTGGATTACTACTGACATGCTAAGTTTTTATGGGCTTCCAGGCTCAGCATCTCAGGAGTTCTAGGTGGAAACACGTACAGCTATCATAGAACTAGATTGTTCCGGCAGCTGGAAGTCAAACTGACAAGAGTTCTAGAAGGAAACTTAGCTTCATGTGAGAAAAGTCGATTTTGTACAAATATCACTGAAACACTATGTTTTAATGGGCTTCCAGGCCCAGCATCTCAAGAGTTCTGTATGGAAACACGTAAAGCTATCATAGAACTAGACAGTTCCGGCAGCTGGAAGCAAAACGGAAAGAGTTCTCGAAGGAAACTGTTTTATGTGAGAAAAATCGATTTTGTAGGATTACTACTGACATGCGATGTTTTTGTGGGCTTCCAGGCCCAGCATCTCAGGAGTTCTGGATGGAAATACGTAAAACTATCATAGAACTAGACAGTTCTGTCAGCTAGGAACCAATCTAAAAAAATCATTGAAGGAAACTTAGCATAATGTGAGAAAAAACGATTTTGTTGGATTACTACTGACATGCGATGTTTTTATGGGCTTCCAGGCCCAGCATCTCAGGCGTTCTGGGTGGAAACACGTATAGCTATCATAGAACTAGACAGTTCTGGCAGCTGGGAGCCAATCTAAAAAAGTTCTCGAAGGAAACTTAGCATAATGCGAGAAAAATCGATTTTGTACGATTACTACCGACATACTATGTTATTATGGGCTTCCAGGCCCAGCATCTCAGGAGTTCTAGATGGAAACACGTATAGCTATCATAGAACTGGACAGTTCCGGCAGCTGGAAGTCAAACTGACAGAGTTCTAGAAGGAAACTTAGCTTAATGTGAGAAAAGTCGATTTTGTGCAAATATCACTGAAACGCTATGTTTTAATGGGCTTCCAGGCCCAGCATCTCAAGAGTTCTGGATGGAAACACGTAAAGCTATCATAGAACTAGATAGTTCCGGCAGCTGGAAGCCAAAGGGAAAGAGTTCTCGAAGGAAACTATTTTATGCGAGAAAAATCGATTATGTAGGATTACTACTGACATGCGATGCGATGTTTTTGTGAGCTTCCAGGCCCAGCATCTCAGGCGTTCTGGGTGGAAACATCTATAAATATTATAGAACTAGACAGTTCTGGCAGCTGGAAGCTAAACGGAAAGAGTTCTCAAAGGAAACTTAGCTTTATGTGAGAAAAATCGATTTTGTTGGATTACTACTGACATGCGATGTTTTTTTGGGCTTCCAGGCCCAGCATCTCAGGCGGTCTGGGTGGTAACACCATAAATATTATAGAACTACAGTTCTGGCTGCTGGAAGCCAAACGGAAAGAGTTCTCGAAGGAAACACTGTTTTATGTGAGAAAAATCGATTTTGTGGGATTACTACTGACATGCGATGTTTTTATGTGCTTCCAGGCCCAGCATCTCAGGAGTTCTGGTTGGAAATACGTAAAGCTATCATAGAACTAGACAGTTCCGGCAGCTGCAAGTCAAACTGACAGAGTTCTAGAAGGAAACTTAGCTTCATGTGAGAAAAGTCGATTTTGTACAAATATCACTGAAACGCTATGTTTTAATGGGCTTCCAGGCCCAGCATCTCAAGAGTTCTGGGTGAAAACACGTAAAGCTATCATAGAACTCGACAGTTCCGGCAGCTGGAAGCCAAAGGGAAAGAGTTCTCGAAGGAAACACTGTTTTATGTGAGAAAAATCGATTTTGTGGGATTACTAGTGACATGCGATGTTTTTATGTGCTTCCAGGCCCAGCATCTCAGGAGTTCTGGATGGAAATACGTAAAGCTATCATAGAACTAGACAGTTCCGGCAGCTGGGAGCCAATGTTAAAAAGTTATCGAAGGAAACTTAGCATAATGTGAGAAAAATCGTTTCTGTATGATTACTATACTACTGATATACTATGTTTTTATGGCCTTCCAGGCCCAGCATCTCAGGCGTTCTGGGTGGAAACACCTATAAATATTAAAGAACTAGACAGTTCTGGCTGCTGGAAGCCAAACGGAAAGAGTTCTCGAAGGAAAGTTGAGAAAAATCTATTCTGTAGGATTACTACTGAAATGCGATGTTTTTGTGGGCTTCCGGGCCCAGCATCTCAGGCGTTCTAGGTGGAAACACGTATAGCTATCATTGAACTAGACAGTTCCGGCAGCTAGGAGCCAATCTAAAAAAGTTCTCGAAGGAAACTTAGCATAAAGTGAGAAAAATCGATTATGTACGATTACTACCGACATACTATGCTTTTATGGGCTTCCAGGCCCAGCATCTCAGGCGTTATGGGTGGATACTCTTATAGCGATCATAGAACTAGACAGTTCCGGCAGCTGGAAACCAAACGGAAAGACTTCTCGAAGGAAACTTATCTTTATGTGAGAAAAATCGATTTTGTTGGATTACTACTGACGTGCGATGTTATTGTGTACAAAATCGTTTTTTCTCACATTATGCTAAGTATCCTTAGAGAACATTTTTAGATTGGCTCCCAGCTGCCGGAACTGTCTAGTTCTATGATAGCTTTACGTATTTCCATCCAGAAGTCCTGAGATAACATAACGTATCAGTGATATTCGTACAAAATCGTTATTTCTCACATGAAGCTAAGTTCCCTTCGAGAACTCTTTCCATTTGGCATCCAGGTGCTGGAACTGTCTAGTTCTATGATAGCTACGTGTTTTAATCCAGAACTCCTGAGATGCCGGGCCTGGAAGCCCACAAAATCATAGTATATCAGTAGTAAAGGTACAAAATCGATTTTTGTCACATTATGCTAAGTTTCCTTCGAGAACTATTTTAGATTGGCTCCTAGCTGCCGGAACTGTCTAGCTCTATAATATTTATAGGTGTTTCCACCCAGAACGCCTGAGATGCTGGGCCCGAAAGCACACAAAAACATCGCATGTCAGTAGTAATCCTACAAAAACGATTTTTCTTACATAAAACTGAGTTTCCTTCGAGAACTCTTTCCGTTTGGCTTCCAGCTGCCGGATCTGTATAGTTCTATGATAGCTTTACGTGCTTTTATGCAGAACTCGTGAGATGCTGGGCCTGGAAGCCAATAAAAACATAGCGTATTAGTGATATTTGTACACAATGTTTTTTCTCACATGAAGCTAAGTTCCCTTCGAGAACTCTTTCAGTTTAGCATCCAGCTGCTGGAGCTGTCTAGTTCTATGAGATCTTTACGTGTTGCCACCCAGAACGCCTGAGATGCTGGTCCTGGAATCCCATAAAAACAACAGTACAAAATCGATTTTTCTCACTTTATGCTAAGTTTCCTTCGAGAACTTTTTTAGATTGGTTCCCACCTGCCAGAACTGTCTAACTCTGTAATATTTATAGGTGTTCCCACCCAGAACGCCTGAGATGCTGGGCCTGGAAGCCCATTAAAACATAGCGTTTCAGTGCTATTTATACAAAATCGACTTTTCTCACATGAAGCTAAGTTTCCTTCTAGAACTCTGTCAGTTTGACTTCCAGCTGCCAGAACTGTCTAGTTCTATATTATTTATAGGTGTTTCCACCCAGAACGCCTGAGATGCTGGGCCTGGAAGCCCATTAAAATATAGCGTTTCAGTGATATTTGTACAAAATCGAGTTTTCTCACATGAAGCTAAGTTTCCTTCTAGAACTCTGTCCGTTTGACTTCCAGCTGCCGGAACTGTCTAGTTCTATGATAGCTATAAGAGTTTCCACCCAGAACGCCTGAGATGCTGGGCCTGGAAGCCCATAAAAACATAGTATGTCAGTAGTAATCGTAGTACATCTATTTTTCTGACATAATGCTAAGTTCCCTTTGAGAACTCTTTCAGTTTGACTTTCAGCTGCCGGAACTGTCTAGTTCTATGATAGCTCTACGTGTTACCAGCCAGAACGCCTGAGATGCTGGACCTAAAAGCCCACGAAAACATAGCATATCAGTTGTAGTAAAGTAGTAATCAAGCAAAATCGATTTTTCTCCCTTATTGCTACGTTTTCGTCTAAAATTATTTTCAGTTTAGATTATATGCATTGTAGTGTAATGTTGAGATATATGTTTGTTTAATGCGTAAGGATTGATAACACATAAGATGCTGCATGTAAAACCTCTCTGAAACGTGATATGCATGCTGGTAGACTGACAGTTTATTCTCTTATTTGTAGTCATGTATGTAAAAAAAAAAACTTGTTTTTTTTGGCCAGAACTATTGATATACTGTCTAGAAACAGTAGAACTTTGCATCCCAACACATATTTTACGTCTAGGAATCGAGAACGGGTGAGATGCTGAGAGTTCATTTGCGAAGTTAACATCTCATTTTTAAATTTTCATTTTTTTTACTGAAATTGGCTGAACTACTGAAAAAAACTATCTAGAACTGTAGAACTATTTGGGATGCTACAAGAACTATCATCATTTGTTGAGATGCTGGAACTTGATATGCTAGGTTCACACACACCAATTGTGTTATTGATTTTAAAGACAGTTAATAAAACATTGTTTTTAAAGTAAATTCTATTCTGTCATGTGAGTTGAGATATTAGCCTAACTGATGTTCCTAAACAATGCTTTGGAACTCAATTCATATAGCAGGATTATAGGAAGATAAGAATACAGAATACATTTGTTTGGTTTGTCAAAAGGTCACAGTTGAAGGTCATTCAATAATACCTAAACAGAACTGTTGATAGGCGGAATCATTGTTATTAAACAATATTAATGGGTAATTTATAAATATTGCCCATACCTACAATAAATATGGAAAACCAATAAAACTACATTCGAAACGGATTTTTGATCACCCATAGGTGCTTAGGCTTATACGGGGTATTTAATATAATAAATAATCTCCACTTATATGCTTCCTTGCACCTATAATCTGCACCTATAATGTACGATCTCTAGCATCAATAGAAAGATATATAGAGTTCAACAACGCACTCGGTAAGATAAACCATGACATAGTAGGATTAAGTGAAGTCAGAAGAATGGGCAGCAGTATAGAAGAGTACGAAAATTATATCTTCTGCTACTATGGACAAACCAAAGGATTGAACGGAGTGGGGTTTCTAATTAAAAATAATCTGAAAAACCAAATTACTAATTTCATAGGACTCTCAGAAAGAGTACCACTGCTTCAACTCAACATAGAAGGGGTAGAACTTTCGATAATCCAGGTCCAGGTATACGCGCTCACAGAGAAATCGAGCGATGACGAAATCCAAAAATTCTACAATGACATAGACAAAGCTCATTCTCTAGCCAGTGATAAAATAATCGTCATGGGAGATTTTAATGCAAAAATAGGCCACCCCAAGAAGGAAGAAAATCTAATTATGGGCAAGTATGGATACGGAGACCGAAACAAACGAGGAGGAAGACTCATAGACTATGCAATAGGAAATAAACTCTCCATAATGAATACCTTTTATAAGAAAAGATCGAACAGAAGATGGACCTGGATATCACGTGACCAAAACACTAGGAATGAAATAGATTTCATAATGACAAACCGACCAGCACATATCACTAATTTCGAAGTCCTGAATAATGTACCATTTCCATCAGACCACCGACTTCTGAGAGCAACATTTAACTTGAAACTTCCAAAAAAGAGTTGAAAAAACTTCCATTCCTCATTTAATAGCCTTAAGACAGAGAGAAAACTAGGAAACTAAACAGAAGATACAAGTGTTCAAGACTACTACAATAAAATAGAAAAATCAATAATAGACAACGCAGCATAGAAGACTAAGACTGACTACACGAGAATAAACAATATCTTTAGCGAAAATACAAAAGAACTAATAAACCAACGCACAGAACTAATGTTTAAGAAAGACAAAGATCAAGACATGAAGAAAGAACTTACCCGGCTGTTCAAGGAAACAAAGAAATCTACAAGAAGAGACTACAGGAATCACAGGAAGGAAGTAATAACAAGGAACCTAAAGAAACACAGAAGTACAAAAAGAGCTTTGAAAGAACTTAATCTAAACAAATCTTGGATACAAAAACTTGGACAAGACAAAGAAGAAACAAAAACAAGGAAAGACATTATAAAACATGGATGTTTACAGACAAAATAAAGAGAAAGATAAGAACCACCCAAAGAGCCATGCAAAGGAGCATGCTCAACATAAGAAAGATACAAAAAGTAAAGAGTATCTCTATAAGAGAAAAAACAAAGTTACAAGACACACTAACTCAAGCCCTCAAATTATAATGGCGATGGACAGGACATATAGCACGGTGTAAAGACAAGAGATGGACAATATTGGCCACAAAATGGAGAGGCCCAATTGGCAAAAGGAAAGTGGGAAAGATGTATAAACGATGGCTAGATGATATAAAAGAAACCGCAGGGAAAGACTAAACAAAGCGGAAGACAGGCAAAAATGGAGAGTTGGAGGAGGCCTACACTCGAAGAGGGGTCCAAATTAAATAAACAAATAGTAATTGATATACATAGACATAACTCTAACTACTAACTATAAGGAATTACTAACCAATATGGAAAAACTTGTAATGTAAAAATGGGAAATTTGGAAATAAAGGCTTTTTTAATTTTTTATTTATTATATGCTTCCTTAACTTTTATTTGACGTTCTAAGTCTACATAAATGAAACCTAATCATAGATTTACTTGTTTATTGTTAAACTAAATGTTATAAATGAAATGGTGTAACACAAAATGTGTTTTACTTTGTAAAGATTTGAAGTAATAACTTATAAAGACTCTTATAGATAAACACAAGATTATTTATAACAGATAAGATTTGTAACCTAAAATCTGTGATTTTCTTAAAAAAACCGCTAACATTTGCAGCGGATGTTTTGACAGTACTTACATGATTTCAGAAATGTAAGTAGATGTTTTAGGAATTGTATTGTTATGGCCTTTAAAATAAAATAAAAACAAATTACAGGAAAATCAATACAACGTGACAGATTGACATTTTACATAATGATCAGGCCAGCCTGTATATAATTGGGGTAGTTCTTTACAAATTCCAGTTTTTTATGTTCCATTTTTATTTATTTTCAAATAAGACTTTCTGTAGGATTTGGTCATACTTTTCAGGTTTCAGGGTGGTTTTGACATTACGTAACATTTTGACAAGTGAGGTTGCGACTGATTTTGAATATTTAGAAAGGACTTACTTTTGTCGGCATATCCGCGACGGGCGGAGTTGAAGAGAACATTTTTAAGAGCATTTCCGCGAATAATTTGTCTACACAAAGAAGCCATTTTGCCTATTTCCACTAGACCGCTTCGCACGATGGCAAGTGGAAGAAAATTTTTTTACGTACTTGATAGTGCGTTCAAAAACCGGATTTTGTCATTTATCGGTAAAGTTCGGTTTTATTTGTCCTCGTAGTTTTATTGGTTGTGTTCTTGTAAAACTTTAAGTCGGGTCCGCTGCGCCGTGTTTTCGGTGTTTTTAAACATCTAACATGTCATCCGTCATCTTTGGCAAACAAATTGGGTATTGTTTTGATTGGCAAAACATGTTAGATGTTTAAAAACATCGAATACACGGCGCAGCGGACCCGGCTTTAGAAAGCTTTAAGTAAAAAACTTAGTTATTGTTTTTAGATATTAATGCATATAAGAATGAAAAACTTTACTAAACAGATTTGGTACCATCGCCAACACAGTTAACTGACCATTTGTGCACTTTATGTGCATTGTAATAAGTTTCAATACAAATACAGGATGGTCAGTTAACAGTGTTGGCGTTACAAGCGGAATGTATCTCGCTTATATTTGGAGCAACCCTTATTTTTATCATCAATAAGGCCTTTCACAGACTGGAGCGGCCTCCGGTAGAGGGCAATAGTAAATTTGACAGCTAATTACCAGTTTACTATGGTCCGCCGCGGCCAGGCCACGCCAGTGTGATGTGGGCTTAATGCATTTTCTTTATAGTTATGAACCTCAATGCAGGCGTAGAAATGCGATAGGTATTGGTTATCTTTTCAGGGTTCCGTACCTCAAAAGGAAAAAACGGAACCTTTATAGGATGACTTTGTTGTCCGTCCGTCCGTCTGTCAAGACCCTTTTTCTCAGGAACGCGTGGAGGTATCAAGCTAAAATGTATACCAAATACTTAAGTCTACTGTCCCTTGGAGCTGTGAAAATATCAAACTTCTAAGCCAACGTAATCAAAAGGTACAACCGTTTTTGCCGCAAATTTCCGAAACTCACAAGGGAATCAAAACCTACAGGGTACTTCCCAAGAACTCAGAATCTTGAAATTTGGTACGAATAAATAAATAAATAAATAATGATTTATTTGCCAAACAGTGTGTACATATATGAAGATGTTTTTACAGTATACAGTTGGTCTCAACAATGTTTGATACCTTATAGTAGTAGGTATACAAATATTTTAACACTAAACCTAACTTACGGATAACTTATGACTACTTATGTAATGGTAAAAAGAAATCTTTTAGTGAATAAATTTTTTTTTGAGAGAGCCATTTTAACAGTTGTGGTTTAAATTTCTTAATAGGTCATTCTAATAAAGCCGTGGGCAGGTGATTATAGACTCGAGCAGCCATCCCAACAACATTGTTTTTATAAAACTTTAAATTTGCTCTAGGTGCATATACTTTATTTCTGTGCATACTTCTTGCATTTGGGTTATGATGCGAAATCCTAGTAAAGTAATTACTATGTTTTTTGACAAATAAACATATTTCAGCAATATAAATACACGGTAAAGGAAGTATTTTTAATTGTTGGAAAATTGGTCTACACGACTCTCTTTTGCCTATATTGCTTATCGCTCGTATACATTTTTTTTGGGCTAAGAACGCTCTCTCGACGTCTACGGCATGTCCCCACATAATGAGGCCGTAGCGTAGAACCGAACCAACATAACCGTGGTAAGCACTCAGAGCGGTCTGCATAGAGGCAATTTTTCTAAATCTATGTAAAGCGAACACAAACTTGTTTACTTTACTACACACTAAGTCTACATGACTTTTCCAATTACAATTTTCATCCAGTGATATACCGAGAAATGCCGTTGAGTTTACAATATCTATTTTATTACTATCATAGCCTATATTTAAATCGATTTGTTTACTTTTATAAGTTTTAAATTGTATTGCTTTAGTTTTACTGATATTTAATTTTAAATTATTTATTTTCATCCATCGACCAACATCTGCCAAAGTAGCATTTATGTCTTTTTCAATATTATTTTGATCAGTACTAGTAAATAGTATGGTGGTATCGTCCGCGAATAATACACATTTATGTTTGGTAATGATCGGAAGGTCGTTTATATAAAGAAGGAATAATAGCGGTCCCAGTATGCTGCCTTGTGGGACACCGCGTTTATTCGTTTTTGGCACTGAAACGTAACTTTTTTTTTCCCCTTCAATCATTAGTGTGATCTCTGTTGACTAGTTTCGATCAGTGAGATAACTTTTAAGCCAATTATGAGCCAACCCGCGAATGCCATAATCGTACAATTTACTGAGTAGTATTTGGTGATTAACAAAATCGAAAGCCTTGGTCATGTCTAAAAATACAGATACTGTGGGATGTTTCTTGTCTACACTTTCTGTAATGCTCGCAATAAGTGAAAAACAAGCCAACGATGTTGACTTTTCATGTTGAAAGCCAAATTGCTCTGGAGTAAGAACATTACATTGAGTTATGAAATTCTGTATCCTTATCGCCATGGACTTCTCGAACACCTTTGAAATTACTGGGATTAATGTAATGGGACGATAATTATTCATTTCTGTTGTGTCTCCTTTTTTATGTTGTGGTTTTACCAATGAATATTTTAGTCTGTCAGGGAAAATGCCCTGCTCGAGAGATAAATTTATGAGATGCGCTAATGGCGTCTTCAATACTTGTGCACAAAGTTTAAGATTCCTGGTGTTAATGCTATCATACCCTACTGAGTTCGTGTTTTTTAGACCCATTATAATTCGGAGCACTTCACTTTCAGAGACTGGTCTAAGAAATATGGTGCTATTTTGTACATTTAATTTTGATTTTTCAGTTGTCTCTGGAAAAGCTTCTGCTGCGTTGATAAAAAAGTCATTAAAGGCTTCGGCTATGGCCTCACCATTTATAATGTCTTCCCCGGATTTAACTATTTTATCTATTTGATTTCGAAATGGCCTTCTTTCGATTTGACGATTTATAACAGTCCAAGACGCCTTACACTTATTTTTAGATTTCTGTACAATTTTTTTATTATTTATTTTTTGTGATTTATATATGCATCTGTTGAGTATTTTTGAGTAGTCTTTATATTTTGTTTTTAGTATTCCCTTCTGATGTTTGTCACCCTTTAGATAGTCTAAGTAAAGTTTTCGTTTGTTTTTGCAGCTTTTTCTAAGACCTTTTGTTATCCATTGTGATTGCTTACTATTATTGCTTACTTTAACCCTGATTTTTGGAAAACACAGATTAAAAAACATTATTAACGTATCGTGGAATGAGTTGAAGGCCGTGTTAACGTCAGATAGTGACATAACATCGTTAAAGGATAAAGCGCTTATACACCCGATAAATTTGGTTGTATTCTCAAAACTGAAATCTCTTTTGAATTCACACCAGGTTTTTGTCCGATAGTATATGCCTGCATTGAAGGATAAGATTTCGCCTGTTTCGTGATCTGACAGAGCAAGAGGTTCAACGTTTCCAGATGCCTGTTCTATGTTGCTAGCGATTATGTCAATGCAGGTTTTTTGCCTTGTTGGGGAAGAAATATGTATTCGAAGGTTATGGTTTTCAAGAATGTTGCTTAGTACCTGTGATATTTGATTTTTTTTTAACAGATTTATGTTCCAATGGCCACATAATGCCAGTTTTCTGCCTGGTTTATTTATCTTTGATAATAGTAAATCTAATTTTTCTAGAAAAAGGTGCACATTTGATGTAGGAGTTCTATAAATACATATTACATTTAAGTTCATTATATCTAATTGTATGCCACAACTTTCAAAGTCATAGATATGAGAAATTTCGTTACAAAGTCTTATTTCTTTAAAGTCCAAATTTTTTTCCACTAATATACATGAACCACCGCGTCTTTCGTGTTTTCTTGACCAAAAGGAAGCCATTTTATAATTATTTAGAGACAAATTACATTCCGAACCTTTTTTTAAGAATGTCTCGGTAAGACAGATAACGTTAATTGGTTTCTGTTTCGCTGCAACGTCTTATAGCACAGATAAAGGAAAAATTGCGTAAATTTTAGGTTACTTACATCATAAATTAAAAATATTTTTAATAATTTTCAAGTTATTACAGCGTTCTACGGAACCCTCGGTGCGCGAGTCCGACTCGCACTTGGCCGGTTTTTTTCCCAAGAGACGGTAAGTTAGAAATAAAAGTAACGATTGTTATTTTATATGAAAACTAGCAGAGCCCGTCAATCCGCCCGCGTCGGAGTCGGTCTGTTAATTACTTACTTACCTTTTTTTTACAAAGCTTTCTATTTACAAAAGTTTAGTAGTTTAGCCGTGAAAAGGTTCATACACAGTTACTTTCGCAATTCAAATATTAAGGCATGGACGCAGTGAAACAATTGTAGAAATTCAAACGGAGTCTTTATTTAGGTGAATTATAGAAAACTTAATTTTTACAACCTATTAAAATGAATCCACTTAAGGCACATTCTTCTAAAATTACATCAATAAATTTGACATCGGAATTACTCTATCCAAAAACATGGATTTCTTATTTCTCTGGTATCATCCCAGCACGTCTAGCACACGACGGCCGCGACATACTCTCGATTTTTATCGCACTACACCTCTTATTAAATTAAGAAAAATCGAGAGAGCTCGCGCGCCGTCGCGTGCTAGCCGTGCTGCTCCTTGTACTGTTTTGTTTGTCCAGAGTAGTCTTAATGCAACTTGTTTTTTATTATTGCTTATATTCTTTTTTCTACTACATTTTTATCAAAGTTTCCCTTGAGTAAGGCCATAGAATAGCTGAAAAGAGAAATACATCATATTAGACAAATACTTATGAGATCTAAAACAGAAAGATTAGAACATATAGCTATTTTCTTCTTTTAAAAATGGTTTCTATCTAAGTCAAGATGATTTCCGCAACGTCAAGTTTGCTTATAAAGTAACGTTTTTCGGTAGTTTGACCAGTCAACAATAACGCAGTCAACGCCAGAAGCCCCGCTTACGAAGCAAAGCCTCCACCGCTGACCGCATCCTCGACGAAGAACCGAAGTATATACTGGTATATGCACGAAGTCATTAATCCAATTAGTACCTAGTGGCTCTGAGCAGTAGAATTCAGGAGGTTGCCTTTAAAAAAAAAGGTTTTGTTTCGAAGCAGTAACTTGACAAAAAAGTCTGTATAAGTTAACAAACCAGCTCCCAAAAATTTTACGAGAATCAGCACGGCTAGCACGCGACGGCGCCCGAGCTCTCTCGATTTTTCTCGCACTATCCGTCTCTCTCTTATTAGAACACTTAGAAGAGGTATAGTGCGATAAAAATCAAGAGTATGTCGCGACCGTCGTGTGCTAGACGTGAAAAGCAGGAAAGTGGGACATCCGGACGTACAATCGATTTTCATCCCAAGCTGAAGCATAGAACATCGTTCGCTTCGCTCCCTCGTTCGATAAATTTAGACTAGTCCTGTCCACCAACTATTCTTTATACTTACTGCTAATAGAAAGTGTATCTTATGACGTATCTTTCTAATTTTATTCGAGAACAAGATCAGAGAAGATACGATGCTGTGGTGAAATCAGTTTCTAGTGCGACCAGATCTTTGTATGAAACATCCTTTGAATGAGTTCAACCGCACGTCTATTTCACCATCCTCGAGCTGGAACAAGTAATAATTTGCTATTATGCATTAAAGAAGTAGGGCATTACGGAATTTTATCTCGATCATGTTTTGAATAGTAGTATCTTATAAAAGACCACGGTAATAAGTATTTTTAACCCCCGGCGCAAAGAGAGCCGAGCCTTTTTTTTTTGACGCTGGGGAAATGTGTTTCTCCCCCTCGGACAAAGAGAGCCGAGCGTAACCTAACCTAACCCAAGTGTTCTTAGCAATTATTCATGAAAATCTGTTCAGCCGTTTGAAGATCATCAGCTCTTTTCTAGTTGATGAGGGCATTTGACTAACTTCCTTATGTCCGATCGATTCGAAATTTGGTACCTACCGTGTTACGTCAATGACATTGAAATTATATGGTAATATAACCATGACCTGATCAGCCGTTTGAAGATCATCAGCTCTTTTCTAGTTGATGAAGGGATCTGACAAACTTCCTTATGTCCGATCGATTCGAAATTTGGTACCTACCGTGTTACTTTGAATGACATTGAAATTATATGGTAAGGTAACCATGACCTGACCAGCCGTTTGAAGATCATCAGCTCTTTAATAGTTGATGAGGGGATCGGACTACCTTCCGTATATCCGATCGATTCGAAATTTGGTACTGTGTTACTTCAATGACATTGAAATTATATGGTAATTTAATCATGCCCTGATCAGCCGGTTGAAGATCATCAGCTCTTTTCTAGTTGATGAGGGGATCTGACTAACTACCTTATTTATGTCCAATCGATTCGAAATTTGGTACCGTGTCACTTCAATGATATTGAAAGTATATGGTAAGGTAACCATGATCTGATCAGACGTTTGAAGATCATCAGCTCGTTAATAGTTGATGAGGGGATCTGACTACCTTCCATATGTCCTATCCATTCGAAATTTGGTACCATGTCACTTTAATGATATTGAAAATATACTTAGGGTAAGGTCACCATAACCTGATCAGCCGTTTGAAGATCATCAGCTCTTTAATTGTTGATGAGGGGATCTGACTACCTTCCATATGTCCTACCGATTCGAATTTTGGTACTATGTTACTTCAATGATATTGAAAGTATATGGTAAGGTAACCATAACCTGATCAGCCGTTTGAAGATCATCACTAAAGGACAAAATAAAAGTAAAATTGAAAATGTTAAAAACCCCCGACAAAAAATAAACTAAAAACGAACAAATAATATTTTAAACCTATTATAGTTATTATCATCACATATATTATGAAAGTTCAAATATTTTTATTTTCCAAGCGTCGTCGAGTCGGGGGACCACTTCAGTCGCCCGACGGTCCCCCGACGCGACGCTTGGAAAATAAAAATATTTGAACTGACATAATATATGTGACGATAATAATTATAATAGGTTTAAAATATTATTGTTGTTTTATTATTATTTTAGTCTGTTCTCATACGGCACAAGAATCAAGGCGTAAGAGTCCTTAGACTCACAAAAATATAGTCAAATCTAGGACCATATTCTATTTCGAGCCACTTAAAATTTACAATCAAATGGTAAACATTTGTAGATAGTACCTTTTAGTGTCCCTAAAGAAGACGCTACACGAGCGAAATCGGCAGGACTGCCAAGCAAGGTCACAGAAAACCTAATACCTTGATTTGGCTGGCGGCCATGCTTCCGACATGTATCATGTATCCACACGGGCCGAATCACGCGGCGGACTATATGCAGTCTTGCCAATATGAGCCCGTGTAGCGTCTCCTAAAAGTAAAACATATGTTTATTCATGCACATATATATATTTTACCGGGTCAGTTTGATAAAGTTCCCTGTAACATGAAGGAGAGACGCACTCCCTCACGCAGCGAGTTCGGGTCAGACCGGTCATTTGGCTACAAGCGCTGCTCTGCTCACACGCTGTTTCGAACTCCCGAAATGTCATTTCCTGTAAATATTATTGTAATTATGTTATAATATGAAATATGTACGAGTAGGCTTTCGTACATCGTTCTAGTTACTTAAATGAAATATATGAAACCTTCTGAAATATTTAAAAACTAGCTTCCATCCGCGAGTTTGTCTGCGTGGACCCGGGATAAAAACTATCAAATATTTTTATTTGTGCAAATATTCATCCAAATCGGTTAGGCTGTTTAAGCGTGATTTAGTAACAAATATCTAAACATCCAAACTTTCACGTTTATTATATTAGTAGGATTATATCATAATGTCAGGATTAGGATGTTTTAATCAATCACACATAAATCGGTGAACAAATCTAGTTGAATTTTGGAATACGATTAAAACTCATAATACTTTTTATTCTGATAATCATCATAAGATAAAGTTGTGGAATAAAGCTAGTATGAGTATGAGTAAATTTGAAGATAGATAAATTGCAAGTGGTGATTTGTTCGGGTACGTGTGACTGCTCACGTGTTCCTTCTTTGTTAATTAGTTGCTATGTTTTTTATGTATTTTTTCTTTCTTTTTTATGGTGCACTATTCTGTATTAGCAGTGTACATATGCCTAGTGCGATATTGTGTGCTAAGCGTGGCAAACATTTTTCTTTTTTCTATGCCATTTCTATCTGTGAGTTCCTTTAATTGACTTTGTATTACTATGTAAGACTTATATCATGTTTTTGCAGCTGTTGGTACTCCTTAAGTATAAATAAATAAATGAGATATTTTAATTTAAATTAATCTTTTACTGAACCCCATTTCTTCTTACTTACGTTTTTTGGTGAATCTTTGTATTGATATTCTTTAAAGGTAAAAGTCACTGGTGTTTGTTCAGCTACGCTTTTACAAATTCCATAGAATCCTAAAAATAAGTACCAACCCAGTATCACTGAAATGCGGTACATTTTGTCGGCGAGTGTCGGTGTCGCGTACCAGTTAACCTGCGCCAAAAATCAATATTTCCTGAAACCTGTTGCTCTTGTTGCTGCGTTCATAGCTTGATTTCTTAACTTATTATAGGCAGTGAAATATAAGAATTATCAATGTGAGAATATTTTTAATGAAAAATCGCTCGTCAATGATAATTTATATTGCTCGTTAAAACCAAAACAAAACATCAAGTTATTAAAATAACCGGATTTCATCGATTGGTCACCTCACTACGATTTTTAGGAGCTGCTCGAAGCCTCGAAAACCAACATCAAAAAATATTGTTCGCAAAATATCGAATTAAACATTAAAATTAAACTGATCGATTATATTTTATTCAATAAGTAGATATTATACTTTTTTTAACAAAGGTATAACGATTACGCGTAGTTTGAATTTAATGCATGTTTTAATTTTACTTCAAATGGCACATGCGCAAAGTTTATGAACGTTCGTATAGTGTTCCATGCTCATTAAAAAGTAAAAATGGGATGAATATTTATTTCGTAAGATGAATAAAAAATTTAAATTCACTGTCGCACTTATCGCCTAAATGCTTCATTAAATTAATTTAAAGGAGTTGTGATGAAACAACGGTTTTCCTTACTTTTTATCATTTTTTTAAAATTTATCTGTTGGAACCAATGTTGCCATATAGTTTATTTGTTTTCTATCTATATGTATTGTGTTTGTGTATTTTATTCCTTTAATGTAATTGTAATTTGGTACTTACATCGCCCATCCACATTATCTGTCACGTAATTACGAAACCAGCATAATAAAATAAAGCGAAAGGTTTCTTATTAGACTTCGAACTTTTACGAACTCGTGTTTTTGAACTGCTTTTTCCTTAAATTGTGTTAGTAGTGCTGTGTGTTAAAGAAAAAGACCTTTGAATGTGTTTCTCCGTGAATAAGGTGTTTTTTAGGACCTGCAGTATTGGATATTGTGAGTATTTTGTCCCTACAGTGCCTAAATATGTATTCTTAAACCTTATCTCTATGCGACGTGCTTTTATAGTTTCGTGATATGCGATTTTCTTGTCAAATTTTCTCGTAAGTACTAAATTCATAGTGACTATCTGATAAAACAGTAATTAGTTGTCTGATTAGGCTATCTAATTTTATTCATTACCTATGTTTTTAAGACATTTAGAGGACATATCTACTAACCAATAAGGGCCAACTGGATACCCACACAGTTTGTGATTTTCATGATCAAAACGTGTTTTAGAGGTAAATCTACATTGGTAAAACTTGACATCTACAAGGCATGCAGTTTACCTATCCTCTTGTCCCAGGTTCCTATAGAAATAAGTTTCTGTCAAAAATTATTTTTTTTGGTACAAGCTTTTATTGCCACCTGTACTTTTCGTCTGTTATGTCCTGAATTCCCATGGCCACCTTCTGTCTCCATCCATGTTGATGGTACCCTAATATTGAATTGTCATCCAAACTATACTTAAACCCAAAATTTCAGCTCAATAGGTTGAAGATCTGCTTCAAAATTGAGTGCCAAATTCCACCCGAACAAAAATAGCTACATACATTGCAACTTAAATAAAAGCTTGTAAAAACAGGATGGTTCAATGGAATGTAAATTAAATAAATATATTCTGTCTTGTTTGAATTAAGTAAAGGTCATACTAGAGTGCATGGCTTGGTGTAAAGGTCGGTTTATTAATATTATACATTGGATGAGCAAAACTTCTGAATATTGCAGAAGCTTTTACTGTTGATGATGTACAAGCTTTTTTCCATAATTATTAATCAATGAATAAGTCCAACTCTAGAATTATACCAACCTATAGAACAAGCGGGCTCCAGGAAAGGGTTCTCTACCACCGACCACATACACACACTGGAACTACTTATAGAGAAGTACCAAGAGAGGCGGAGACCGCTCTACATTGCCTATGTAGATTATCAGAGCTTTTAATACGTTTTCACACAAAAGCATATGAGAAGCTCTTGGAAACCAGGGAGTAGAACACCAGTACATAGAACTCCTCAAGAGCCTCTACAAAAACAGCACAGGTAGACTAGAACAACGGGTCCGAGTTTCCCCATAAAAAGAGGCAGGAGGACAGGGATATCCTCTATCCCCAAAAATATTTATAGCCATCTTAGTCAATTATGGGGCAGCAGTACAGTATAAATATAAAAGGCAAATATTTAAGCCACCTCCGTTTTGCAGATGACCTCGTCATACTTGCTGAAATGGGCTGCAACTTCAAATTATGATGGAATCTACATAGTATAAAAGTAGGACTTGAAATGAACTTGGCAAAAACTATGATAATGACAAACAGTACAGAGAAAACAATAACAGCAGGCAACAACCCCTTAAACTATATTAAACAATATATATACCTCGGCAGGGAAATAAGTTTCAACAAGAAAAATAGTGAACTGGAATTTGAAAGGAGAATACAAAGCGCATGGAACAAGTATTGGAACTTCGAAGAAATTTTCTAGAGTAACATGCCCATAGCCTTAAAAACTAGAATTACTACTAGGCCTAACTTACGGCTGCCAAACATGGAAGCTCACAAAAATAGTCAAAAGACAAAATAAGAACTTGTCAAAGGGGAATGGAGCGTAGTATGGTCGTCGGCATCAAAGAAATCCAAAAAATAAGGCATACAAAGATAAGAAACTTCACAAAGGCCAAAGGCGCTTAAACACGCCAAACAATTAAAATGGAAGTGGGCGGGTCATGTATCACCAATACCTGACCAGCGTTGGATCAAAAATGTGACGTCATGGAAAGGGCTACTAGGAAAACGGGGTATAGGAAAACCTGTTACTAGATGGGAAAACGAAATAAAAAATATCTCTGGGCAAAACTGGATGCAAATGGATGGAGGCTAATTTGTGAGACAATGGATGACCGTCCGTCCTCAGTTAGTTAATAAGATTGTTTCTATGTGTACATTCTGTCTTTAATTTCGCAGTGCATTAGTACCTACTGTAATGCTGTGTAATTTCCTTTGAACCAATAAATAAATAAATAAATAGCTCAAGATAGAGGAGTGGGAAGCGCTGGAGGAGGCCTTCACCTGCGAAGATGGGGTTCTTGCTAAATAATAAAATTCATTTAAAATTATTTTAGAACCAACATTAATAATAGTACATTACTGCAGAGGCCGTGAAGTAAGTTGTATCCGGCCTCGTCTACGACTCGGCCGTCTACCCCAAGCTCGTCCATCAATCCCTGTTCCGGCCGAGGATTGTATAGTGCTTTTCTCAACAAGGGGATTAAATATTAAAATTTGTGTAATTTGCCGCCTTTTTTATTTTTTAAACATGCCATTTGTACAAGTCGTTCGAGTACCATGTTTAACCGCACATAAGTATAGTACCATAGTTTTTTTTTTTCGCCAGTATGCTCACAGAGTCTAGTGGTGGTTGGCAGTATGTAATTTTTTCCTTTGTCAGTTTAATATTAGTAAGCAAATTTAAAAAGTTAGAGTAGCGGACAATAATGGTTTTACTTAGGGTTTTCATACATTACTTCTTGGCCTAAGGCCAAGAAGAAATGTAGGGAGCCTTAAACAAGAAACTTCATGTCCTCATTTCGTGACATTAACGCATACATTTCCGAGCATGTTTGAGAAAATAAAATATAAGTTAACTTAAGACTAACTCTAAAGACCGTACAATGTTAAAATTCGCAAGAAATAAAAGGCTATTCTATTTTATTTATTTATTTATACTGCTGCTAATGACAATTCTCTGGTTTCTCCATACAAACATAGTTTGGTTCTCATTTTAAATCTAGCAACAGAAACTAGGTACCAACTTAGATACGGCAGATCACATTGTGTAAACAAAGTTTCATATTATTTTAGCATGCCATTTTCAAATGAGAACCAAAGCCGGCTCTTCTAAAAAGTTAGTGAGTTCCTTGGTGTTTTTTTTTTAAAATGGCTTACATTTGATCATGTCGATTTTGTACGAACAAAAAACGGTGCGAAGCTTGGTGTTTCTTACTGCCTCCCATTATGTGAGATTTTTAGTCCACCACCAACCAAAAAATAAATGTATGTATGGCACAAACTTTTTACGTTTTTTATACAGAACCCTTTAACCAAGTAACTGCAAGTATAAAATCTAAGTTATTTAATGAAGACTTTAATCACGCTTCATAGGTAATGTTGCAGAATTTGATGGTAATTGAGTGATAGAAATGCTGATTGTCAAATGATCCTACCATTTGAATGGGTTCCTGCGCGGTACGGGAGAGGTGTGTCAGTCTGGCGCTGTCAGTCACGTCTGTCTAGTTTGTTTGTGTTAAAATGGCGAAAATGCACTTAACGTGGCATTTTGCAAATTCTTTTGTTGCTAAATATGAAAGGATTAGATAACAAACAGACGTCATAAAACTGACTGAACTGACCACAGTAGTACCAACCTACGTGTGTAGTTGCTGACAAGATATCAAATATGCACCTTATTCATGACGAATGGAAGCTGATTGTTTACTACGACATGGGACCCTATTGGCAAGGACTAAAAGTACTTCAAGAATATCTCCGTACCTTAGAAAATACATGCATCAAGACGGATAAGTTATCAAAATGTGACGTAATACTCATACAGCTGCGTCACGGGTTCTCGGAACTGTACTACAACAGCATAATGCTCGCTCAGCAACTCACACGCTCGACCCGCCGTCGGCGGGGCCTTATCAACGGAGTCGGATATCTAGCGAACAGTTTGTTTGGAATGCTGGACGATAATTTCGCCCAAAAATACGAAAAAGATATCAATCTTATCAAGGATAACGAGAAACATCTGGCTTTGTTATGGAAAAATCAAACCTCAGTGGTCGAAGCTGAATATAATTTACTAAAAAGAGTAGAAGAGGCTATGGACAAGCAACACAAGATACTGAATGTGACGGCACATTATCAATCTGGAAAAAGCAAGCAATGTATTGGCAAAAGAAGTTGAAGGTGTCCAACATACGAATGAATTCATGTTATCATCGATTATCACTAACTCATTACTGATGAATCTGAAAGGCATACAAGAGACATTATTAAAGACGATCACCGACGTTCAACATGACAAGTTCAATATCCACTTATTAACTCCAGATCAACTAAGAAATGATAGTTAAGTATAATTTCCGGACAGCTGTCAAATGACTTAGCTATACCGATTGACAACATTCACTCATCATATCAGCCGAACGACGTCCGCTGCTAGACATAGGCCTCCCCCAAAGAGTGCCAAAGTGACCGGTCCTGCGGCACCCGCATCCAGCCTTTACTGGGTCATCAGTCCACCTTGTGGGGGGCCTACCCACGCTGCGCCTTCCGGTACGTGGTCGCCACTCGAGAACCTTTCCGCCCCAACGGCCATCGGCAGTAGTTGCTACTGTTTATGCGTAATTTTTTTACAACCCTACTTGACGATAAAAATAAACATTAGATGTCGATAATTGTTGGCTTTAATCACAAACCATAACCCAAAGTCGTGAGTAAGTCGTTAAAAAATCCCAGTTACTCATACATTTATCCATAGATATACAAACTTAATTCAGACAAGTAGGCACATACAAAAATAAATAGTATGATAATGATAACCTTGTTACTGTAAAGTCCAAAGTCCGCTAAATACCATATATAACAATGACTACTTTTTTCCTCAACTCGTGTTGACCCTACTTGCCGGTGCAAACTCAGTGCACGCGTACTGGCAATCCTGAACAAACGGTTCTTTAAACATCAACCTTAACTCTTATGCAATTAAGTACACAATTGTTTGAATAGGCTTTACACCGGATTCAGGTTTACTTGCTAAAAGAATTTCAGATTTGTGAAAGTATTAATAGGGTTTATTTTAGGATGTGGTTTGCGAAACTAGGTGGCGATGTTGCAATGACACAGTCCGTGGGTTTCAGTTATTATGCTTGAAATTGGCGTGTTTTATAGCGTACAAATAAATGCATATTCTATTGTATGTATTCAACGAACTAGGTAAAGTCAAGTGTTATAATGTGGGTGCATACGCCTTACTCGGCAATACAACTAACGGATTACGGTTTCGGTATATATTTATGAGAGGATGAAATCGATACATATACGTGCACTTGACTGTATATAGTCCGAGTCCGGTCATGCATAAGCATTTTTTCCAAATTATTTGTATGGCGACAATTTTATCTACGAAATACGAAAAAAAAAACTGGTATTTTGAGCCTATTGACGACTCGACTCCGTATACTGTTCACCACAGTGTTAGTTATAATTATAAATATCTATCACGCCTATCATAGGACGGCTCGCGAGCTGTGTCGCGGCGAGATAGACTATCCGTCTGTTTCTAATTAGACCGCTTAGAGAGAGACACACGTGTCGCGGCGACACAGCCCTCGAGCTGTTCTATGATAGCCGTGCAGTATGTGTTTTTTGCAAATTTTGCCACATTTTACAAGCTTTTATTTACTTTCACCTGTCCCGTTGTCTGTCTGTAATCAAATCTTGCAAGTTAAATTTGATCCACTTCCCGGTTTTCGATTGAGTTGAAATTTTGCACGAATATGCAAATCGCATGACAATGCAATATTATGATGACAAATACAAATACAAAATATTTTATTTGTAAAATATAGGTAAGTACATCGGTGTTTCAGTTTATGGATTGTATCACTATGTCTTGCGTACTGCAGACACCGTGACACACTTCAGGTTCCGCCGGAAGATCAGCGCCGGCTCTTGAGTCGGCATTATGCTGAGGCGGGACCTTTTCGTGACACGATACTTGTCATGAATAAATGTTTTCTTTCTTTCTTCTTTCTTCTTTCTTTCTTGCCTGTTAAGGCATACAAATAGCATGCAGCATGCATACTTAAGCACTAAATATAAAATCGTTAATTATGCTTATGTTATGTTAGGGTCATTTAAATATTCTTGTGTGGAATAGTATGCTTTGGCAGCTAAAAATTTAAACAATGCTTTTTTAAATAAATGAGGGTCATGGAGTTTCAAGATGGCTGTTGGCAATTTGTTAAAAATTCTAGGCGCCATTCCAAATATGCTTTTTGAAAGTAGGGCAGTTTTGTATGGCCCATAGGTGACGTGGAGCTGATCTGATGATGGAGCTGGAAGGTGGCCATAGGAACTCCGCAATAAAACCACATAACCCCATCTCGTCAGAATCGTCTCAATGGGACTGTGGGGTGGATAGCACTATTCTTAAGAAAGATGTGAATAGGTGTAGGTATTCGTTTCCTTTGCTGTTATGCTGTACCGTGGTGGACTAAGAGATGTCGAGTTAGCTTGCGAGAGCTAGAGGCGAGAAAACGTATTTGTGTTTTATTAAAGTACTAGATTCCGCGCGCGCGCGCTTCGTCTGCGTGGACCCGGGATAAAAATCCTATATTGTAATCCAGGCTATAAAATATCTTCGTGCCAAATTTCATCCGAATCGGTTGAGCCGCATAAGTGTGATTGAGTAACAAACATCCAAATCCAAACTTTTCATTTATAATATTAGTAGGATTAACGTACAAACAGATTCACGCCGTTATTCCTAAAAAGGGTAAGCAATAGCACATGAAACATACGTTCCAGTGCCACTTTTAGCAAGGATCGATAAAATGTGATATTGCAAAGATAGGTTGCTAGCCCATCGCCCACTACACACTTCAACCCTGTTCCCTTAGTACTCTTACGACACCCACGAGAAAAGAGGGGGTACTATTCTAACCCGACACCACACGGGGAGTATTAACATTGTATTTATTCTGTTACTGGGCCCCTGCCCGCGACTCCGTCCGCGTGAAAGTCGTTTAAATATCGTCGCTGCATTTTCACCCCCCATTTCCACCTCTTTAGGGGATGATTTCCGGGATAAAAACTATCGCTATACCAAATTTTAAATTGGGTACTCACCACGGGCAGTAATAAGAAAGCCTCTATCGCATGTTTACAACCCTCGCCTGCGGCTCGGGTCTCAAATACCTTGCGATTTTGGGGTTTCTTTATTTTACAGCCCTTGGTAAGTAATGTACTATAATAACATTAATAACTTTACAGGAAATTTCACTAGGTTAGGAGTGTTAGTAGGTATGCCTCTGCGCTGTTGACTTTGGCCCCACGTTGGTTTTGGCCTAACGCCGGAAGGCCATAGAATAGTTTTTATCCCGGAAATCAGTCTAAGGGGGTGAAATGGGGGTGAAAGTTTGTATGGAGCTACGATAAAAACGAGTTCCTCGCGGACGGAGTCGCGGGCAGAAGCTAGTAGGTTATATTTGTCCCGCGGGTATGCCTGGCGTTCTTTGCAATACGCGGGCGAACCCGCGCGGGCAGCTAGTCAATAATAAACTTAATCTATACGTGTGAATCCTCTGATAAAGACATGATAATCCTATGAGCTATGCATATATCGTGTGGTTTCACTTTATCATCCGTTATCAATACATTTTTTTCAAGGTCAAAGTGGTCGTGCCCCGAAAGGAGCCCGGGGCCGCTTTGACACTTAAACCTCAAGATTTGGCTTATGCACTAGCTTTACACAAGCGACTGCCATCTGACCTTCCAACCCAGAGGGAAAACTAGACCTTATTGGGATTAGACCGGCCCTCACGACGTTTTCCTTCACCGAAAAGCTAACGGTAAATGTTCCGTACATAAGTTCTGAAAAACTTATTGGTACGAGCCGGGATTCGAACCCACGACCGCCGCATGACAGCCTGAACCACTAGGCTACCGTAGCATAAATCCAAGTCCTATGCGTCAGTGATTTATTTACATCTGTATAGTGAGGTATGTTAGTTTAGTGTTGCTAATTCAATGTAATAAGATTTGATTTGAGACAACGAAACGGATAACAACTCTGTGTCAACCGCTGTAGGTACAAATTACAACGTTACTGCCATCTTGGTATAAAAATCTATGATCATATGGCTGCCTATCCCTTCAGGAGAGGCTTGATGATATGTAGACTGTATATTATGAATAAGTGAGTATGAGTATAAATAAATAAATATTAGGGGACAATCTTATGTGGTTGTCACACTGCTAGTGATGTGCCGGGGAATATTCCCGGGAACGGGAATATTCCCGTATGGGAATTTCCCGGGAATATTCCCCAAACAGGGGAATATTGAAATACAAATTAGGAAAATTAAAGTTGTAACAAAAGTAAATAAAATGAATAGTGCCCCGACAAATAAAGTGCCATTCGCCAAAAACTGCATTATTGTACTAATTCTGAATTTTTATCTCAATTACCATTTAATATGTAAATATTTTCATATTTTGTATTCGTATAATATTTTATTGTTTTTTTTATTATATTTGTATCGTTTTTGTTACCTACTTTCAGAAGTACTTTTGTAAAATTTGTTTTTTTTTCTGATGGGGGAATATTCCCTATAACTGAAAATATTCCCATTGTTCCCGGGAATATTCCCGTTGTTCCGGGGAATATTCCCGGGAACATTGGAAATTTACTTTTGCGGGTCAATTACACTGGTTAATGTCTTGGTAAAAAAATCAAGGGCCCAAGTTATCATGGAATCCCTAATAAGATATATAAATATACACAATTTCAATATTCCCGTATGTTCCCTGGGGAATATTCCTGGGAACGGCACATCACTACACACTGCCGCCGCGTCTCGTTGCGAGACGCGGAGCTCGTTGCATGCAAGTACCTCAGTTTGTATATAAATTCCGTGTGGTACGACACACTGCAATGCACCTCCGTCCGGAGATGCGGAGCAGTGTGACGACCGCCTTAGACAAAATTCTCAATAAGGCTTGTGTTGTGGGTAGTAGACGACTGAATACTCAAATACATAGAAAACATCCAAGAAACAATATGCATGGTCATAACACAAACATTTTCCCTTACCGGGATACGAAATCCAGGACCTTCAGCTTCGTAACGTTCAAAACGATGCCAGGCAGGCGTTTAACCTAAAGACCCGTGTTTGGGTATTTTAAGGGGCTACCCGAGGTTTTCATCGATTTTTGACGAATTTTGAATCGTATCTCCTACTTTTGCACTACAGATAGAATTATAAGTCAAACGGGTATCGGTTCTTCAATCTTTTATATATAGTCTACCGGATTTTGAAAGAAATGAATACTTAATTTTGTACGATTTGTTTAAACAGTGTCTAAAAAACACTTATTTCGTATCTCACTATTGACGTAAAAGATCTAACATATACGAAATCTACATATTTCGTTTCACACACAAAAGTAATGGCCAGAAAACCAGTTTTTTTGGCCTAAAATTGTTCAAATTTGATGCCAAATATCTCGAAAACAATGAACTTTGAAGTAAATACGGGATACTATATTGCTTAAAGCCGTTGTTCTTAATATAATAAGCTACAAAAAACATTAGAAAACCAAGGGGTTCAGATCGAAGGTCATTGGCGTATGGGAGCCCCTTGAGGGGCTCGCGTTCTATGGTTATTTCGTTCGCTGCCTATATGACTGGAGTGTTGTTGTTGCTCCATGTGCGCTCTCGTCATCTTATTTGCAAAGGTACGAGCGCAATTTGGGCAGGTTAATACCCCGCCGAAGAACTTGTACTGGATGGTTTCCGGTGGGCGAGCCATGAGCTCGTTACGACGTTCAATTTCGATCCTGCTCATGTAAACCTAAGTAGTAGGTGGTACAGGAACGAATGTGTTAAGGGGCTCCACGCGCTTTTTGGCTAGTTTTGACGAGTTTTGAGTTGATATTCTTGCGTCAAAACT
This sequence comes from Epinotia bilunana, assembly GCA_947049275.1. NCBI lineage: Eukaryota > Metazoa > Arthropoda > Insecta > Lepidoptera > Tortricidae > Epinotia > Epinotia bilunana. The sequence continues at coordinate 5,507,631 of OX346272.1, read as the reverse complement.
ATAGATATATTTATGGCGCAATAACTTATCAGCTCTTTAATCACAAGTTTTTTTTTAATGATTTATTCAAGCGCCTCGCCTCGCCTTGTATGCTAAAAGAGGCGCTGGAACATACGTTTCATGTGCTCTGCCTACTCCTTTTGGGAATAAAGGCGTGAATGTATGTATGTTATTCAAACATGGTCAAATAAAGCCCCTTTTTCGATATTAGAATGTTGTTTATGCACTTTTATTTATGAAATCTACATATAACTGTTCCTTATAGACGTCTCTAACAACCCACGAAAGATTTTCACTTTTTACTCATTTTTACAGAAGTTACGTCGAAAAAACTGGTTTTTTGGCCTGAAATTACCAATGTTCGGTGGCATATATCCCGAAAAGCGGGCGTTTTGAAGTAAATATGGGGTACAATTTGGGTAAACCTCGTTGTTGTTAATACGATAAGCCGTCAAAAATACGAAAACACCGACAGTTACAGATCGAAGGTCATTTGGAGACCCTTAATGAAAGAACACATCTCAGTAATATACAATGCTGTATAAATTAGTGATCTCATGACTAGAACAACACTAGATGAATTTGTTTTGGCCGCTTGCATTGCGCAATGCTATGCGTACGCGCACGGTTCAATGACCCTGGACCGGTCTGTGGCAAGGATAACCTAACGGTGGTAATTAATAAAAAACTTCCCTGGAAGTAGGCCGCGAGTGCTCTTACGAATTATTTTTACAAGTTTTATATTAACTTGCCTTGTTCGTTCGTTCGTTAGTAAGTGATGGTCACATTTTTCTAATCAAATTTGACCTCAGGCCTAAATAAAAATACCGTTGTAGTTTTTTTGTTGTTGGGACAGTCGCCATCAGATATATCGGAGCGGCCAAAGCGCTCGCAAATATCTGAACACGTCTCTACTGTCGAGGAATTAGATTCGTGTTCAGATATTTGTGAGCACCTTGTGGCCGCTCCGATATATCTGATGGCGACTGTACCAAGAATTTGTCTGACTTCCCGTAGTTCAACCGAGTTGACATTTTGTGTAATTGCGAAACTCTGATGGTACTATACGATACTATGGCACCCATCAAACTGGTCTGATGATGTTGCCTGAACCCCCGTCGCAAAGAGAGGGGTGTTTTAAGTTTAACGTGTCTGTCTGTGGTATCGTAGCTCCCAAACGGATGGACCGATTGTCGTTTAGTTTTTTTTGGGTCATAGACAATTTCATCCCGAGTGTTCTTAGCCATGTTTGATGAAAATCTGTTCAGCCGTTTTTGAGATATTGGACTTTGAAATGAAAATGTCGGGGGTGTTTCAACTTTTCTAAGTTGTAGTTATTTATACTACATCGTATAATAAGATTATACGATTACCTACTAATAATATTTGATATCATTTGTGTGTATCAGTCCGTAAATAGATTAACAACAATGGGTTTATCAGTGGTAATTAATCGATTAAAAAACATTAATGGACCATGTGACGCACATAAAAGAACCAGTCAATGAAATGCTTGTAAACGAATTAAGCTTGGGCCGAAATTCTTTCGTATGTTCGGCATCTTTCCGGCTGTCCTCCTCTTCAGGTCGCAATTCTGAACCGATTCTCGTGAAATTTTGTGAGCAGGTGATTCGACTGCTCGTTTGCCTCCTATATCATAAAAAAAAAAAAAAAAAGGTTCAATAATATACAGGGTCTTCGGGATAACGATGTAGGAACTTAAAAGGGAAGACTACCTCGTATACTCCATACAAAAAGAGATTTTCTTTCCACTTTAAATATTTTCCAATCTCAATGATTTTTTAATACGTTATTGACACAATGAAAGACTGTTCATAGATTTTCCTTTTTTCAAAATATGCAATAGATTTACATTTTAAACTTACAGGCACGTATTTTTTTTTAAAGCGTATCCTATAACCTAGAATATATTATGCTGAAGCGTTCGACATCAAAATCAATGTGATTTGTTAAGAATTAGTTAGTGGAAAATGTTTTCTCCCGAAATGGAAATTTCATCAAAAAAGTGCCTATTGTCAGTCGCAAGCTGCTAGGTGATGCAAAGCTTTTCTTCCCTCTTAAGGAGGTGATAGACTGGACTATTAGGAAGACTTTGAACCTTACATGTCTGAATCTAATATGTGATAGTTTTTTAATCGTGTTTTTTTTTTATTTGCTTCAAAAATTGATTGAGGGGGTTTGTCTTTTTACTTGCTCTAATTGTAGTTAAGTCTCATAAAAGCATCTGATCCACTCAGAGAACTGGTTCGGATGGCACCGTTAAATTTGTTTTGACTTGTAGCCAATTCAATTATATCTCTCAATTTGTACGGACTTTTCCGGACATTTTTTGATAAAAACATGGCATTTCACATTTACAAGTGGTACATATTCTTATTTAAATATAAAGACGTCAGTGAATTTAAATTGTATGTAAACAAGTTAGCCTTGAACTCGGGCGATTGTTTCTAAGTGTATCAATAACGTATGTATTATAACTTTACTTCACATACAAACTAAGTATGAATGTTATGTATGAGTAAGATAAAATATGATATCTTGCAAAGTCGATTTTCACCCACTTTAATTAGTTATTAACCGACTATAAAGAAGGAGGAGGTTCTCAATTCGTCGGAATCTTTTATTGTTTATTTATGTTTCCCGATCACTCGAAGACGCCTGGGGACCTATTTTTGACTTTCGAGCGCTCGACTCTTTCACTCGAAAACGGTTAAAAACGATGAAATGCTATTTTTGAAATACGAGCGATAGAAATAAATAAAAAAAGAGTGGAGTAGACCATAGTACTATTCAATTCTATCGGTAGAAAATTTTGACACTTCACTTGTACCTATTTAATTTTGGCTGCAGTACGTCAAGCCAGCACAGCCCAGCGAACATGGAGCTTCCACTGAAAATTACGTTACTATGAGAAAAGTGTGCGTCAGAATAAGATGAATGTATATTACTCCTAATTGTTACCTTCGTAACGTAAAGACTTACCTTCTTCTATACATTGGTTCAAGTCTGTCTCCTGTGGTTCTCCCAAGCACTCTGCATAGAATTTCTGCCGATTATTCTGTCAGTCTGTGTTAAAAGTGTTGAAGCAGTCTTCGGCAATTGTTTGTCGTCGCCTGAAAACAAAACCATGAGTCTGTCAAACAACCTATCGAACCATAGCTTCAATACGTATGTAATAAAAAGGGTACTTGAGAAAAGCTTATTTGAAGCGAAATTCTACCTTATTGCAACAGTGTAGTTTAGCAACATCATGCGGCATGAGATCCTTGGTGTCAGGCTCGTATTTCCTCAGGAAGCACTGCCACAAGCCGTTTCCAGCCCAATTTCCTGAGAGTCTCCCGAACGACGTAGTACTGCTTCTCAACTAGTTGTACATTCCTGGCTCGGTGCCTCGTGACAACAAGGTAAATCTGGAAAGACAAAACACGGCCGAATAATTCTCCGAATCATTGCAACCTAGAGTCATTGTTTAAAGCAAAAATGAGAAAAAGAGTGACTCTAGCAGTAGTTAGTTGATCAGTCGGTCCTTCATCAAATAATGCACCTAAATATAAACCATTCCCTTCCTTTCCTCTCCCTAAGGCTTTTCCATATTACTTCCTTGAATGAACCCTCCCCGCCTCATACTAGCTACCTACTAGCTTTCGAGTGATGATTTCAAAAATACGAGTAGCTATTATTGGGTTCATTCGAAAATAATAGTGACAAATTTTCGTGTGCGAATATTTTCTACCGCTCGCTTTTGATTTCGAACGCTCGAAAGTAAAAAATCGGTCATCATCATCATCATCATCATCATCATCATCATATCAGCCGAAAGACTTCCGCTGCTGGACATAGGCCTCCCCCAAACAGTGCCACAATGACCGGTCCTGCGCCACCCGCATCCAGCGGACTCGCGCGACCTTTACCAGGTCATCAGTCCACCTTGTGGGGGGCCTACCCACGCTGCGCCTTCCGGTACGTGATCGCCACTCGAGAACCTTTCCACCCCAACGGCCATCGGTTCTACGTGCAATGTGCCCCGCCCACTGCCACTTAAGTTAGCGATTCGGTGGGCTATATCGGTTACCTTGGTTCTGCTGCGGATAGCCTCATTTCTGATGCGATCGCGCAGAGAAACTACCAACATAGCCCTCTCCATTGCCCTTTGGGTGACTTTGAGCCTTCTTATGAGGCCCATAGTAAGCGACCACGTTTCCGTGCCATACGTCATCACTGGCAACACACACTGGTCAAAGACTCTCGTCTTGAGACACTGCGGAATATTGGACGAAACGATGTGCCGTAGCCTACCGGTCCCCTAGACCGATTTGAAAAAATCATTTTTTTGTTTGAAAGGGTATCCTTTCCAGGTGATCCCATGGTGATCAGGTCAGGATCTGGTCAGTTCTGGGATCCTGGTGAAATCGAGGCAACCCTTGAAATTTTATAGGCACTTTGGGTAACTGATTTGAACTCCGTTAAAACTTTTTTAAAGTAAATTATATAAACCGAATTTTACTGTTCATTTCTAAAACTTCTAGGTATAAGCTAGAACTAATTAATGAAATACAAATTGTCTTCTGTTGATAGTGTTGATTTCATAGCAATGACACAGCTATCAAATTAGCGTCCTCCCAACAAAATCTGCTTAGAATGCAGTGTGTCCTGATGGTAAATTTCGAAAAGAAAACACTGTAGTGTGTATTTTACATAAACGCCTTTAGGTATCAACACATTATTGTTTGTAACTAAGAAAGCAACTATTTTACGATACAGCTTAATTTTATGTAATAAGAGTTATGACCTACAGTTACATATTTTCTACTGTTTATATTTGCGCAAATCGTTTTTATCCACATTTTTAATATAAGGACAGTACTTTTGTAATGCTGGCACCTGATAACCCGTCAGTTTCTCTACACCATTCCCTCCGTGCGTTATCATCGCCCCGCAAACAGAACAAAGGCTGGAATAAATACATATCGGCTTTGATAAAGTTATTCGCGCTGCATCGCAATCGGTAGTTGTGACTCGCTAGTCTCCGCGCGTAATCGTCGCGAATTGTCCGTAACGTAAACACGCACATCCCTAGTTCACGTGTTCGAAATTTAAATTTGAAAATAAATTGGGAGCGTGTTATTTAAAAAATTGTGTTCGAATTACGAATGCGTTTGTATTTTCCGTTTTGTTAAGTGCCAGCGTTTTGATAAATGTTGTAAAGTTTTTTGTTCAGTGCAGTGCCCGAAATAGTGTAAGAATTTGGCGTTCCGTTGTGGATTTTTGCCAGACGCTCGATTTCTACACGGATATGTATTTATGTAGTAAGTATAAATTAGTTGCGTGATTAACTAATGAATATTTGTTTATACCTTTGTTTGTTGACACTGAACATAGCTAGAACATACGATAAGGGAGCCGCGTGTACGATATTACGACGTTTAGTTATTGGTTCGACGAGAGGGTTTTTTTTACTGAATTACCTTTAGTTCCGACTCATGGAAATTATAACGTGTGCGTTTTGTTAACGCTTCGACATAATAAACGGAAATAGCTTATGTTCCGCCTAAAATGTCGGGTAAAATGGTGTTTTTTGGAGTGTGAATCAATTTTAATCTTTGGAATGTCACGTGTCACAGGCCGTTCGATCTTGAGTCTTTCGTATGGTTACCCGTAGTGTAGTGTGGACTCGGTAACTTCACGGATCACATCTGTCTCTCTCTGCTCCTCTCATCTATTAGAAAGCCTTTTGTAAAATCATGGAGAGATCCACTGGGGAAAATGATGTGTATTTATTTATTATTTATTTAAACTTTATTGCACAAAACTTATCGTACAAAAGGCGGACTTAATGTTATATGGCATTCTCTACCAGTCGAGTGTTTCTACTTATGTTTCTGCTTACACTTCAGTAGTTCAGTCCATTGTGACATACCTACGCTGTCATATGTGTGACTACTCTAAGGCCCAGAACAGACTGAATCGAAACTGCAACTTCTAATTACTTTTGATTTTCATTTCTCCTTTGAGAGACAACATATGACGCGACCGGTTATAAACGTAGTAAACCGGTTTCAAAACGGCAAAAAGGCTTATTACAGGGTTGAGGACTATCTAACTGACAGAAATGCATGCCGAAACCAGAGCCCAAAATAATCATTTATACAGGGTGTTTTTTTTAAATGGGACAGTATGGGGAAATCCGAATCTAAAGGAGATAGAGGAAAAGTGCCCAAGAAGACATTAGGTGTTTTTTTATGTAAACAAATTTGGCTCGTTAAAATTTTTGGTCAAGCGTGAGTTGTTCTTAAAAAATTATAAAGTTGGTCAATTTTTTTTTGACGCGGGTCGGCTCTGTTTCATGTAAGGATTATTTCATTGTATGGAAAGAAAAAAATCTGAACAGCAGAAGTTGGTCAAATTTAACATTTACTCAAGTAATAAACTAACTGTATGAAGATTAGTTTTCATTAAATTTGACCAACTTCTGCTGTTCAGATTTTTTTCTTTCCATAGAATGAAATAATCCTTACATGAAACAGAGCCGACCCGCGTCAAAAAAAAATTGACAAACTTTATAATTTTTTAAGAACAACTCACGCTTGACCAAAAATTTTAACGAGCCAAATTTGTTTACATAAAAAAACACCTAATGTCTCCTTGGACACTTTTCCTCTATCTCCTTTAGATTCGGATTTCCCCATACTGTCCCATTTAAAAAAAACCCTGTATATTCGGACATGTTTTCTTGTAAAACAACGCATTATGATGTTTTTTTTCTTTGTATTCATATTCAGTTTGACTTATTTTAAGTAGGTTAAGAACTATCATTGTAATAAGCTTTTTTTGGCAAAAATTTAATGACTGTTGAGTTTGTTTCGGCGTTTCTTATTAACAGTGGTCTTCTTTTTCAGAAACGCTGGTCTGTTAAAATTTTGACTTGTAAAAGTGCCATTACGGCCTACTTGCAGAATAAAAATTCAATTATTTTATTTCATTCAAATGAACATCAAAAGCAACTAGACGTTGCAGTTTCTTTGCAGTTGCGTTTCCCCGTCTGTTTTGGGCCTATCAGTAATTTATTTGTTTGGGTTTGATTTCAAGCCGAAATAGGATTGTATTCATGACTTACCGACCTTACCGTATCCATACTATATCCATACTAATATTATAAATGCGAAAGTGTGTCTGTCTGTCTGTCTGTCTGTTACCTCTTCACGCTTAAACCGCTGAACCGATTGAGATGAAATTTGGTATGGAGATAGTTTAAATCCCGGCGAAGGACATAGGATAGTTTTTATCCCGGAAATTATCCCCTAAGGGGGTGACATGGGGGATGAAAGTTTGTATCGAGCTACGATATAAACGAGTTCCACGCGGACGGAGTCGCGGGCAGAAGCTAGTTGCACATAAAGCAAGCTAAGCCGCGGCCTAAATTCTAGCCTATTTCCATCCCGGGTCTTCCATTCTACGGATAAGTGTTTTTTTAATAGGGTATATTCATGCATTTTTCAAATTATTTTTAACTATTCTATAAGTAATTATATAACCGGAAAAAAATATAACACTCACAATATTATTGAATAAGCTAAAAAATTATAATTAAAACTACTATCATTTCCGGACGATTAAAACGCCGCCACTTTGGCGCGCTCATTTTGTGACGTCACCGTGCACTTAGAATAAATAAACAACGAAGTGTTTGATTCACAGTTTTAGTAAAAGTGAGTTATTAAAGCTTGTAAGATCAACTTATTGTAACGGAAGAGCACACAAAAGCATATTATAAATATTGTATTGCCCCTATTTGTGAAAATAACACTAAAACTGCACCTGACATGATATATTTTCATATGCCCAAAGATGCAAAATATAAGGAAAAAAGGGTGTAAGGCGATGAGGAGATATAATGTATCATGTTTGAGTAGTTTATATTGTTATGAACATCATTTCGAAGTGATTATTAAATATGTTTGTACCTAAAATCTTTTTTATTAGGACTCCCGAACAATATAAACAATAACCTAACCTAAAAATTTATATACTTATTCATAAAACTATTCTGATCAACAGCTGACTACGAGTGTTGATATTGATCACGAAACGTTTTAGCTAAGTTTCTATGTATGCACTGTTGATCGAAGTTGAAAGAATTTAATCCTTTCTACTGAGTGTCCTACACAAATTTGTTTTATTTATAAGCCTTGACGAAAACAACATAATTTGTTATGTTTATAAAGATGTTCTCACCATTGTAACATTCCTAATACCAACATATCTTTGATTAGGTATATAATGAACATATCTACTAGTTTTTTTATTCCACTTATTTTAGAAAGACACCTACGAGGTACGTACTTAGTCATCATGAACACATCAATTTCAGGCAGATTATCCGCCTTTGCCTTGACAAAACCGCTTCCATTCATTATGGCGAGTCTTTTTTCATAAGGAGTCACTGCTTTCAGTTAATAATTCCCAAAAAACACTGAATGTTTATCATAAACAGCGGCAAAACAATGCGAATAACTTTCAATATTCATACAAACGACCTGTGAACAGTAGACACCGAGTGCACGGTGACGTCACGATTCGCTCGGCCAATAGCGTTGCGTTTTGAAAATTTGCGAGGGAATTTGAAAAATACTACTTTTAAATAATTCAGTTTGTTAATAGAAACATGATCATTTGTAAAAATAATCATGTGAGTATATTTATTAAGCAATAAAGATTACTCATGATTTTTTTTGGCCATTTCTGAATCACATGCATATTCCCTATTGGGTGATTAGTTCCGGAAATTACCCCCTACATATATATACTTGAGATAATTTGAGTTGGCCGAATTGCAATTAAGTAGTTCAGGGGTGGGCAACCTTTTAGCAACCAAGGGCCACATAGTCGCTAACGAAATAGACGTGGGCCGCACGTCTTGTGACAGGCAATTTCAAAATTCGGAATATAACGACCTTTACATATAACAGTTAGGTAGGCTCGCGGGCCGCAAGTAAGGGGCTGCCGGGCTGCCGGTTGCCGACCCCTGAGTACTTGAGTATGAGTATAGTCCATTCAAAAATCAGCTATCTTGCTTTTTGAATGGACTACTGCTGCTGCACCGTCTAAGCTAGAAGAATCCAATTCCAATTACAGTTTTACTAATAGTTGGCCACGTTAAATAATCTCAACTTCATATGAAAATGAAAATGAAAAAGTATATTTCGGTGTTTTACACGATTTAGCAACAAGCATACGTACCTACTACGAGGGCTGCTACTTATGTATCCGGAATAGAAAAAATAATCAAACGTACATTACTAAATATAGTTTTATTGTTTTTCAAAATATTCTCCGTGATGATCGATGCACTTTTGCATACGTGTAAACCAATTATTAAAGCACTTTTGCCACTCTGATTGAGGTATCTCCAAAACGTGTTGTTTGAACGTGTCGACCGCATCTTCACGGGTCGAAAATCGTTGACCACGTAATTTATTCTTTACATTTGGAAATAAATAAAAATCATTGGGTGCCAAATCAGGGCTGTACGGTGGGTGACCCGTTAATTCTATATTTTGACCTTCCAAAAATCGAGTTTCGCGTGATGTATGACAGCTGGCGTTGTCATGGTGAAGAATGATTCTGCGTCGCTGGTTGTCTACGTATTTCTTCAAACACTTCTGGCAAACAAATGGTCGTGTACCACTCCGAATTAACCGTTTTACGATTTTCTAGTGGCACTATAGCCACATGGCCATTCATACCAAAAAAGCAGGCGACCATTTGCTTCGAGGTGCTTTTTGCACGAGTAACTTTCGTAGGGTTCGGCTCATTTTGAAACACAACACACCCACACCCACACTGTTGATTGCTGTTTAGTTTCGGGATCATACGCATATATCCAAGATTCGTCACCTGTCTAGATATTATAAACAGCTTTTGAGTCACCACGGTTATATTTTTTCAACATTTTTTTGCCCCATTCGACGCGAGCCTCTTTTTGATCCTTGGTTAAATTGTGCGGTATCCAACGCGAATCAATTTTTTTTACAGCTAAATGTTTATGTAATATCTTATTAATGCTCGTCATAGATATCCCCAGAATTGCCTCTATCTCGCGATACGTAGCAATATGACGGTCATGCATTATAAGTTTCCGCACTGCTTCAATATTTTGTGGTACAACGGCCGATTTCGGGCGACCTTCCTTAACTTCGTCCGTAAGCCTACTACGTCCACGATTGAACTCACTAAACCAGTGATACACAGTAGTTTTTGATGGAGCTTCATCACCAAAAGTCAAAGTTAATTGGTCTATGCATTGTTGTTGCGTTAAGCCACGCCGAAAATCGTAATAAATCATAGCACGAATATTTTCACGAGTAAGTTCCATTCTTGCAACGAGATAACATTTTAAACCCGCCAAAAACAAAAGACTAGCGTACTCAAGAAAAAAAATATATAGCGGCCAGTATTAAAAGAAAGTTCAAATTTTACCATGGAGGTCAAAAATTGTGTTTAAGAAAGTTGGAATCCTGGATTCCGGATACATAAGTAGCAGCCCTCGTATTAAGCATTTCATTATGCTTGTTTCAGGAGACACCGCTCTTCCAATACAGTAAGTGGTGGTAATAGTACATTACTTACCAAGGGCTGTAAAAGAAAGACAGCCCGAAATCGGAGGTATTTGTGACTCGAGCCGCAGGCGAGGGTTGTAAATATGCGATAGAGGGCTTTCTTTTTTACTGCCCGTGGTGAGTATTTTTACGTCTTCAACTGGCCGTAATACGCGTAGCGTGCGGTAAAACTCACATTATGGCCAGGTGTGACGTAAACCACTTTAAGTCATATGCCTTACCGAAAACAATAGTACATTACGTACCTAGGTACGTAATGTAATAGGGCGGTGAATTCGAGAATGGCCCAGATCGCAGTTGTTTGTGGCCCGAACCGAAGGTGAGGTATCTGGGGCTTTAAGAATTACCGCCCGTGGTAAGTACACAATTTTACGTCTTCATCTGGCCACAATGCGAGTTTTACCGTACGCGCAGCGTGCAGTAAAACTCGCATTATGGCCAGGTGTGACGTAAATAAAATTATGCAATTTGAATGATGTACGAATTATTTGCAAATGAAACATGCCGATTAGCATGAGGAAATATGCTAGATAGATAGATAAATGATTTATCTATCTATCTAGCATATGCCAATTTTCGCAAGCATCTACCTACTGAATGTCATTAGGGAATGCGACTATGGTCGATCAATACTCGGTGCGACGAGTACACATGCCCTTGCCGACAATGAGTCGATGAGTGTTCGCTGCCAGATATAAAATGCTTAAAGGTTAACTGGAAGGGTTCGCTTACAGGGATAAGTCCGCCTTTTTACCGATTTAACCTATTTTTAACCCCCGACGCAAAGAGAGGGGTGTTATAAGTTTAACGTTCCTGCCTGTGTATCTGTCTGTAGTATCGTATCTCCCAAACGGATGAACCGATTTTCGTTTTGTTTTTTTTGGGTCATAGATAATTTTATACCGAGTGTTCTTAGCCATGTTTCATGAAAATCTGTTAAGCCGTTTTTGAGATATTGGACTTTGAAATGAAAATGTCGGGGGTTTTTCAACTTTTCTAAGTAGTAGTTATGTCTGTATTTTACCTGTGTCTTGTGTACAGTGAAGTATTTAAATACAGACATACATAATATGTTCTCCTTGCAGAGGAAGTCTATTCTTGTTAAACGAGCGAGCGAAGCGAACGAAGTGCTCCGTTCCAGCTTAGGTAAAAATTCTTTCGTATGTCCGGCGACTGTCCGGCTGTTCTCTACAGCTGCAGAATATAAAAAAAAGACAGAGTCGCGAGTTTTACCGCTAATAGAGCCACTTGTTAATGTCTGTTACAAGTGTTACAACCTTATTTCTAGAGTCGATAGGACGTGTTAGATATTTTTGCCCGCTTTTTTTTAGACTTTTTTCTAGACAGTTGAAATTTTCACAAATTATGTATTTCTGTTGCCGCTATAACAGCAAATACTAAAAACAAAATAAAATAAATATTTAAGGGGGGGCTCCCATACATCAAACGTTTTTTTGCTGCTTTTATGGATAATGGTACGGAACTCTTCATGTGCGAGTCCGATTCGCACTTGGCCGGTTTTTTATGTATGTATGCACTTTATTGTACACAATAACAGGTTAAGAGGATGCCTTCATTTGAGTCGACCACGCCCCCTTGACAGAGATACGCTTAACCCTTCCACGCACGAGTAAAAGAGATGCAACACTCTTGGGAATCGCTTTTTTGAACAAATTTCGATAAATACCTAACTTAGTGAAGTTTTATTTATACTATATTTCATTAAGTGAGATATTGATGAGATAAAATACTATAGTAATCAACTTGATTGTGTCGTTAAATAATGTGTTGTTCGATTAGGCTCAGTAAAAAAAGGTAAATAAAGACCCAAATTTGTTATTTTATATCGAGGAAATTTTTGCCAATCATGTATCGATTCAATCAGATAAACAATCATATAGTCAAGAATCATATATCTGACAATCAGACCTTATTGTTTCTTAATCTAGTCAGAACGGCGTTTCAAGGCACGCGATAATTTCCAATGCACTCCCTTAAAGAATATACATGTCACACAATATACCAAAGTACAACGGCGAACTTATCACTATAAGGGATCTCTTCCAGCCAACACACACACTTATGCTTTTGTCACATATGAATGCTGCGGGCGTGGCATGGTTGCCGTTTTATCACTTTTCGTTGTGGATAAGACACCCGTCACTCTCGCAATCGCATGCTTGTCAGAACGTCTGTACATTCAGATTAAATAATCGTTTTCCCAAAGTATCACGTGACAAAACCTAATTTCTTAAATTATTCTAGTTTATAATACAAGTTTATTCTAGGAAAGGGGGAATTTCGCGAAAATGGAAAGCCAATTTATGAAAGTGTGTAACATAAGTTTCTTAAAATATCACGCCGTTAGCCTGATGCGATTGTCAAAAACGATTTGTATCCGTCTGTCCCCACATGGAGTATGGCTGTCATCTCTAGGCGGGAGCGCCAGGATACCAGGCCCCTATTTCACCAACTTGACAATTGTCACCTGACACTGACAATTCGCCATACATTGCTTGTTCTACAAGTTAAGGTGGTTGCTTAGGTTACTCAGCAATCAGCAATGTACGGAGAATTGTCGTTGTCAGGTGACAATTGTCAAGTTGGTGAAATAGGGGCCTGCTTGGGCCTTTCGACTCGTTTCAAAGACGCGCTGTGTGCGAATCGTGTACGATCCCAAACTTGCAAGCGATATCGAACCGTTGAGTCTAAGGAGAGACTTCGCCTCCTTGTGCGTATTCTATCGCTTGCACCTTAAAACATGAAACGAAACAAAAGAAAAGGTACATGAAACAAAAGCAAAAGTACAATCACATAACTTAAATATAGTTAACATAGGGTGGTGTGACAATGGGAGCCGATCTCAGCGTGTGCTAGGCTTCTTTCACTACCAGGAACCCGCCTAAGCGGGCGCCTACGCCGTAGTCGCTTTCCGCTACATACGAGGAAAACCACAGGATCTGCTACGAGCGTAGCGCGTAGCGATTCTTGGTAGTGAATGTGTTAAGAGTCCGCAGTAAGCTCGATTCTCCATACAAACGTAGTTACGCTCTCATTTTAAAACTACTTGTTGGATGGTAACGAAACTTTGCATATACAATGACATGAGGAATATCTATGTCTGTAATTAGTTTATGTAGCTTCAGATACCATAGTAAAAAAATACAGTGAATTTAAGTTTTTCATACAAAACTTGTTTTTGCTGTATTTCGTTTGTTTTATACACTAGAACGATATAAACTAATTACAGACATAGATATACCTCATGTCAATGTATATGCAAAGTTTCGCCACAGTCCAGCTCGTAGTTTTAAAATGAGAGCTTAACTACGTGTGTATGGGGAGGTGAAATTCGGCCGAGCTTACTGCGGACTCTTAAGTGCCCAGCGCTGGTTTTCAGATTGGTCCCTCAGAAGAGGAGGCCGGTCGCATTTGAAATTCAGTTACCGTAACGATACAAATATCTTGCCATTTCTGCCACCATTTATATATTGATTTTAATTGCTTGCCAACGGAACCTTAACAAATGAAACTAAAGAAAAAAGTAAACGGGACTAATAAACCATTAAAAAAAATTGAAAAAATATAAAAAGAATAAAAGTGAAAATAGGCGCAATACTACGTGTTTTTGTCAATTCCCGTTAATTGCAAGGGGGCATAGGTTAGATCAAATAAAGTTAATTTTCTCAAACATGCTCGGAAATGTATGCGTTAATATCACGAAATGAAGACATGAAGTTTCTTGTTTATGGCTCCCTACATTTCTTCTTGGCCTTACGCCAAGAAGTAATGTATGAAAACGCTAAGTAAAACCATTATTGTCCGCTACTCTAACTTTTTAAATTGGCTTACTAATATTAAACTGACAAAGGAAAAATTACATTCTGCCAACCACCATTAGACTGTAAGCATACTTGCGACATAAAAAAAAAACAAAATCTATGGTAGGTGCTACACTTTATGTGCGGTTAAACTTGGTGCTCGAACGGCTTCTTCAAATGGCATGTTTAAAAAATTAAAAAGGCGGCAAATTACACAATTGTTTTCTGATCTTTCTTTCCGATTGTAATTATTTTTATTTTTATATTTCCTCACATCGTTTGAGAAAAGCACTATACGGCCTCGAATTACTTCACGGCCTCTGCAGTAATGTACTATTCTCCAAGACAGTAGTATCTTAACTCTTACTGTTATCAAGATATTCAATATTTTAATTTAATCAGATTTGCAGCTTTAACCACTGTTAATGCTACATTCAATTACTTTGTAAAATAAAATGAAGTTTTTATTATGCTTATTTGTTTCTGTGAATGTACTCTGCAATATGCCGAAGTTAACGGAAATTCCCGGGAACACCGTGTATATTGATTTATGTGTGTACGTGAGTATGATTATGAGTGTGCGTGTGTGTGGATGTGGATGTGTGTCTGCAACGGGTTGTGCTCCGAAGAACTGTTCGACATGATGCCTACGGCTGCTTTCTCCCACCGCACCGCTCGTCGTCGGCAGGGCATTCACCCTCACACCCTGGAACCTTAATGGTCGCGCACCGTACGGTTTCAGAGAAATTTCCTCCCTCGGGCGCTCCGGTTGTGGAATGAGCTCCCTGCCGAGGTTTCCCCGAGGGACTACAGTATGGGGTTCTTCAAAAAAGGAGTGTATACATCCTTAAAGGGTCGGCAACGCGCTTGCAACACCCCTTTAGTTGCAAGCGTCCACAGGCTACAGTAACCACTTACCATCAGGTGGGCCGTACGCTTGTTTGCCACTGACATGGTATTAAAAAAAAAGTATGATCGTCGAACCATCTTAACCGCGTTTTGAAAAACCACGGCCCATGATAACTGGGGCCTATTTCTTAAAAGTCGCTCTCAATGCCGTAGTACGAGACTGGCTGCGCCATTCGAGTTAGCGAGAAAAAGGGCGCAAACGCCATGCAATCCGCGGCGCTTACCCGTTCGGCCGACACACAACAAGTTCTCACGCGCTAATTTGCAAGTGAAATAGTTTACTTCTGTCGCTACGGTATTCGTCGATTCGAAAATTCAAAATATTCAAGTTTTCACTTCTGCCGGCACTCCCGGAGTGCAACCCGGTCTTTTTATTTTATTTTTTATTTATCAAAAGTACAAATCAATTAATAATGTTATGTTACTCGCCAAACTGCGATAACAGTTTGTTGGCGACACCGCGCTCATCTTAACTAGTGTTTAAGTACAAACGACAACACTGTTAACTGACCCTCCTGTGTTTATATAGAACCTTATTACAATGCACTTAAGGTGCACCGATGGTCAGTTAGCTGTGTTGTCGATAGTACCTATGTAGGTACTTCACACTAACTATATATTATGATATAACTGTATATATTTAACTGCGATCGTTCTGTAATCGTAAATTGGTGCAACCCGCTCTTAGGCGATTACCGGGATAAAAACTATCCTATGTCCTTCCTCGGAATTCAAACTATCTCCATCATACCAAACTTCTTCTCAAACGGCTCAGCAGTTTAAGCGTGAAGACGTAACAACAGACAGACTGACTGACACACAATCGCATTTATGATACTAATATCATAATAGGGTGACATCCCACGACTAAGAGATACCCAACGACACCTCATATGTCAAAATCCTGCGAGCCGTTTGGTCTGTAGCTTGTGGAATAGAATTTTCTTGTCCACATACACATACATACATACAGACATACGCTCGAAAAACATAACCCTCCTGAGGCATTCGGGTAAAAAGTGATATGTCTCAATAGTAGGACGTAATATAAACAAATAACGATGATGATGATTAATAATGCTGATAAATATCTCATTAACATAACTGTATCATACACTATATACTTGAGATTATTTGAGTTGGCCAAATTTCATCAAAGTAGGCCATTCAAAAAGCAACTCTATCATCCAGGGTAGAAGATTCCAATTCCAATGGCAGCTTTATAAAAAGTCGGCCACGTTAAATAACCACAACCATACTTCATACGCGAACTGCGAATTCCCAGAACCAAGCATGAGCCAAGTGCGATCGATTATTAATGCGAAAACAACGTAGTTGAAATATTGGCTGGCGTTTTTACATATAGTACAAAGTAGTTGGTCGCGACCGTTAGTAGTTTAGATAAATTGCTCGTTTTGCAGCGAACGCAAAAGCCATAGAATGCGAGCCCCTTACAAATTTCTACCCAAGTAGGTACTTGTCTAAAACCCGGCATGCGCATGTTCGGCTGCTTGGCATCGTTTTGAAACCCCGTCCATCCCTGCATAATGGCAATGGCACCCATTCTGTGGGGCCATTTTGCGGCGCGACTTAGATTTCTATGGTTTTTGAAGTGGATACTTCTTTGCTCGCGTTCTTGTATAGGGGTAAAATTCAAAATGTATCACGTGACTTCCGAAATAACTTTTTGTAGAGAAGCCTAATCTGATTTCAAATAATTGTTTGTTACGTGTTTTAATTTAATCCTTCTTTATTTGCCATTAGTTGTTAATAACAATATTTTTTTTAGTTTATGTGGCGGACATGAAAATAATGCTGAAATGACCGCCATTTTCAATGTATCATGTAGTCAAATGTGCTACGTCAGTTAATGTGGCCATATATACCGATTTATCTGTACTTATACAGATTTTAGTGAATTAATCCTACTAATATTATAAATGCAAAAGTTTAGATGTTTGGATGTTTGTTACTCAATCACGCTTAAACGGCTGAACCGATTTGAATGAAATTTTGCACGAAGATAGTTTATAGCCTGGATTAAAATATAGGATAGTTTTTATCCCGGGTCCACGCGGACGAAGTCGCAGGCGGAAGCTAGTTCAGATATATATTTTACGGGTACACCATAATAGCAGGCTTGGCCAGTTTTTTTTTATTAGGGTTCCATAGCCAACAAAGAAGTATCCACTTAAGCTTAATTAACGGTTGTATCTCCGACACAACCCGCTTCTTTTACGTTCCCTGCTGTTTTGTATTGGTTTGACGGAGAAAAAGAACATAAGAACAAGTAAAACTAATGGGTCCGATATCCCGGTTGTTTTACTTGGTTAAATATATTTTTTTCTGTCATTACTCTCATTGACTCATTAGTTGCCATGGTTAATTCAATTTCTGATCCGGCTCGGAGCATTACATTTTTATTTTTTTCCTTTAATTTGAAATGGACTGCTCATATCGATAGGATTTTGCCATGAAAATTCCTATTACTTTCGCCACGTGTCTAGAACGTCTACTTCGATAACGGTAATGACTAATGAAACGATAATTGAGAATCTGTAATGGAATGAACTAATGAATGAGTGTTTTGCTCGCGTCTCGTAACGGTTTATTTACGAATTCTTGTTGATGGCTCTGTTGATGGCTTCAACGTCGTAAAATTATGGAGCTGTTTACAACGACGATAATGGCCATAAGTGAACTAGCATAAGGGTATAGTGCGGATTCTTTTTCTAGACCGGATCTTATCTTAAGACCCATCGGTCCAACAAAGCAATTGTTTAGTCACAGTGCCATAAACGCTTTGAAATGAAAAGGCCATGTTTAAAAATGCTTTACTCTAGTATCCTATTGTTTTAAATAAAAAATGGTCTACATGGTCTTGTCCTTTCCTTAGACTTAGGCACTGATCCCGTCGGCTAGTAAGCTAGAAAAGTTGGGCGAGTAGCATTACATTGCGGATCTGTAAAGGTCGATTGATCACACTGTGCCTGGTCAGCACGCAATGAACCGTTACACGGAAAAAAAGGTTGTGTTAGATCAACACAATATCAAATTGGTCAAGACAAATATAGTTTTATATATGGGGAACACTTTATTGCGTTGACTTGAGTAAAATATTGTCTTGGTTTTATTGTCTTCACGTAAGACATTAGTTTTGAATCAAGAATTTTGTAGTTTTGGTTATAGAATTTACCTTTGTCTTGTATGAAGAATAAATGTTGTCTTGGGCATTCAAGTATGTCCTAGTTTTGTTTCAACACAGTACGTTTTCTTGGTTTAAAAGACATTTTTTTTGAAGCAAGACACGTATGTTTCATCCCGAGATAACATACTATTGAGTCAAGAGTGCCTATTATAGGATGAAGCCTTTAATATTCTTAGCAGAAGAGATGTTTTTTCGAAGCAAGAATCGTGTGTTTCATGCTGAGACAACAAATTATTGAGTGAAGACTTTTTGTTCTTAGCAGAAGAGATGTTTGTTTTGAGGCAAGACTTATAGTTTTATACTGATACATCATATTATAGAGTGAAGACTCGTTTATTCTTAGCAGAAGAGATGTTTATTTCGGGGCAAGACTCACAGTTTCTTACAGAGACATTGTGTTATTGAGTGAAGACACTTCTGTTCTTAGCAGAAGAAATGATGTTTTGAGGCAAGAGTTGTGAGACACACGAGTCTTGCATCGAAACAAACATTTCTTCTGCTAAGAACAGAAGATTCTTCATTCAACAACATGATGTTTCATACCTAGACATCTTATTATTAAGTGAAGTCCCTTCTGTTCTTACAAGAAGAGATGTTTGTTTTGAGGTAAGAGTCGAGTGTGTTGTTCTGAGATACCATATTATTGAGTGAAGGGTTTTCTATTTTTAGCAGAAGAGATGTTTGTTTCGAGGCAAGAATCGTGTGTTTCATGCTGAGACAACAAAGTATTGAGTGAAGACTTTCGTGTTCTTAGCAGAAGAGAGGTTTGTTTCGAGGCAAAACTCATAGTTTCATACTGAGACATCATATTTTAGAGTGAAGACTCGTTTTTTCTAAGCAGAAGAGATGTTTATTTCGAGGGAAGACTCATAGTTCCATTACATTGTTGAATGAAGACTCTTCTGTACTTAGCACAAGAGATGTTTGTTTTGAGGTAAGAGTTGTATGTGTCGTACTGAGGCAGCATATTATTGATCGAAGACTTGTCTATTCTTAGCAGAAGAGGCGTTTGTTTCGAGCTAAGAATTGTGTGTGTCGTACTGAGACAACATTTTATTGAGTGAAGGCTGTTCTATTCTCAGCAGAAGAGATGCTTGTCTCGAGGCAAGACTCATAGTTTCATACTGAGACATCGTATTATTGAGTGAAGACTCTTCTGTTCTTAGCAGAAGAGATGTTTGTTTTGAGGTAAGAGTTGTGTGTGTCGTATTGAGACAGCAGATTATTGATCGAAGACTCGTCTATTCTTAGCAGAAGAGATGTTTGTTTTGAGCTAAGAATTGTGTGTGTCATAGTGAGACTAAATTTTATTGATTGAAGGTAGTTCTATTCTTAGCAGAAGACATGTTTATTTCGAGGTAAGACTCGTGTTTTGTACTTTTTGAAAGTTTTGCGTGTCAAGTCAAGCCGCTATTATTTTTAAACAGTAAATGTTTTAGAAAATAACATTATGCTTCACTCAATAAGATTTTTCAGTATGCAACACAAGCCATGCCTCTAAACAAACATCTCTTCTGCTAAAAATATTAACACGTTCCTAAAGCAAGTAGCACTAACATTATAAGTACAACATGCCACAAAAATTTCAAATGACAATAAGTGTAATGACGTCTGCGAACAAGTTAAAGGCTTCACCTAATAATATCTTGACTCTGTATGAAACACACGCATCTTACCAAAACAAACATAATATCTTCTGCTAAAAACAGAACGTCTAGCTAATAATAGAAATAGTCTTCACATAAACAGTACATGTTACTTTTAAGCAAACAGTTACATAAAAACAAACAACTCCTCATAAGAAAACTAGGCAACACTGAATAGGTATGATATTACGGATAAAAAGGGAGTAGGAGTACAGTCGACGTAAGATATATTCACATTTTTAACCTTATTGCAATGGATTAAGGTGAAAAAGTGTAAACATATTTTTGACGTAGACTACCGACTTACTTAGATATAAAATTAAACAATTTATATTTTTACTTTATATTGCAAAAAAAATCTCCTTACTTATATCATAGCGTAACCTCAATTGCCATGCGCAAAATCGAATATGCGTTGAAGTTTAGGTCCTGGGTCGTCTTTTCCTTTTTGTACTTTGCATGATTAGAAGATGTATTTTGGCTTTTTGTCTTTACGACCGTTTGCCACCTGATGCCAAGGTTGTGGCCCTTCTTCGAGTGCTTGAGTACCGCCGTTGACCCTACCGTGGGCTCATCCGTCGCCATCTTTATTCTTCTGACAATATGTGAGAATGCTATTTCCTTGAGGTGATGTTGAAAGTAGTGTTATTAGGTCAAATTCCGGAAATGGCGGTCGACATGCTGGCATTTCCAGCACTGCGATTTCATCAATATCCGAGTCCACATCAGCACTCGGCAAGGTACTGATTGTTATTGTATTTGTCTGGAAGAATAAATATGATTTTGATACCTTAACCCATACAGTCAGCATCATATAGGCCTGAGCACGCTTAAGATGCAAGAGTTAGAATAGTGTAGGGTCTGCTCTAAAACAATAGGTAAGGTACCTAATTACTATAATATCGGTCCCATCGCATCGGAGGTGAGAAGCGGTGCGCGCGGGTGGCGTCTTTATTCCCACAATTTTTGCTTGTGCATCTTTGAGCCCCAATCTGTAAATATTTATACATTTTAAGACTTTAACACTACACTCGTATAACGTACCTACTGAAGTGTATGCCTACATATTTATGAAGCTAACTGTACTAAGTTCATTTACTGAAGTAATTTGAATAGGTACCCACATAAACAATCTCTTTAAATTGAATGCGGAAACAATACTTATTGAATGAAGTAAAATATTGTGTCAAGTTTTATTATTTTGATGTGAGACAATTTGTTTTGAATGAATACTTCTATAGTTTCGTTTGAAGAATTGACCATGGTCTTGTACAAAGAATAATAATTTGTCTTATACAAGTTTTCTTAGTTATCATCTGTTAATTCACCGGCCAGATGGACAGACAATGTGAGAAAATTAGCTGGGAGCGTTTGCATGAGAGAAGCCAGTTGGTGTGCCACGTTAGAAGCCTCTATTATAATGTCAAATGTAAGGCCCCCGGTGATGCTTTTTTTCTGAAGCTCCATAAGACTTGCAATTGGAGAATACTGGAGTTACTACTATTCAGTGTTAATCATTATCAGCCTATATCAGAACACTGCTGGATAGGCTTCTAAAAATAAAACAGGCATCTGCGGGGGCCTTACATTAGACATTTTAACAGAGACAAAGACAAGATAGGAAGTGGCAATTACAATAGAATTATGGTTGCAGATCTCTCATCATCATCTGCTCATTCTAAGAGCCCCTACCAGCATAATAAAATGATAATAAATAAATTTTGCATACGAACCTCGGCTGTCAAGTATTCTTTGATTTTTTTCTTTTCAATCTCTACTCTCGCGTGCTCTGATTTTTTGACATAACTCCCCTAAAAGGTCGTGCGCCAATAGTTTGAAGTGCCGAGTTTCAATGCCATTATCTAAAATCAATAAATCTTAAGAATCCATACTAATACATATACATTGAGGCGAGGAACACGGCGGCGGCGTCGCCCGCCGCGGCGGTGCGCGCGGATTACCAAATTTCACAACGCATCGCCGCGGCAGGCGGCGCCGGGCGCCGTAGTGTTCCTCCTTGCAAGCTTGCTCCTTGCAAAGCGATAGCTCTTTGCAACTAGCCACGTGCCCACATGAGGCTGCCGGGCGTAGACCCAAAAACGGCGTTTCAAGATTAATTCTTCATTAACAGCACATGTCTTCGTTAGTTCACTGCATAATACACTATTAATATTACTCACTTAACGACACTGAAACAAGAAAGAAAAATTATTTTCGAGCACGACCAGCCATTTCGATTTAGAGGCTGCGCTGACGCTGACACCCATAAAAACTACAAAATGTACATGCGCAACATTAGCGTGGCTTCGAGACCTGAATCTCTTCCACGCAAAACACACACTGCTTGATATTTGATAAACTTAGAAAATCTAAAGGAAACCTGGGCCTCGATTCCACTTTGTTGAAAAATAAAATGGCTAAGTACTTACGACCAAATCACGTTTTGTAAAACTTACCAATAAACTTTCGTATTATTTCTTCTTCAAACGGTTGGACTATTTACTTTTATATAAACACTTGTTAATATTATATTTTTTTGATTGATATACATACACAACATTGCATTTAACATGCAAGCGACGAATCATAACATAATCGATGCGGTGCTCTGCCCTGGCGCTGGCGTCTGGCGTCAAAATCAAATAGCGGGGCGGGGCGGACGCACGGGTGTTGCCAGCGGGCCTAAGATGGTTGCCATTTTATCACTTATCACGGCGTGACAAATGACAAGTCACGTGATTTGTCTACTTAATCACTCAAATTACCGATTCAAAACATGGTTGCACGTGTCAAAGTGGAGTTATCCAACTTTGACATATGACAGCGATATAATGACAAATGAGAGCATGGTACGTGGTTAATGTGGTAATTTGACGTCTCAACTTAGTTTATTTTATCTAAATGCGTCCGAGGTATTAACGATAACCTATTTTAAACTTGGTTTTCACCAAAACTACCAGTGAATGTTCGATTTTCTAGTGACTATAATCAATCACAGAATTGTCTGTTGAACACACCTATTATTGAAAAACTAGTCGTGAAATTTCATCAGGGAGTTTTCAACAAAGCTCTTGGCCCTTGTACTTGGGAGTTCCTAAATCAGAAATTTCGCTGCATATCAGGAGTAAGGTAAGTAATGCTATTTGAGTAATTGATAAATTGTATGGACCCCGAGGCTCGTTTGGGTACAACGGGGAAAACGCTAGCGGAGGATGGCGTTTAGAGTAGGGAACAACGTTAGCGTATAAGTAATACAAATGTAGCCAGTGATTATTTTATTAAACCTAGGTACTTAGGTACTGCAATCAACATGTACTTGGGAATCAGAGAGTCATTTTCCTTAAAACATATTTGTCATTCTTGTTTATATCTTAAACTAGCTTCTGCCCGTGACTCCGTCCGCGTAGAACTCATTTATAACGCATCTCCATACAAACTTTCATCCCCGTATGGACTGATTTCCGGGATAAAAACTATCTTTTGTCCTTTCCCGGGACTCAAACAATCTCAATACCAAATTTCATCTAAATCGATTCAGCGGTTTAAGCGTAAAGAGGTAACATACACACAATGTACAATACAGATACTGTTATCTGTTACACCTTGTACCTACTCGAATTCCTACTTTGGCGACTAAGATAATTATCATTTCATAAATGACAAAAGATGTGCGCTCGGCTCCACCCGAATTAACATGCGTAATTGTGTTTCAGGTTAAGTACTCATTGACCTGTATTTTATTTTCTTTTCAGATCTACTAGTAAAGAAAGAAAAGAAGATTATAACCGATGGTACTCAAAACATCACACGTGTTCAAAAATCTAATTACATAAATACATGAATAAGCCATACCGTTTCATTTGAATTGATTGATTCCTTTACTTATTATGCCACCTATATGCAGGGAGTGTTTGAAAGGTGAGGTTCAAGATGGAGGACAAAACAAGTCAATACTAACGCGCTCTACCATCTCAACCTTCAAACACTTTGGGCATGACAACCATTTTTTAAAGATATTCTCAAGAATTTTAAGAATCTAACATTCGTGACAACACAACACAGTATTACAAAACAAACACAAAATAAATTTATTGATGTCCTTTCTTGAACAACTACGTACATAGAACTCCTTCTATGTACGTGTTCTCCAATCGGCAACGCAATTTTCAAGCTTCAACAGGCTACGATGCCCGTTTACCACCAAGCGGGCCGTATGCTTGTTTGCCTACGATATGGTATTAAAAAATACACAATATAATGATCACATTGGATTTATTACTTTTATTTTAATTTGACTATTGTACAAAATAAACTCAATAGGTATACAATTTACAAAATGAGAAAGAAAATGTAAGAGTAGGTACAAACGCAGATTTATCCATTTCAAGTCACAGTCCAGTGACCTTTGAGTAGATTTGAGCTAATTTTAATGCTTAGGTGTCTTAAAATTTAGGTTTCATTTCCACCATTCTGAAACATAAAAGTAGTGTTAAGTACATTTTTAATAATATTAATAGACTGACTTTTACAAATACTCTTAACAGAATCCTCAATTCAATCTTCACCGATCAAGGATTCAATCTTGGATTCCTTTGAGGTTGCAACCAACCATAAAAGTGTCTGCTTATCACCAGACCAGCCATATGCTTATTTGCCACCCTTTGTCTAATAAAACTGCATGGTATGGGAGTCAAATTGATTAATATTACAGTAGTCTAGAAACAGATACGAAATAAAGTACAGAGTAGCGGCTACATTATATTTATAATGAGTAATGACAAAATTAATTTTAGTTTTATTTCACTAATCCACAGTTAACTGGATATTTATATCTTACCTATTCCAATATAATTTAAATCACAAAGTTTTTAATGATACATATTTTTTTACAAGTAATACCGGTGAAATATGACTACATGGATACATATTTCACAAGTAGACAAATATGTCTGATAATAAATTAACTCACATAGATAATAACCAATAAGAGTTTATTTATATTTGATGACAAGGATTGTTATTAATTTAATTTTAAATTAAAAATATAATAATTTATAATATTAAATAAAAGGAAGATACAAACAAAAAAGAAAGAAATTATTCAGTTAATTGGTACTTATAAAACTTATAAAATAAAGTAAATATTAAGTAAAAATAAGATTTTGAAAAGTTTCTGTCGCTGTAAATCTTTCAAAAAAATCATGTATGACAGCCAGAAACACAAAGATAGTGTAGTGTAACAATATAGCTTTCTTTTACCACCAACTTCCACAGTTTAATCAAAATTAGTATTGAAACTGTGTAACACACAATTTGGTACACAAAATTTGTATTTAGCCAAAATCTTAGAACTTAACGGCTAGTACATTTACCTACTTTAAATGCTATCTAAAGAATGTAAGTATGTTCAACTTGCCTGGTTTTTTTTACAAGGAATGTCAGGTTAACCATTTGGGACTGAAAGAAGTATTACACAGAAATTCTATTTTTTTGTAGTAGAGTCACTGTAAATATCAACTTACCAATTCATTCTTGATTAAAACACGTGATCTTCCTTTATCTAACTCAAAGGCAATGCAACATGTTAATGTTTTCGTGTTTTCAGACTGGATTTCATTTCATTTATCATCATATAGTAGGCCTTTCTTTGAACTGCAGCACACTTAGCCTCAATAAAATTGTTATTTCTATCATAGTCTTGAAGTCTGTAAAAAGAAGAAACATAGCTGTGAACTCGGTAAATAAGCATACTTTTGATTAAACGTGTTGGTAATAGTAAACAAACTAACCTCTGAATTAGCTGTATTTCGGCTCGCTAAATTCGGCCTCGCTTTTAAAGCACTGCCTTTCATTGATCCGTAACTCATATTTGCCATAATTATGTGCAGGTATAGCAAAATATTATTCTAAATAAATAAATAATCCAGCGTAACAGAAGGATATTCAACATTTGACATTTTTCAATTTTGGCGACATCACGCGTCACTAGCGCCTCTAGCGGTGCTTCACTCGTAATTCCTTATCGTATCGTATCGATTTGTTTATTTTATCCATCATCCGAACATGGTTTTCATGTATGATAAATTTAAACAGTCGACGATGTGACATATTGTCACGAAATGTGACAGTTGGCCGTGCTTCAAAAATTCTAGCCATAAAGCCTTTTTTATACATTTGTTGGTAATATTGGATGACTGCTTGCTCATAAATAGGACGTTTTACTATAATGCCATCAAACTGAGAGATAATAGAAATGTTATACCTTCACTCATACTTCACTAACTTTCAAAATATTTGGGTTTTTATTGTATTTTGCATCTGTTGACATTGACAGCAAAATAAACCGTCGTCGTGAACTCCGTCGCTATCACATCAACATAAATAAGAGTAATTCTTCATCCTCCTAGCGTTA
This sequence comes from Epinotia bilunana, assembly GCA_947049275.1. Taxonomy (NCBI): domain Eukaryota; kingdom Metazoa; phylum Arthropoda; class Insecta; order Lepidoptera; family Tortricidae; genus Epinotia; species Epinotia bilunana. The sequence continues at coordinate 5,480,998 of OX346272.1, read as the reverse complement.
TTCCCGGTTATCTCAGTTTAATACAGTATATAAGTTAAATTCAGTTTACATGACGACGAAATTTTGAGAAAAATGCAACCAAAAGTGTAAGTAACAAACAAAATAAGTTAGTTTATTATTTCAACGTTGGTCGTCTTACTTATTTGTGTGATTAATACGCTTTCAGCCGTTGCACTCCGGTTCCAGAGGAAGCTTTGCGAGTACATGGCGACGCACGCGCTTTTTGCCTACGGCGAGTACGGTGGCAAGAGGTTTCAGTGGCAGGAATTGGCGGATTCGCTGAGGGAGATCGGCCCTGAAAAGTCAGTGTCAGCGTGGAAAACTGTAACCAATTATCTATATGATTCATGAATATATCATGAAATCGTAATGAGATTTACTTACTTCCGAGTATGACATATTAAATTTATACGTATATTTAATCAAGGCACTATACTTAATCTGTTTAAGAGAGTAAAAGTGTGTTTTGGTTGTATTTCAGTGAGCATACAGTGCAGTGAGAAAGGATTCAGTTCAATTATGAGTATTTGCATTCCTATTTGAGTTATGACAGAGCTGCCTATCCCAGTACAAATGATGTCATCATTGACGTTTATTGTACTGAGATGACAGCTCTGTCACCATGTACCGAAATGCCACCATGAGGTTTTATTCGGCAATACATCGTTACATAAAAGTGTGGCGGTTAAAACGCTCTGCGGCCTTACCCAGCTGGACACCCTTGTTATATAAAGGTATAATGTCCAAGTATCATACATTTTCATTATGTTTACAGTCCAAGTCACCAAAACCATGCATGCTCAAAGATGCATTCAGAAAGAGCTCAGAGGCCACAGACCTAAATGAAGAGAGGGATGAGAGTGAAGAGGAGGTCATGTGTGTTGTTAGGACGAACAAGACCCTCAAAGCTCAGCGCACTGAACAGAATGTTGGTACAAAGAGTTGTTGAGCCAGCGGATCGAACTTCCACTATCCATGGATCGGTTCCAGCAGTGCCAGGAGATACATGAGCAGGCGTATTCGGGATCAGGAGCTGGAACCGGAAGAGCTGCAGGCAAAGGAGATCACTATCTGCCGTGCAAGCAGGCTCCGCCCGAGCCGCCGTAGAACGCCGTCGAGCCGACACGAGCCAGTAACCCCGCTCTGACCGCCGTGTACATGGACTGTAGTATAAGAAAACTAGATAAAAATGTATGGCGCAGACGCCGACGGAGGCAGCGGGGTTACCGGCTCGTGTCGGCTCGACGGCGAACTTAATGGAGAACTTTAATCAGGATATGTAGGTTATAGAGCAAAGTTTAATTTTATCTACCCCCTCCTCCGGGGTGAACTTCACCCCCCTCCCCCGGCGCCCATGAAATTCTCCCGGAGCGCGGTATTTTCTATTTTAAAAGACAACCGTACAAGATACATAAAAAGTGTTTAGGAACAAAATAATTGTTGATAAATTTGCTATAAACCATTCATACATACAAAAGAGATATCACTTATAGTTTTATCTTAATCAGCCACGAAATACAAACGTTTTTGATAAATTTGCTCTTTTTTTTACTGTATTTTTAGTATTCTTAAAAAAATCACACTATCGCCAAGATATGTATGACTGAAGTAAAGAATAGAATATGCTCTTTATATAAAGGTATGATTTATTTCTAAACTCTTTCATTTACCGTTGCTGTGCTACTTTTTAATTTCATTCAGTGAAATATAAATATTCGTACTGTTATATTTATATCTTTATTTATATTTATTTATTCACAATAATACATTGAAAGCTAACAGTGTAAGTAAGTTAGTTATACTGGGCGTTTTCCGCAAGTCCACATCCAGTGTGCCTATTTTGCGTGAATGTAGCGCTACTCTAACCGCCCCGGCTCCTCCAGAAAGTTTGTGAGTGCCTTGGTGTTGCTGACTGTGTCCCGTAGTGTGTCCAGAGACCCTAGTTGCTTTTTTCTGTATACTTGAATTAAATTTAAAAAATAGGACCCGGTAGGTGGCACTGCAGTCGGTATGTCACTGATCTCCTCCAAAAGCTGCATACGAATTTGAGCGGGTCAGCCTGAGGCAAGCTCGCCCCGCGTGGCGAGGTGCTCACGAGCCAATTTGGTGCACATAAACATACGCGGGCGAGCCAGGCGTGCTCGCGGCGAGCCTCACCGAATTATTACCAAAAAGAAGAGAAAATCGCCTCGGTGGTGGATGACTCAGATGTACTAAAATCGTAATACATGTGGTGCACATTTACTTCACTAAATTACATCGTTCTGTCCGCGGCACGCTCGGATACACGTCCAAGTTACGCGAGGCACGCACACTGATATTTAAAGCAATGACGCGTAGTTGAGTGTCCAAGAGGCTCCGTCCGCGTGGAACTCGTTTATATCGTAGCTCCATACAAACTTTCACGCCCCCATTTTAGGGAAGTGGGGGTTAGAAAGAGACAAAAAGTAGCCTATGTATAGTACTCTCCATCCCTTCAACTATCTCCACTTAAAAAATCACGTCAATTCGTCGCTCCGTTTGGCCGTGAAAGACGGACAAACAAACACACACATACACTTTCCCATCCATACTAATATCCATACTAATATTATAAATGCGAAGGTGTGTCTCTGTCTGTCTGTCTGTTTCTGTCTGTCTGTCTGTCTGTCTGTCTGTCTGTTTGTTACCTGTTCACGCTTAAACCGCTGAACCGATTTAGGTGAAATTTTGTGCAAAGATAGTTTGAATCCTGTGAAAGGACATAGGATAGTTCTTTTCCCGAAATTCATCCCCTAAGGAGGTGAAATGGGAGGTTAAAATTTGTATGGAGATTCTTAAACCGCTGAACTGATTGAGATAAAATTTGATGCAGAGGTAGTTTGAATTCTGGTAAAGAACATAGGATAGTTTTTTTTCCGAAATTCATCCCTTAAGGGGGTGAAATGGGGGGTTAAAATTAGTATGGAGATACTTAAACCGCTGAACCGATTAAGATGAAATTTGGTTCAGAGATAGTTTGAATTCTGGGAAAGGACATAGGATAGTTTTTTTCTCGAAATTCATCCCCTGAAGGGTGAAATGGGTGGTTGAAATTTGTATGGAGCTACTTAAACCGCTGAACCGATTTAGATGAAATTTGGTTCAAAGACCGTTTGAATTCCGGAAAAGGATAAAGGATAGTTTTTTCCGATATTAATCCCCTAAGGGGTTGAAATGGAGGTTTAAAATTTGCATGTAGCTATTAAAACCGCTGAGCCGATTTAAATGAAATTGGATATGGGGATATTTATATGTAGTTCCGAGGAAGGGCATACGATATTTTTTATCCCGAATATCATCCCCTTATTGGTGAGTGATGGGTGGAAGAGGAGGGTGTCACCAGGCTGTATCTCAAGAACCGTGATAGCTAGACAGTTGAAATTTTCACAGATGATGTATTTGTGTTGTTGCTATAACGACAAATACTCAAAATAAAATAATTCATACTATACTAATATACTTAAATACTAATCCATATCCACACTAATATTATAACTGTGAAAGTGTGTCTGTCTGTCTGTCTGTCTGTTACCTCTTCACGCTTAAACTGCTGAACCGATTGAGATGAAATTTAGTATGAAGATAGTTTAGATCCCGGGGAAGGACATAGGATAGTTTTTATCACGGAGACCATCCCTGGAGGGGGTGAAATTGGGGATGAAAATTTTATGGTGCTACAATATAAACGAGTTCCACGCGGACGGAGTCGCGGGCAGAAGCTAGTTTATAATATTAGTATGGATGCTGGTCTAAATCGAATACCTGGTGACATTTTATTTTCACCCCCCATCCTCCAATTTCCGCTCCAGTCCAAGTTGGCTCATTTTGGGTTGCACAGGGCAGTTCCATAACGCATCGGGAGCTCAAATACCGCGAGCCATCCGGTTGCCTCTCGGATATCGAAATTACGCGTCATTGCTTTAACTATGAGGCACCTTTGACCACGATCAAAATACCGCCTCTAGGCGGCTCGCGTCGCCACGCGCCGCTGGCGCACGGCGCATGAGCGCGTACGAATTTGAGCAAAAGGGCTTTGTGTACAAATCACGCGAGGTTTTTCGGCTACTTTTTGACCTCAAAGACCTGACCTGAAAGATCAAAACTGTTATCCTCAGATTCAGATAGCGATAACGAGATTTTGCTCTTACTTGCCTTATGGCGAAACAAAAAGAAGAAATCTAAACGGTCATCGGGGCGTGAAGTTGTAAAAATATAGAACTTGCTGCACCGCTCTCAGCACGCCTCGGCGCCGCGCCGCGCCGCCACCGCCGGTGCGCGCCGGTGCATTGGCAACTGCGTAATACAACTTCGCAAAACCGCCGCAAAACCGCCCCGCGCCGCGTTCGCCTATCTGTGCACGCGTTTCACTGCCTCCGCGCCGCCGCCGCCACGCTTTTTTCCCGGCCGGTCTTCTATGCGGACCCTTTCATTTAGCTCATACATTACAACCGGTACCGCCTCCGCGCCGCACCACGCCGCTCCGCCACCGCTGTCAGTGCGTTTCGGCCTTTTTGTTCACTGTAGAAAAATACACGTGAGGTCTCCTTAACGTGATCTGTCGTAATTTTTTCCTGACCCCTCCACCCCCTATCGAACCTCGCGTGATTTGTGCACAAGCCCAAAGAGGTGAGCCGTGAGTGCCTCAACCCGAGGCGGCTCAAATTCGTACGCACCATTAAAAGCAGAGATGAAGGAAGGGATTAGTCACTTTCAGCCGGCAAGCTATTTAGCAAGGAGTACCATGTTTCTTTGTACAGGCTATTTAATTATTCGGCATTTGACGTACGGTTACATGCGGAAGTTACTTGCCTCATTAACATTTTTTAGAATAACTTGAGTAGGTGAAGTCGGTATAGAACCTAGTATATGTATATAGATATATTAAGTAAAGTAGGTATCATAATGAAATGCAGCGGTACACAGGATAAGTATTATTAAATTTGACCGCTTCTCCTAGTTAACCACAACAGTAGCCGCCCGTTGTGCTGGTGGCGCACGTGTGCTGGAGAGCCCTCCTCCCTCTCTCTCTCCGCGCCCTCTGCTTCCAGCGTATCGAAAGGTCCACCTTCCACCAGTGACCTACAAAAGAAAAGTGTGTCTCAATTAGATCCCTCAAATCCGTAATGTGTGACTTATTAAACTATTTTTTGTAATATTCATCCCATAAAAACATTCCATGTAAAAAAGAGGCCAAGTCTCGAAACTCTTCCACCGCAAAAAGTTGTGAGATATTTGGTAGTAGGTACCAAGTCTTAGGCATTCTTATTATTATTTATTTGCTAGCTAAATAAAATTCTGCAACTTGGCAATCGCACAACTTTACTGCATTTATGGATTTTTGCATACCTAAACTATGTAAAACAATGCGTGCTTGGTTAATGAAAATGCAGGCTTCTAGTTTTATCCACAACGAATTTATAGGGGGGTCGAAAATGGCCTGAACTGCTTCGAGAAAAGGATGGTACGGCCGTGCCGCTGTTTTGCTCGACTTGGCGGGGGCACTGCCGTGCCCCCAGATTGATTGTTTATATTATTAACTCATGGATTATTGCTAATAAGGCTGAATTAGATACAACAAATTCACATTTGCAAATTTATTTTGCAACCAATTATGCATTAAAATGCAATCAGTGCAATCTAAGATTGGGAAATGTTTGAATCACTTACCGATAGTGCTGCATTGTATATTGTACAGCACACAACAGGTAGTCTATCTATGGGCAGCAATTTCTACTTAGAAGTAGGTTGTGCTCCCCTATGTGACTGTCGTGTAGCCTCTTTAATTCTGCTTTAACGGCACAATTGTTTAAAAATGTAGGAGTCCTGCGCTTGCCCAGGAAATCTCGCGTTGACTGAGATTATTTTACAGTTAACATCCGCAATCTGAAACGTTATGATACCTTCAATCAATGTGTATCGAAATCATTTATTTTAAAATCAATCTCGTGTCAACATTGTTTGTGATATTTGGTATTTAAAGTGGTTATTAGGGTAATGATCTTTCTAAAATACTGCTGTTGGAGTGAATTTAAATGAGCAAATGCCTCTCATGTACTAGAAAGAAAGGGGTTATAGCTAGTAGTTATAATCTACTACTATGTAGTGATACTAATATTATAAGGAGGTCTGCGAGATTGTAAGTTTGTATATTTTGTATGTAAGTGCCCCTCCGGGACTACTGAAGCGTTTCCAATAGTTATCTGTGTCACAAGGGAGAAAAATAGTATATTTGCGGCGAGGGCGGTGTATTGAATCCTGAACGTAGCGAGGGATTCTAACGTAGGATCCTGAGCGTAGTGAGGGATACCAGTGTTTAGAAGAGGGTTAAGATAATTTTGCTACCGAGTGACACATACTATTTTTCACACCGACTATGAAGAAATATAAAAAAGATTCTGTTCAAATTACTTAACAAGTTTTAACAAAATTTCTTAATTTTTGTTACTTACGCATTTTTAAATGTTACGAAAATTCATAAATTTTGATATAATGTTGTTGAAGTTAAAACTTTAAATATGTTCGTTTTTAATCGATTACGATGAAATTACAATCGATTATTTTATTTAATGTGTTCTATTGGCACATTGCGTAAATGCTACATGCCAATGAATAAATTAAAAAAGTAGCTTGAACAGAAAAGTAGCATTTTGATCCCTCTCGTCGTGGAGCAAAACTTACTTTTCCGAATGAAAGGTGTGAAAAAAATATTCCTCCCTTCTTTTCTTTTGAAGTCTACCTCTTCTCGTTTCTACTCAAAGGGTTACTGGAAGAGATCCCTCAAAGGGATAAGTTCGCCTTTGTACATCACTTCATCATCTTTTTGCTAATTGTTTACTGTGTTTATTTTGTACAATAAAGTTGTACTACTAGTACCTTCTGGATGGACAGTTTAGCCCGCGGATTTATTCCTTTGATTGCAAAGGACGCGGACGAAACCGTGCGGGCAGCTACTAATGTTTGTATATTTAACAATTCATTTATCACCCAAGATGTGCAGCAACCCCCTTAAGCCTCTAAAAAGGCAAGTGCTGTGGATCGCCGGAACCAGTCATTGCCGGGAACGCTATCCACTTTCTCATGACCCTATTAACAAAATAATAATAATAGGTATAAATGATATTGTGACATCCCTTTGTAACTACTGTATGCTATGCTAATAAATACATAAAAAAAATTGTTTTGAGCGTTATTTTTACGTAGAATTCAGTAACATGGTGGATTACGTTTAGTACAATCTGTATTATTTAAGATTATTTACTAAACTTTTATTCTTAATAAATAATTATAAATATCTAGGTATATACTGGGGGCCTCAATGAAAATTTACTTAATAATATTTTTAGTTTCTGTAGGTTTACTCTATGTTATTTAAACAAATTCGATTTGATTTGATTTAGTCCGAGTGACCATTCTATTCGAGAAACAATATACCTAAGTTACCTTTATATGGACCGGCAACCCGTCGGCGTAATGAGAGCGGAGGTCCTCGCCCAAATTATCAAATAATAGAGTGCCATCTCCTTGCGCACTCTATATATATATGTGACAGAATTCAGCTCGATTCAATTCGATAGATCAAAAAAATAAAATCTTTACATATCAATAAATAAAATGCAATAATTACATATGACGTATATGCATGTTTTTTCAAGTGTTTTTATGTTATTCTCGTATAAAAAAATATACTTAGTTACTTGAAAAAGTGCGGAAGTTCAGGTTTTCTTGATCCACAGTATAGGTTATCGTTACTATAATCCAAAAAGCATTACTTACCTTAAGTACCGCTTCGATAAGCGTGTCACCCCCTTGCGCACTAATGATATGCAGCGAAATGTCTGCTTTAGGAACTCCTAAGTCCAAGGTCCAACAGCGTTTGTTCAAGACTCCCTGATGAAATTTCACGTCTTCTTTTTCAATAATAGGTGTGACTTCAACCAACAAACATCTGTTTTATAATAGGGAAAAAATACCATAGCACACTTATCACAGTAACTATCATTATTATATCACTAAAAAATAGAGTATAAATTCACTCGTAGTTTTGGTGAAAACTACATTCGATATAGCTTATCGTTACCTCGGACGCACTTAGATAAAATAAACTAAGTTGAGACGTCAAATTACGATAATTTATCACATTAACAACGTACTATGTTATGCAAAACGGTAACGGCTGTCACTTGTCATGTAAACCTGTCAAAGTTGGATAACTCTATTTTGACCATTGTGAATCGGTAATTTGAGTGAATAAGTAGACAAATCACGTGACTTATTATTTATCGTACCCTTATTGCTTGCGTGCCTGTATTTAAGTCCCCTTATATTTATTTATCTATTTACTAGCTCCTGCCCGCGGCTCCGTTCGCGTGGAACTCGTTTATATCGTAACTCCATACAAATTTTCACCCCACATTTCACCCCCTTAGGGAATGATTTCCGGGATTAAAACTATTCTATGTTCTTTCCCTGGATTGGAACTATCTCTATACATGGGCGCTACAAAAATGTATCTCTAACCGTACATTTTAAAAAGTAACTTAAGAGTATTAAACTCAAGACATTTCTAAATCGTCTTAATTTGGTGGTAATAAATAAAGCATCCTATTTTTGTGCAAGCATTCATCCAATATCACCGAAATAGGCTCTATGGCTAGAGTTATCACTTATCGTGCTTTAAGCGACAAGCTTTAACACATCTCGTGGGACAAACGATAAGGTTTGGTTAACGTATCAGATGCGATAAAGAATCATATCCACTATTGCGTGACAAGCGATAGCAGCCATGGTAGCCCCGCAGCGCTCGAATTCGATTCGACCCAATCGCCCGTTAAGAAAAGCCCCCGTAAGAATCCGCATCAATCATTTGTATTCACCATTTCCGCATATTAATGTTTAACAGGTATAAAGTAATTAATTACTAGCTTGGAATCACCCTGCAGTGTAAGATTGACGAAAATTTACCGTATGGGATGTTCGGATCCGTCTGACTTATAGCCTGTTCACAAGTTGTCGAGTATTTACCTAAATTTATTAAGCAGTTAGTAAGTAATTAAAATGTAGAGTGCAAGTGATTAGGTAGATAAGAATTTTGACTATTTTTCAGTTAAGTTGGTGGGCGTGGCTTATCAGTCTTATCACTAAATAGACATGTTTGGACGTGCACGATTTAAGTTAAATTTTAGTTAAGTGTCTAAATTTCTTCTTATATACTAAAGAGCTTAGGTAGTTAACTAATGCAAAAACACAAAACACTTACTAGAAACCGGCTAAAACAATTCATACAATGAAACCGATATTTTGTATGGGGGGAATTTTTAATATTATTTTGTTTTTATTATTTGTTGATGTGGAGCCAATAGAAATAAACATTCTGTTAAAATATTAAGCGTCTACATATTCAATAAATATTAAATATTAAGGGACAATATTACACAAATCGAATTAGCCCCATAGTAAGCTCAATAAGGCTTGTGTTATGGGTACTAGACGTCAATATATTTGATAGATATAAATACTTAAATACATATAAAACATCCAAGACTCAGAAACATACTCATGGTCATCACACAAATATTTGCCCTTACCGGGATTTGAACCCAGGACTATCAGCTTATTAGGCAGCGTTACTATAACCGGATATAGGATAACCGGTCGTCAAACGAAACCTATTGCCATTATCAATCTCGAATAACGCCAAAAAAGCACGTTTTTTGTGTAGGAGCCCCCCCCCCTTTATTTTTAATTTTATTTTGTTTTATCATTTGTTGTTATAGCGGCAATAAAAATACACATTCTGTGGAAAATTGAGATCTCTACTTATTACGGGTTCGGACGGACAGACGGACGGACGGACGGTCGGACGGAATAGGGTTCTGTTAGTCGCCCTTCGGGTACGGAACCCTAAAAATTAAGTTAACTACTTGACAACTTAATACTGTGTGAACTGGTAGAGAATGCCATTTGGCATTAAGCTCGCCATTTGTACATTTTTATATTTTGTGCAAAGTTTAAAGGATTGTTGATTATCTTTGGGTTAGTAATTAATAATACATACCTATTACCTACAACAGAAAACTCCCCTAATTTTGGGACGACATTTTATTACGGGTAACATCGAGATTTGCGCTTATCGACGTTCAAAACTGTCAATCTTCAATGAAGCATCATTTTCTTGGGAAAGGTTAGGTTATTAGATACATACATGCAAACTTTTATGATGATATGTTTAACTAGGCGATGAAAGCGTAACAAACAAAAGCAAGTTTGCATTTACATTATAATAATATAAGTAAGTTTGGATTACTAGTTTACGGGTAGGTATCTCGCTCGCCATTCAAAACTGTCAATCTTCGATTAAGAATCATAGTCTTGGACATGTCTTGGGAAGGAAGATAATATATGAAGTACATATTAATAACTAAGTACTCAATACTTCGCAGTTCAGCGCGGTAATGCTGCCTGATGGGCACCCTGCTAAGAGGCCCAAGTCTCTTTTTAGGGTTCCGTAGTAAACAAGGAACCCTTATAGTTTCGCCCTGTCTGTCCGTCCGTCCGTCTTTGCACATTAACCCTTACAACTAGAAAACTGTAATTTGGCATGGGTAGACAAAACAGTAGATTAAAAAAAACTTTTTTTTATGGTATTTCCCCTACAGTTAAACTTTTTTTCTCGATAAACCTATTGTGTGGGTGGGGTATCGTTGGATAACTTGTTCAAAAATATTATATGTTTCTTAAAACCATTTTTAAACTCAGTGATTCGTTTGCGAGATATTGCGCTTTAAAGCCCTAATTTTTGTTCGAGCCATGCGTCCCCAACCCCTGTCGGCTAAATGGCTACTACTGGGGATGTGAAAACAATCGTGGCAGTAGTACATATAATGAATTTAAAAGGAAAACTATATAAAACAAACCTAAAAACGTTAGACAATACTAATATACAATCTAGAAATCGGCAGGATTTGGAAAACACCAGTATTTTTTTGTGTGGGTATGGGTAGGTACCTATTTAGGCTTAATTAAATCCATTCCTCGTGGATCATAGTATTCATAATCCCTATGAAGCTGGTGTAGTGGATACATATCGTGACTCTAGCGCAAGGAAAGAAGGTTCAAATCTGAACATTGTCCTCGGCTGTTTTTAGGGTTCCGTACCCAAAGGGTAAAACGGGAACCTATTACCAAGACTTCCGCTGTCCGTCTGTCACCAGGCTGTATCTCATGAACCGTGATTGTTAGACAGTGGAAATTTCGTGCGCGAGTCCGACTCGCACTTGGCTGGTTTTTTTATGGTTCCGTTCCCGAACGGTGACAAACAGAATCATATTACTAAGCCTCCGCTATCTGTCTGTCTGGCTGTCTATCTGTCTGTCCGCCTGTCACAGGGCTATATATATATCTATTGAACCGTAATAGGTAAAGACTTGAAATTTTCACAGAATGTGTGTTTCTATTGCCTATAAAATTAAAAATTAAAGAAGGGATCTGTAACTTCGGTTCAAGACTAGGAAACTTATTTAGTTTCTTAAGATTTATCCTCTAAGGTGGATAAAAAGGGTTGGAAGTATGTATGAGGGACAAGTAATATTTGAAGTAAGGGAATTTTTAGGTCATACATTTATTAGTAAGCCATTTATTAGTCAAAATACATTATCCGACTGCTAGCAGAAAAGTAGGTTAGGTTCAGTTAGAACCACGCACGACCCTTAAACAGAACCGAACACCAGAAATGTAGGTTAGGTTAGGTTCGAACTGCGATGCTCCTAGAATCGAAAAGAAGGTAATGTTTCATTTAACTTGCGGATTATTTTGTTAATTGTTTTTTTTTATTTTGGATACTTAATCAAAATAATTTATTCTCTAACACCGTTAGTTGGGGACGGTAGATGGAGATGGAAAGTTCTACGTCTTTTAGCATTTGGTAAGTTTGCTTTCAAAACTATACAGGTAGCCCGAACTAACGTGAGTAAAACTACTGGACGGATTTAGGTAAAAAAATCCACTAATGTAGCTTTCTTTAATACATTATGAAAAAATATACAATTTAAGCAGAAACGTCTGTTGATGATTCTTAAGATATTATATTTGTAAACGGAGTTTTCAATTGAAATTTTGCAATTTAAACTAATGAACTCATCGCACTTGTTACCTTTTACGCTTAATCCCTGAACGGATTTAGGTAACATTTTTCGCACAGATAATTTGAGACCCTTGGAAGGATATAGGATAGTTTTTATCTCGGAAATCATCCCATAAGATGGTAGAACTTTGTTTGGGTTGGCGATAATTAAAGTTCCGCCCACAATAATTTTGCTAAGACGGTTACAAGTTCTACGCGGACGAAGTCGCGGGCAACAGCTAGTAATAATATAAGTTTGGATTACTAGTTTACGGGTAGGTAGGTAGGTAACTCGCTCAAGTCACTCGCCGTTCAAAACTGTCAATCTTTGATTAAGAATCATTGTCTTGGGAAGAAGATATGAAGTACATATTATATTAATACCTAAGTGCTGAATTATAATTTATAAAACAAACCTAAAAAAACGTTAGACAATACTAATATATTAGCATTGTATACCTATACAATCTAGAAATCAGCGGGAGTTGTAAAACAGCAGCATTTTTTGTGTTGGTATAGGTATTTAGGCTTAAATCCATTCCTTGTGGATCATAATCAAGCCAGTTACCGATTGGGATTTTTTCCTGTTTCGAAGCTGGTTATCAACCGTGGTTACGAATCGGTAATGCAAAAGTCCCATTTTGAAGCCAGTTACCGATTGGGGTTTTTTTTCCCGTTTCGAAGCTGGTTACTAAAATTTGGTTACCAAACGGTACTGAAGGAATTTAGCGACCAAACACCCTGTATTTGGAGCCATAACTTACAGTAATTCTAAAGTTTATTGGTTTTGCGTTTAAATATAGTATATAGCTATAAAACTTAGGTCAAAAATAATGCTTCTTCTTGAAATAATATTACCTTATTCTTCGATTAATGAACCGATTCTTAAACAAAGAATATATAATAAATGCTTCTTCAATTTTGAATACCTATTATCTTAGTGCAAGAATTTATATTTCTTGACCCAAGAAGAACCTTCATATTTTAAACCAACTCAAATGTTATTTTGCAAGAAGACTACATTAAAATTATTCAAACCAAGGAAAGTGTTTTTTGGAATAAGACATAGTCTTCGTACATATTGTTAGGTGAAGAATAATGGTTCGTCTCGAAACAAGAATACCTTGTTCTTCTATTGATGAATCGATTCTTAAATAAAGAATATGTATTTTTATTTTAATCCAAGTAAAATATTATCTTGAAAGAACACTACATTGTTAGAAACCAAAAACTTTTCATAGTAATATTCATTTAAAATCGATGGTAATCTTCAGTTAAGAATGCTGTTCTTCAATTTTGAATATCTATTATATTAGTGCGAGAATTTATATTTCTCGAGCCAAGAAGAACCTTCATATTTTAAACCAACTCAAATATTATTTTGCAAGAAGACTACATTCAAATGATTTAAACCAAGAAAAGTATTTTTTGGAATAAGACGAAGTCTTGGCGGATATTTTTAGGTGAAGAATAATCCTTCTTCTCGAAACAATACTACCTTGTTCTTCGATTTTTAAATAGATTCTTAAATAAAGAATATATATTTTTATTTTAACCAAGTAAAATATTAACTTGAAAGAACACTACATTGTTCGAAACCAAAAACTTTTCATATTCTTCATTTAAAATCAATGGTAAACTTCAGTTAAGAATGCTATATTGTTGAAATTTTGTATATTATCTTAGTTCAAGAATTTATCCTTCTTGGCCCAAGAAGGACCTTCATATTTTAAACCAATTCAAATACTATTTTGCAAGAAGACTACATTCAAATTATTCAAACCAAGAAAAGTGTTTTTTTGGAATAAGACAAAGGCTTGGTACATATTGTTAGGTGAAGAATATTGCTTTTTCTTGAAACTAGACTACCTCATTCTTCTATTGATGAATCGACTCTTAAATAAAGAATCTATATTTTTATTTTGAACCAAGTAAAAAAATATCTTGAAAGAACACTACATTGATAGTCTTTAATTAAAATCGGTGGTGATCTTCAGTTAAGACTGCTATATTCTTCAATTTTGAATATTATCTTAGTGCAAGAATTTATAATTCTTGACCCAAGAAGAACCTTTGCATTTTAAACCAACACAAATATTATTTTGCAAGAAGACTACATTGTTTCAATTCAAAATATTATCCTAGTCTTTATTTAAAATAGGTATTTATCTTCAGTTAAGCACGAAATATTCTTCAATTAAAAATATTTTCTTGGAGCAAGAAAAAAATCGAAGAATATATTATTCTTCATTAAACAAAGCAAGATTTCTTGGTTTAAGACTATTTTCTTCGCTAAAGAATATATTTACTTGCATTTACACAATATTTCTGAGAATATTAATTTTCTTGGCTGAAGTATTCCTTTTTTTCCGTGTACACGCGCAACTTTTCTAGTTTACTAGCCGGCGGTGGGATCAGTGCCTAAGTCTAAGGAAAGGACAGGACCATGTAGACCATTTTTTCATTTTTTTTTTGTTGACTATGGCCCTAAAGTCCGATCTAGCTGGACAAATTTCTATTATACTCTTAATGAGTTTCAAGGGACTTATTTATTTATAATTTTTCTAAATAAAGCAAATTTATTATTATATGACCTTTCTTCTCTATTATTAATGAGAAAATTGAATAACCAGTGTATCTTGACCTTTGTGTAAGAAGAACTACTACGGCAGTAGAGCTCAGTTATAATTGGCTTGTAATTTTAAACGAAAAGGCATTATTACAATTGTCAACTAAAAAAGTAAGGATTAGCATAGATAAAAAGACATTTTTTTTATACAAAGTTTAATTTTGAACAAAATAAAATAAATACACTAAACAACCAGTCATTCGTCAGAGTCGTCATCGAAACTGGGTAAATCAATATTTCCCAAACTATCTTCACCGCGTATTTTTCTCACCAGGTCAAGTATTTTGGAATAAGCCATCGTACGTTTTTGCACTGGAACACGGTCCAGCTCAAAACCTAACAACTTAGCGAACTCCACGTTTCTTGGATCTTCCGGTTGATTTTCGGAGCAAAAATTATCATTTTTCAAAAAACTGGTTTGACCGCGCACATCGGAATAATTCTTTCTACTCCTTTTATATACTGTACTGTCCAGAATATCTTCGTATCGCACTTGCACTTCCTTATTTAAATTCACCGTTGATGATGAGCATTTAGGTTTTGTTTTTTCACATATTGATAACTTCCTTTTTTTAACACGAGAAAAGCTTTCCACTAAAATACCCGGTGAAGATGGAGGAGATGTGTCGTCAGCAAACATTTTTATCGAACGTTTCTTAATAAAAACAATTTACTTGAACAGCTAACAAGCTACCAGATCGGCCACTAACCGCTGACAAATACACTTAATAAGTTATTCATCTACCCGCATTTTTCATATGCTTATAATAGCATAATTCAACTGCCTTCAGTTTACTTATGAAATTGCTTGAAATTTTAAACATCATTCATATAAAAATGCAATTTCAAATAGTATCGTAAGTTTTTGTATGTTATTCGCAGTGATCGGAATTAGGTGAGCCAAAATACCTATTCTTCGCAAGAGGACATAATATAAAGTGGTTGCAACCGGGTAGGAAAACAGAATTTTCTCTTAAATACCGGGTATTCGTTATTTTTCCGGGTACCAGTCGTAATGTTCAACATATATGTTTTTACTTATAGAACGGGATGTTTAATGTTAATCTAAAAGTTATAACCATTTCATACTTTTTCCTTCCCTTTTTACTACAAACTAACATAAACAATCCCGTACTATAAGTAAAAATATGTATGTTTAACACTACGACTACTTATAGTACCCGGACAAATATCGATTACCCGGTATTAAAGAAAAAAAAATTTTTTCTACCCGGTTGTATCCACTCTACATTATGTCCTGTTGCGAATAATAGGTATTTTGGCTCACCTAATTCCGATCACTGGTTATTCGTCTTCGCTATTTTCATCATCATCAATGGAATCGTCTTCTGTGAGATCGAGCTGTGAGTCTACAGGATTTAATATTGAAGAAACTACCTTATTCACATTGGGACCTCTTAGCAATGCCAAAACTTCTGGAGGAAATGTTCCCTTATTTTTTTTGGGATCTCTCTTAAACTATTGATCAAAGGATCTGATGTTATTATTAACATAACATATCGCTGTTTGTGGAAACAGGAGAACATCTACGAGAATGGTGTTGTTGAAATCGGCGGCAATCTTTATTGCGGGCCTCTTGTGCTTCCTCTGAAAGCTGCCCAATGGGCAATATAAAATGCTTGATAATGTCTTTGTTGTGCACCAAGATCTTATGTACAGTTGGAGGCATATAGTACCATGAATAATTTTGTAAATATAGTGATCTTGTTTCACTAGCTAGTTTTTCAAACGCATCCAAGTCAATATCATAACCTGACTTTAGTGCTCTTAGTAAAAAGCTGAAGTGTTGTATTAAATCTTTATTTAGGCCAGTAATCTCTGCACTCAATTGAGGGTTCTGAAAAAACCTTCGGGCAGTATTGCCATCATTCGTTGACCCGTAGCCTGGTTTTGGTTTATCTATAATGAGTCCCAATTTCTCTTTAAATGACTTTTTAATTTCATTCGATCTCTGCTGAACAGAATTTTGTTTGTCTTGTCCTCGTACTTGCCATACTTTAATGTCTAGGCGATAACTAATATGTAACAAGCATTCGAAGCATCTCATCAAAGCATAGAGACTAGACAATCAAAAAGCAAGTTTATCTGGGTCAACAATGGTATACCTACTCCCTATTCACATCGTTCAAATTTTTTGCTGTTAATCCGCAAATGTAACACCTAAGTGATGAGGATGTTTCAGTGATTGCGTTACAAACTTTTCCGTCAATCATGGTTAGCAACAATTCATGTTTAACCGAAAATGTTTTTCCATTTATTTCACATACTGTCGCAACTAATTGATTTATTTCCTCTAAGATCTTATTAGTTTCAACAACTGTAAGTTCCGTGTTTTCTTTTGAGAAAATAAATTTTAACGAACGACAATACATAGTGGACGAGGGTCTAGGATTCTGCCAAACAATGACATTATCACCATCATGTAAACGAAGAGGAACGAACGAGAACGTGAACAAAAATTCGTCAGTGTCGCTGGGATTAGTGAATTTTTGTTTATAGGTGCTGTATCCCGAACTCCCATCGCAACCCCTTAAAGTAAATTATCCGCATTAAAGTAAACGTTGAGCTGGATACGTTTTCTAAAACATCAGTTTGAGCCAAAAGAAGTCGTTCTACAGTTTTATTTTAAATAGCTTGAAGTTTAACTTCTACTAGCGTTTCGCTGATTGAAATGTACTCGTCAGGAATATAACAATATTTTTTTGCTTTCAGTACATTATGATAAGACGGATATACGTTGTGAGCAGCTTTTAATGCCCATTTTCGAGTCTGTCGGTAAGTGTGGCGAGAACATTTTGCATCGACATAATATGCCAATGCTTCGTCACTTGAAAGGCAGCGTTGCGTGATAGGAGCAGATACTTTTTTTTTTATATCAGTAGCTTTATGAGGGATTTCAGTTACACTTTTTATAACATCCGCTACATCACGATTACCTGCTAATCTATTCGATATCTGGGCAGCCACAGCCAATTCGTTTGTGCTACGAGACTGAATCAAGTCGTCTGCTCGTCTACGTTTAGTCTTAAGCGACGCCTGGTCAAATTCGATCTTAGGGCGCCCAGGCCCCGGAGCAGGCTTATTTTCTAATTGTGAAGTAGATGGCTGTAGGTAATATGTAACTGGAAATCTTAAATCTTCACCATTCAGCCTATTAATACCCCCCGACTTTGTCTCAAAACGGTCTATCGTCCTTCCGCAAGCCAGCCACTTTTTGTCCAGGTGTTGAGAAATTCGGGAAATGTTAATTTTGATATTTCGTACAGAATCTTCCGTGACTGCATTCGAGTGAAATTTGATCGAAATTAACTCAAACAAACGATTTTTTCTTTCGGTTTTTGGGTATTTAACCCAAGTATGATAAAAATCTCCCCTCGGTATACTAATTACGTTTTCTGAAAGAAAAACTTAGGTTTAGGTTAACTATAAATATGACGCGGTTCCGCATCCGTCCGCAGTCTCAAATTTACATAAACCAATACTATATGAATGAGAGTAGCACACAAAAAAAATACAGGTGTGGGACATTGAATTACAGATAGTTTCTGTTCTAAAAAAGTTGAAATATGCACAAAAATGCCTTATAAATTGTGTTCGTTAGCATTTTTCTCAGCAAAAGCGAATTCGTTTACAATTGTTATATTTACAAAACATAGTACTTACCATCAACTTCACGATCCATGATTAAAAACTTACTTACTTACTTAAAACTAGCTAGAAATACTTGCAATTGAATACGGAAAGTGACTCACTTTAATAAGCACGACCACGCTCATAATGACACTTCAATGATAATATTAAATTAATGGAGGGTACTTACACAAAATTATCAACGGAATCGTGACCTCGGGAGTATATGCTATCGTTTTAACTAGTACTTTTGTAGAAGTGCGGTGATGGTTTTTGTCCAGCTAGATCGCACTTTAGGGCCATAGTGCAGGCCTTAAAGCCGCCTTTTGGTTGAAAAAGTTTGTTTGTTATGTTTACTACGATTATTTTACAGTATCAATTTGCGATTACCCTTAACTATAAAAGGCAATCGCTTTGTTTACTAGGCACAAAGATAAGTGAATTCGGTTTAGAAAAAGAATCCGTACCATACTGGGTAGCCATCGGAGCTGTGCGAGGTAGCGGAGCGGTTTGCGAGGAAATATCCACCAAAAGCATTGCTAGCATTGCACACGCATCTCTTCCTATAGGTATTGGTGGACCTTTTCCTCGTACAACGCTCCTCAATCTTGATAACCTCTGTTTGATAGGTACTTACCCTAAGGCACGGTTGTTTTAAACTGCCGGTAATCATAAGAGTGTGGTAATGATGACAGCGGGCGTAGCACGGTTGCCATTTTATCACTTATCGTTGTGGATAAGGCATCCGTCACTCTCGCACTCGCATACTTGTCAGAGCGTGATGGGCGTCTTTACCACAACGATAAGTGATAAAATGGCAACCATGCTACGCCCGCAGTTCTCTATGAGATGCCAGCTGCTGCCATATTTAACGTTCACCGTTCAGTACAATGCAGACTCCGAAATAAACACCGTTGCTCATCACATCAGTAATTCGAAATTCGAACCCAGGACCACTAGCTTCGCAGGCTGGGCCACTACCAACCAGGATAACTGGTAACTTGCCGTCCCTTCAAACAGCCGGCCCTTAATTAACTCGACCTTAATGAAATGCCTGATTGTCTTTACGAACAATTTGTCCTTCAAGCCCATTAACAGTCTTCGAGTCCCTGACCCAAATATACAGGAATCGATTTTAATATTAGAACGAGGAAAAGTGAGTTTGTAATCTCCGGAATTAACTCATTCGATTTCAAAAACTCTCACCAGTTTATAGAATGGACTTTCAGGAAAGACTTAGGCTATATCTGTCCTGTGGCTCCGCTTGGGATCTCTACACAAAATCAAAAAGCCAAGGCCAAAATCGTGCCAGCAAAGTAGCTTACTAGATGATGACGTCCGACTATCCTACTATCCTACTAATATTATAAATGCGAAAGTTTGGATGTTTGTTACTCAACCACGCAAAAACCGCTAAGCTGATTAAGATGAATTTTGGTATACATGTAGTGTATAGCCTGGATTAACATATAGAATAGTTACTTTTTATCCTGGGAAGCATCCCCTAAGGGGGCGAAAGTTTGTATGGACCTACGATATAAACGAGTTCCACGCGGACGAAGTCGCGGGCAAAAACTAGTACCAAGTAATTTAAAATCTTAATGAGAATTTAGTTTTATGAACACTCCGCAGCCGCCCTTCTATAGTTCGTCATATTATTATTAGTCACTATTGACAAAGTGTCCACTAAAGCAGTCGGCATTGGTCCACTTACATTGTTTACAAACAAAGCAATGCCTATTAACAATGTAGGTTAACCACGTGGTTAGGCTGGGTATAGACTAGCGGAAAAAGTAGACGAAAAGGTTTATTTTTACCACGTAGACTGCTAAAAAAAACGTGTCCCTTCCTTCGCCGTATTCGGGCAAAAAAAAACAAAGACGGCTTAAAAGAAAGTGACTTGGTCCATAGTGCCCCCCCGTCAGGAAGAGGACCAGTGGTGGCGACTCCCATGACCTCCTTTACTCCTTTTACAAAAAGCATAGGAAACCATTGACCTATTCTTGACTGAGCCTGTAAGGCTGACTATTCTGTGTCCACGTATCGATGCAAATATTCTAGTTCTAAATTGACTGACAAGACAACACTGACTAATCAGATATGGGCTTACCTACACTCCAACAACATACTTGCCTTGATTGTCGGTTGTATTGACTGTCCCATTTTGCAGTACCCGATAAAACTTCACGTGTGATTTGTGTCAGCATAATATCAATTTTTAATATTATTTATTGTTCTAATCAGGGATGTTGCTGACATTCGCATCTGCATCCGCAACGGTGGATGTTCTGCATGATTTTCAACATCCGCATCCGCAAAAAATTATGCGTAGTTTTTGCGGATGCGGATGTAGTACAAATCGGGGCCAACACGGCGCGTTCCACGCGCGTGTTTAGTATTTTCGTGATTAGTCAATAAGAATCTTCACTTCGTTTCTGTAATCTGACGATTCGCCGTATCCGCTATTCGTGATGCGTTAGGTTTGCAAAGATTGTAAATCAGTCGCAACGTGTTCGAGTACTGCGTGACCCTAAAGACGTTGCGTATTTATGTTTTTGAGTCTTTTCCTCAAGATCGGCATCCGCGTCCGCGGATGTGAGCCTAGAAATATCCGCTTCCGCATGTCTAAAAAGTCGCATCCGCGGCATCCCTGGTTCTAATGTAAATTTTATATGTCAATAGCCTGAAATAAACCATTTTCGTTTTGTAACTGCTATAGCTTTATTGGTAGCGTCAGTCTTTACGCAGCCTTAGTATGTAGGGCAATACTACACAGGCGCTTTGGTCATTCAAGTGGAAATAGCTCCCGAGCCCATCGTACCTTTAGGGACGTGACCTTTTTACCCGACTTCCCCAGGAGAAGGGTTATGTTTTTCGAGCGTGTGTGTATGTATGTGGTACAGAAAAGTAGCTGTCCGTTTGGACTGCTACTTTTCTGGATTTTGGCCTTTGGTTTGATTTGCTTTATGGATTTTGGCCTATGGGGTGTCTTGGATTCCTCATAAACGTGTGAGTGACCTAGGCTATAAGATAATATTTGAAAAAAGCAGTTTTTTTTTTTATAATCTTTTGATTTCCCTTGTGCTATTTTTGCCGGTCGGTACTGGCCAGTCAAGTTTTTCACCAAGTCTTATTGCGACGCAATAAGGTTTAGAATGGTCGGTGGTGTGACCTCGATAACTGAGTAAGCTGTGATTTGTCAGTTATGAATGTTATGATCAATAAATGACGAGGCGCTAGAGGAAGTTAGGTATACATTTTTTATTCCTAAATGAACGGAACTAGGTCAAACGAGGAAATAAGTCCCGTAAGACACCTTTATTTAAAATAAAATAAAATGCGTTTATTTTCAGACAACTTATAGGACCACAGCATTGTTAGTTAAAGACCTTAAAAACTAAAATGAGTTCGTAAAAAAAAGGGAATATATAAAATAACTAAAATCCCTGCAAAACAGCCTGGGCGGTTTACCGAGGCACACGCACAACTGGGGCGTGCAACTCGTTAAACCTGCCGAGCACGGCGGCGGCGCTAGCCTGCCTCTCGGCCTGGCTATTTACTTCCAATAAAATTATTGAACGAGCGAGCGAAGCGACGATGTTCTCTGTTTGAGCCGGGGCCCATAATTCTTTCGCGTGTCCGGATGTCCAGATGTCCGGCTGTTCTCCCGTACAGGTCGCATTTCTCAACCTACTCACGTGAAGCTTTGTAAGCAGGTTCAATATCGATATTTTTCGAAATTAAAATTTGATTTTATTTCTTATATAGAGCTTGCGAGCTTCTAAATATAAAAGTTTATTTCTTAAATAAAAGCATGAGCAATGAGTTTCTAAAATGTTGCCAAGTTTAATTTCATACTTGCATTATGACATTTATGACATTTGTGACATTATTTGAGAGATTCGCTATGAATTTAAAATGTACTTATTTTCGTGTTATTATATTCTAAAAATAACTTCAAACGCTTCAAAATATCAACGTTACACTAATGTCAGATATCACGGACTTTAAACCACAGGGTCCTTGCGCCTATTACGCGACCAATATAATAACACCATAATTCATGCCAAACAATTATATCTGAATGTGCTTCCGTTAGCGCCCACCTGAAGTACAGTCAATACATAGGAGCTTGCATAAGACCTATATTATGTCAGCGGGTTATGAGCAATGGGACATATTCCTGAGTAAGTCGTATGCACCCATATTTTTACCTCCTTTTTATTTATCTTGCAATGTATGTAACTGTTTGCTCGGGTGGAATCTTGCAACTCAATTTTGAAGCAGATATCTTCAACTGATTGGGCTGAAATTTTAGGTTTAAGTACAGTTTGGAAGACAATTCAATATTATGGTACCATCGAGCTGATCTGATGATGGAGACAGAAGGTGTCCATGGGAATTCAGGACCTAACAAACGTAACCCCGTTGAGTTTGGGCTCGTTAGAATCGTCTCAACGAGTGGTTGATGACGGTATACAGAAAAGTACAGTTAGCAATAAAAGCTTGTACCAAAAATTAAACTTTTGACAAAAACTTATTTACACTTGAGTCTTGACTGTACATTACTTCTTCAATTAGATTTTTACAGACCCTAACCAAACAGTGAGCCCTCTGTATTTTTAGGAATCTACCAAATAACGTTTCAGTTCATAAACTCATTTAAGTGGTCGCAAATCGGCACAATAAATTAGGTGGTCACTAACTGGCTCAATTACCCTATTTCACAATAGCACACGCGTGAACATGGAATTCAAAGTGACTTTCACTATTGAATCTGAAAATGTAATAATGCCTAAGCCTAATTCATATTGTAATTGTATTAATTGTAGGTATTTTGTTGTTTATTGAATAAAATATAATGGTTTATCTGAAATTTTTATGATAATAATATTAATATCACTTTCAAACCGACTTCGAAAAAGAGGAAGTTCTCAATTGTATATTCCCCGATTATTCCAAGACGCCACCGATTTGGTTTTTTTTGTTCTAAAGAATATTCTTCCCAGGTGGTCCCATGGCCACCAGGTCAGGATCCGATGATGGGATCCCGGAGAAATGTGGAAAAGTTCATGTGATGTGCGAAGTAATGAGTTGAAGGCGGTTTAAACTTTGTTTTTAAAGTAAATTATAGTAGTCACTTTCAACGCCAAAAACTCCTAATACATTGACGATGTTTCCCTAAAACTCAATCTTACCTCTTGCCTTTAGGTAGGTATTTACTATGAATTATTCTGTGACACTTGTTGATAAATTCGGATTTTGATGATGCTATTTTGTTTTGCATCAGCGATATCAATTGTTTACGTTAAACATTAATAGCTCTTATCTGTCTCGCTTCTTGGAATTAACCGTTATGCTGCAGGTAGTACGTTTGTTTTGCAATAAATAAAAGATAACGCTTGTACAGTTAACTACTTCTATTAATAGCTCTTTCGAAAAACAAACTTTGTTACACTGTTTGGGTCGTGTATGCAATGAAAAATTGGATAAGGTAAGAAATTTTAAAGTAAACGGTTCAGCTACGGCTAAACACGTTTTTCGGCGGAACGCTGAGTCATGTCAGCATCAGCTTAATAGGGAAAGTGCACCATTGGGGGTTCCGGAATAGCATCGTCTTCTCATTAAACTTATCACATTAGGTATATAATCTATAGAACACGTTACGTTGTAGGAGTAATTTTATAAATGGAGCACTTAGAAAATAGATGTTTATCCATTTTGATGCGTTCCTTATCCATGCTGGAATGGAGGTATATATATTAGTGTTATGAGTTTGAGTGAACGGTTGCGATCGTTCTTAAGAGCTAAACGTATATCTGAGCTATGAATCCTTTTGTTTTGTGGCCATTTACCATTATTTCGTGACCAAAATGTAGAAAAAAACATAATATAATAGTTACTGAAACGTTTTTACTTTAGTTTATACAAATTACAAACAATAATTACGATTTGAAGTAATGTGAAACTGTACATGTTTTAATTCAACAATCAGCGTCTGGTGACGTCACTCCTGTCAAAAGTCAATACTTAGGCATGTCTATGACATCTACGGACGAACCACGAAGAAACAAATATGGCTAGTGACACACATGAGTGACGTCACTGGAACTGTAGATCCGTTAAGGCGAGAAATTTTAAATTGACAGTTTGTAACATTAATTTTTGACTATAAATTATACTATTTTTAAATACTTTCGTGGTCTATTCTACATGCGATTCTTTCAAATGAAAGCAAAATTGAAAATATTGCATCTTCCCCATTTTAGACGTAAGTAAAATTCCTACTTGCAATATTTTACCAAAATAAAATGCTACAAAATAACACATACATACCTACAGAGCTTCTAAAAAACACAATTAACTCCAATTAAAATAAAACGCACCTGTACGATCTAAGTTACATTTGGTGCTGCGACCAGGATATTTACAGACAAAGTCACGTTCTTTCTCACTAAGAGAACTTTCACAGAAAGAGAGGGTTACATTAACTTCGCGTCGTGACTTCTGTTGTCATAGTCCCTCTGTTTAGGCTGCACGCTTAAACATCTGACCGTGTTACCACTAGTGACTAGAATAGAATAGATAGACTAGGGCCCAGTCCATCATGTGACGCTCCATCACTCGTCTCCCTCGCACTGTATGGAAGGGAAAGAGATGGCTAATGTCACAGTCTAGTGCGCTAGATGGTAGTAAAAGCGGGTGCCAAAATTTCAGATTACGTACAGTCCGGTAATTGATGAATTTGGCAAGAATTCGGCGCTCGTTTTGGCAATCCACGTCGTCTGGGATTAGTTGGTGAGACTTTTCTGAAGGTGATTGTTAAACTTTATTAATATACTAGCTTCTGCCCGCGACTCCGTCCGCGTGGAACTCTTTTATATCGTAGCTCCATACAATTTTTCACCCTCCATTTCACCCCCTCAGGGATGATTTCTGGGATAAAAACTATCCTATGTCAGAAAACTTTTCTAAATTGTTTAAGCCGTTTAAGCGTGAAGAGGTAACAGACGGACACACTTCCGCATTTATAATATTAGTAGATACCTAATGGATTCTGTTATAAACATCGAAAATCGCAACCGTTGTCATCATCATCATATCAGGGTCATACCGAGATTTAGGTTCGCGTCTCACCTGTGGAGTGTGGACATTGCCAAGGTTAAGGGCTATAAACATAATTGGTGGACTCTTAGGGTGGGTTGCACCAAACCGTCTAACCCGATGTTAAATTATATCTTTCCGGTGATATTTACGTTAATCTCAATCTTATATATTTATTTCCAACTTTTCGCTTGGTAAACTTCGGAGATAAGGGGGGGAATGGTATTTTTTTCAACAATTTCCTTTATAAATCAAAATTTTACCACTGCAGAAAAGAAACAAAAAATTGTTTTAAAATGTCCAACTCAAACCCTTTCATATGATACCCCACTTGACCTACTAACTAAACTTTGAATTTTTTTCCCCCCCTCTTATCCGTAGTTTTAGATAGATATTTAGAATATATATTTAAATTTTTCATGTTCCATACACGTGGATTAACTTTCTTTAAAACTATTTCAAATGGGTAGCATTAGTATTTCCTGAGATATTTAACTTTGTGACAGACAGACAGACGGACAGAGTCGCACCATAGGGGTTCCTTTTTTAAGTCCTTTAATAAAGTACAATTTACCTTTTTGTACGGGCTACTGTTATCTTATTACTCTTTGATTATTATTATTCTTTACTCTTTGATGGTAGTTTAATAGCAGGCGACTTTTTTGCGTTATCAAATGGGAATGATGATTTCTGTCTCTGCGTCAAGAATAATCGACGGCCATTACAGTAGGTACAAAAAAAGAAGACCGCCGCCATAATAACATCATTACTTGCTCTATAGGGAAAAACTGGGTCCCAAA
This sequence comes from Epinotia bilunana, assembly GCA_947049275.1. Lineage (NCBI taxonomy): Eukaryota > Metazoa > Arthropoda > Insecta > Lepidoptera > Tortricidae > Epinotia > Epinotia bilunana. The sequence goes on along the minus strand of OX346272.1, from coordinate 5,454,675 downwards.
ATGACTGCTTCATACATCAATACGATTTATTCAGCTTAACTATGTAAACAAAACAAACCACGTGACTTGGTCATTCAACCAATCATAGCAACCTTTTGTAGCTATGGTATTGTCTTACTAGCTTCCGCCCGCGACTTCGTCTGCGTAACCCGGGATAACTAACTATCCCATTTTTTAATCCAGGCTATAAACTATCTTCGTGCAAAGTTTCATTGAAATCGGTTGAGCCGTTTAAGCGTGATTGAGTAATAAACATCCAAACATCTAAACATCCAAACATACAAACATCCAAACTTTCGCATTTATAATATTAGTAGGATTGACTGAATGACCAAGTCACGTGGTTTGTTTTGTTTACAACTTTACATTTAGTTGATTACCTAAACCTTTCAAGTATTATTGAAATAATTACCACGCTGGGATCATTATTCCAGGAAAAATAACAGCGTCTAGTGGCCTGCTTGACTAAACTATGAAATCTTAGGTTGCTAAACTAAACAAACTGAGGTGACAGTTTGAAAATACAGGTGTAGGTATGGGCTGTTCCTGGCGGTGAGTAAGATCACTAGAGCTCTAGAATATGTGCTGTTTTGAGAGGTTGATAGTTAGCCGTTAGGGACTCCTCTGCAGTCGCAACCTTCAATTGGCTATGGTGTCTGCTTACCGTCCGGCTGGCCGTATGCTTTGCAACGAAGCACAGCACCTACGCAGTGGTATGATGACCGGTCTTCCGTAAAGTTGATGTACTTCCCTAGTGCACGGTTATCACAAGACGGCGCGCGAATGTCGCGGCTTGATAGACTACGAGTATCCGCCTCTTTCTAATTAGAATACTAAGAAAGAGACGGGTAGTCTATCTCGCCGCGACTGCTCACGCGTCGTCTTGGTATAACCGTGTTGCTTTAAATATGAGCGGGACGCTATGCGTTGCCTAACACGCACCGAAAGTATAGTCTACGAGATTTCAGACTGGTCTTTTGACACATCGCGACACCCATATAACGTAAATTGGCACTGCTCATCGAAATAATAATAGAAAGTTTCAATAGCTTACGTGTTACGAAACAAAGTTCAATCTCCATGCACGCTCTTTTTAGCACTTATAAAGTGATTGTAATATTTTTTGACGTCTTATTTGTGCAGAAATTAGCATTGAAAACTCGGTATGCGAACAATTACGTCCTACGACTTTTTTTTTTAATTTTAGTTTTACACTACTTCAATCGATTGGAGTCTGTGAATTTAGAAATAAATCGGTATGAATCAAATAATTGTGAATAGGAAAATAACAATGTATTATTTCATTATTGTCACGATAATACGAAATAAAATCACATCGATCACGAATCGATCGAAGCTGACATATTTGATTTTGCAAAATGTTCCGTTTGAAAATATGGCATTGATTTCTGCACGGCTATCATGAGACGGCACGCGAGCTCTCTCGATTTTTCTTACAGGACACTTTTGTTAGCAGACGACTGTGTATATCTCTATCATCCCATAACATTGATTCCAATTTTGGCAAAAATTTTTGAAAAATGCATGTACAAAAGACTCATACATTTCTTAAATAAATTTGAAATAATAAAACCAGAACAAAACGGCTTCCAAAAAAATAAATCTACGACATTAGCTACTTTTAATCTTGTTCATCACATTGTCAAAAGCTTAGATATAAAACAGCACACTACAGCGGTATTTTTAGACATGTCAAAAGCTTTCGACTTTGTAGACCATGCGTTACTTATAGACAAATTAGAAAAATATGTTGTTAGAGGTCTTGCTCTTAATTGGTTAAAAACTTACTTACTAAATAGAAAGCAATATGTAGAAATAGTTCAACTAGATGAACATAAAGTAGAAACTGGCTATAAATCAGATTTAAAACCTAATTATTTTGGAGTTCCTCAAGGCAGTGTACTTAGGCCTTTACTATTCATTGTTTATATAAATGAACTACCTAATATAATTCCATACAAATCTGTTATGTTTGCTGATGATATATCGTTTATTGTTACATCAGAAAAGAATCAAAATATACAAGAACATGAATGTAAAGTAAACGAAATGATGGAAACTGTTATAAAATGGTTAGAAATGCACAATTTACAGATTAATATTAATAAAACCCACTACGTACATTTTAAATTCAAACGAGGTGAAAATCTTAGCACTAATATACATTTTAGAAATAAAAAAATACAAGAATTGCAAGCAGTTACTTTTTTGGGAGTCACTTTAGATAAACATTTAGACTGGCAAGCTCACATTGATAAGGTCCGTTGCAAATTGAATAGATTTGTTTATGTTTTACATAAATTAAGGCGCACTTCAGGATTGCAGGCCACTCTAGCTGCATATCATGGATATGTTAATTCAGTATTGAGATATGGACTCATTTTGTGGGGACATTGTAATTGCTCGAGCATTGCTTTTGTGGCACAGAAAAAATGTGTGCGGGCTATCTGCGGACTCGCTAACTACAAGTCTTGCAAACCGCTCTTCAAAAAACTAAATATATTACCCCTACCCTGTTTATATATTTTGGAAATCTGCATGTTCGTTAAGAGGCATATGTATTTATTCAAAAAAGCTGCAAGCATTTCCACTAGAAACCAACGAAATCCTGGACGGTTGGTACATGATTGCGTTCCTAGGACAGCATTGTACTCAAGTCACTGCTTTGTTATGTGCATGACAATATTTAATAAGCTACCGAAATGTTTGAAAGAGCTACCTCTAAATAGATTTAAAAACCAATTAATCAAGCTCTTAACTGTAAAAAACTATTACAATGTAAAAGATTTCTTGTCTCAGGACATTAGCAATAATATTTAAGATATTTGCATGCTAGTATTACACAATACAAATAGTAGAATAAGATACTTATTGTCATATAACAACTAAGGACACTGATGTACCTACTTATTCTAAGCAAATAAAGATTCTATTATATTCTATTCTATTCTATTTGATTTCCTAAAATTAATTATTGCACAGTAATCAATCGATTCCTTTTATTAGCCACCATCAATCGTAATCGGATATTATGACAATCGATTAACTCTAGCCACATCACTATTTACGTCGTATTGGAACTGTCAAAAGACCAGGCCCAAATCTCGTAGACTGTAGTGGATTATTACAATAAACGTGCGTATGGTTGAGATTTTTTAATGTGGCCGATTATTTAAACAGATCGGATTGTAGTTTCGGAGATTACTTCCTAACATATATAAACTTATGAAGTTATAAACATACATTTCACAGAGGTACCCTCTTATGTCGATTCAGTTTTTCGACATAAAAGGAAAGCTACGGTAGCCTAGTGGTTCAGGCATGCGGCTGTCAAGCGGCGGTCGTGGGTTCGAATCCCGGCTCATACCAATGAGTTTTTCTGAACTTATGTACCTACGGAATATTTACCGTTAGCTTCCGGTCTAATCCCATATGCCATAAGTCTAGGTTTCCCTCTGGGTTAGAAGGTCAGATGGCAGTTGCTTTCGTAAAACTGGTGCCTATGCAAAATTTTGGGATTAGGTGTTAAAGCGGACCCGGGCTCCTTTAGGGCACAACCGGGAATAACGTTAGGAGGATGAGTTTTCGTTTTTAATTAATGAAAATCGCGCTCATTATTTCTACAGCTTTTATAGTCTAGTTATTAGTAAATCGATGATTGTACTCGTATATAGAAATCTTCACTGCATGCTGAACATAGATAATACCTATACTAAAATGTAAAAATATATGACATTCTTTATTACTTTAAATTTAATATTAAGTTTAAAAATAATAACATAAACTAGTTTACAATATTAAAACCCCAAATTACCTAATTATAACTAATCGCCCCCAGCCGTTCCTGCTGCAAAAGTCCCCATAATACTGGCAGCATTCCCACGCTGGATAGCCATGGAAAGCCTTTGCACCAGAAACGACTCAGAGCGGGGGTCCTCCCCTTCTTGTCTGAGTCGACGGCCTATGTCGCGAACAAACCGTTTCGCATCCGCCCCCCAACACCCCGCTGTTTCCACCGTCAAAGGGACAAAAATATAGTAGAATATAGTAGTTAGTATAGTACATTGTGATACAAGTGAGGTATGTTGATAATTACATCAGAGGCGGAATTATCACGCAAGCCGCAGGTGAGCGTGATAAGAGAGCCGAGGATTGTAATTATCAAAGCTCACGCGTTTCATACGACGTTTTTCAACACATTTTGCGACGAAAAAATCCTTTTCATAAGATGAAAATTTGATAGGCCTGTCGTCTTTACTTATTGATGTCAACAGGTTTTTACTCACATGGTGTATACATCTTCAAGAATTTATAGTGGCGTCCATTCTTTTTATCACTTTTCTAGCCACCACGAATCAACATTTTTGTTAATAACCCAACACGCATTAACAATGTTTACAAATATCTGTGAAATAACCTAAAATGGCGCGCATCAATTTTTATTTGGGAAGTTGGCGCAGTGCGCGCGCATTAGATGAAATCTCTAAACAGCCAATACAAAATAAAATAAATAATTTCGTTTTAAAATGTTATCTTTATTAATTCATGTAAAATGTTATCAAAAGTGAATAGTTTTACTAAATTAACCGTTTCTATATAATATTCAAAAAGAAATAGTCAATTAATTAACAAAAAGGATTTAATTTGTTTAGTCGGGTAAGAATCCATTTGCCGAGAATTAAAAAAAAAGCTGTACATTCTGTACAACCCGGTTAGTTTAAGAATGCACCGTGTGCATGCATACATCTTGCTGCAAGATGCCAACGTGACTTAATCGGGATATAACCATAACACACAAGTATCGTAATGTTATTAAACACGCGTGTTTAATATCCAGGATTATGAGCCTAAAAGCGACACAATAAGAGGTACGTTACGAGCAATTGTGTTGAAAAATATATTATATCACACTAATATCCAAATGAAGACTAGACTACTCTTATTCATAAATTATCATCATTGAACTCTAGGACTAATGTAGAGCTAGGCCAGGCCGATAAGCTAGGTTTTCCTTGACACAAATTTAACTTAGATAATATTTCTATACTAATATTATAAAGAGGTCAAATTTGTCCGTAGCTTTGGGTGTTTGTAAGTTTGTATGTAGGCTTCATAATCTGCTGCGCCCGTGTTCCGTATGAAATATTTTTTGAAAGGAATTTCCGGAATTACCCCCTTACAAACTTCCAAAGCTCCAAAGCACACATTTTAAATTCAAAGTTAAAGGGAAAATATCGAGTGCGAGCGGCACGATTGTTATTTGTACAAGTGCCCTTTTACAAGCTTTTATTTATTTTCTTAATAGTTTAATAGTGTCTTTGCGCGCTCTAAAACACTTTTTTGTTTTTAATTATGTGTTTATCTCATGTAAGTGAATTGTACAATTCTTTATGAGATTAAATGATCTTAAACCTTATCTTGCTGCTACCAACTGAACTATCGCAAACAATTACACGGATTACGAATCTTTCAATGAGTTCCCTCTTACAACACCTTAGGCTTATGAATAAGGGATTCAAGTTAGATGTCGCTACACTCCTCTAGTGACATAAGCTTTAATTTGCCTCTGATAAACACATTTTGGCCCTTTCTTACGAACACAAATGATAACCAAATTTTAACGGTATTTTAGCTAAAATAGGTTTAATGCTAATAATTAGCGCGTATTAAATGTCACAACGGGCGACATGTTTCGAACTCGCTCACTCCCTGTTATTTATACCTAAGGAGTGCCAACAGCTGCACACACATGATATATAAGTCTTACATAGTAATACAAAGCCAATGAAATATCCATAACATATGTATCAATCAGTACGTGCCGGGACTTGCGACGGAGGAAAACCTTGAAGGTTTCGTCCTTGAGTTCAATGGTAGAGCAAACGTGCTGCGAACGTATGTATTAAGATTTGAATATCATTGTCATTGAAGAAATTTTTCTTTAAAACTACTATTTTAACTACTATTAAAAGGGAATAAATTTTAGGCGACAATGTTTACACAAATCTACATATTTAGTCGCAACAATCGACAGGGACGCAGCTATAGTCGGAATGAGACAAGAATTATCGGATTCATTGCGCCGCGAAAAAACACATCCTGAAGAAGAACTCCCGAAGAGTTCGAAACATGTCGCCAATAGTGACATTCAATACGTGAGTGTGTCTGTCATGTCTCACTCAAGTTTAAATTCGATTAAAATAGGCTCGACGAACGTTTATGAATGGCGTTAGGCTTGAAATTTATAATTTAAAGCACACAAGCTTTACATCTTTATAATATTAGTATAGAAACCATTACCATCACTCATACAAAACACAAGCCTGTAGCAGTTACTGCGCATTATATTTCACAGACACGTGTCGGGTCGGAAAGCGAGGCGGAAAGGATAAGTTTTCTGTCCTTGGGTTCAATGGGAGGGCGGTGTGTGCAGTGCATAAATTATTGTTGTTCTGACTGTGCAAAATAGGCAAAAATGGTAAACAATGATAGATTATTTTTTCGTTTATATTTAATTAGGTGCCATGCAAACATTCGAGTTAATATGTTTACTTTTCTATACTGCACTTTTTGAGGGAATGATGTCATTTCGCTTAAATTTGGTTCAGCTCCTTTGGGGAGGTACTAATTGTTCGTTAACAACTGATTCACTATTATGAACCCCTACCCCCAACCCAAATGAGGGGGTATTAAAAGTTTAACTGTGTGTCTGTCTGTGGCATCGTTGTTCCCAAAGTGATAAACCGATTTGGGTGCGGTTCTTTTTGCCCAACTACGAAACGAAGGGATATGATGTTTGTATTTACAAATGTCCACCGTAGCGTTTAAGATACTGAACTGATTTTGATAAATGAGGTGGCAATCGATTCGTTCACGCTCACGCTCCGGGTGACAAAACTACCTTTCGTATGAAGGGGGGGGGGGGGGGGGGGGGTTATACTGATAATTCATTATTCCCTAACCATTCCAAAATATCAAAAATGCACAACATTCATATTCAAGTTTTCACTTCTGCCGGCACTCCCAGAGTGCGACCCGGTCTTTTTTATCCCTGACTGTTGCTATAATAGGACGAACCCAATGCAGCGGTCGAATTGCGTGGTTGGAGGGTAGCCTGGGGAAAATCCAGGGGAAACCTCCGGCACGACCACGCGGGGGCAGTTTAAACACTGGAATAATCTGCGAGTTTGCGCTCTAGTGAGATTGGTTGAACGGTATCAACCGAATCTAGGGTGTAAGTGGTATCGAACTACTTAGAGTTTTATCGCTGGTTTGCTAAAACCTAGCCTATTAGCTGAGAATAGTCCAGCAAGAAACTCGGCTAGATACAGTATACGACGACCGATTTAGCCTAGTGACCCTTTCTCAAAGCTGACGGTGCTAAGATTCCAATCCTGGTAAGGGCAAATATTTTGTTGATGACCATGAATATTTATTTCCGAGTCTTGCGTGTGTGTGTAAGTATTTAAGTATTGATATCTATTGTATATATCGTCATCTAGTACCAATAACAAACATTATTGAGCTTAAAAAAATATTTTTCCCCTCACAGCCTCGAAAAGCCGACTTTTATCCTTAAGACCAGTGGGCAAAAACGCATTTTATTCACTAGTGGGGAAAGTAATTTGACCTTGGAATGTGCTTAAAGAAAGCTTTTGACAGATAGAAAACTTTAAACACTCATAATACAAAAATTTCACAGATGATGTATTTCTGTTGCCGCTATAACAACAAATACTAAAAAACAGAATAAAATATATATTTAAGAACTCTTGAAAAATTGCTTGTTGCCTTCATCAGGCGCTGGGTCTCAAAGTGTATGGGAAAACTAAAATCCGACTCGCACTTGACCAAAATTCTCTGTTCAAAAAATAAAATAAAATGATTATCTAAGTTAAATTAAGTTGTTTTGCATGTTGCGCTTTCGTCGCTACAGTGAGGTGAAAAGTTTTGTGTTACTATCGACAACACAGCTAACTGACCATCCGTGCACTTTATGTGTATTGTAATAAGGTTCTATATATGTAAATACAGGATGGTCAGTTAACTGTGTTGGCGTTTGTATACACGGTTGTGTGGAAATGGATTTTACTTCTCGTGTGTTGAAACACTCGCTACGCTCAGGATTCTATTTTAGAACTCAACTATAGGATCCTTTCGCTTGCTGATTTTTCTATTCCACACTCGCGGGTAAAATACAACTTTGCACCCTTGTATAACAAATAAATATTATGGATATCGGCAAATAGTGTCGGCAATGACGTTCTCGGCCGTTATCTTGCGTCAGATCCGTTGTCAATGAAGATTAAAATATCAACTCCCATCTGGAATACGAACTGGGTCACTGTAACAGACTAGTAAGCGTTTGTTTAAATTTCCTTTGTTCAAAACGGATTTGACTTGTATTATACAAGAATGAATAAGAATCTTTTCCGGTTCAGCTGGTTAGATTTTCTTAACACGTTCAGTGCTAACGATTTCGTAGCGATACCATGCGAAATACCGTTTTTAGAGGAGTGCCACCTACGGGGATCCTCGCACTGAAAGTCTAAAACTGAATCTGGCCCCGTATCGGTAGTGTGACAAGGTAGAGCGTCCGTCACTGGCTGACACCGGTCGATAGAACGAGACTGACGCTCTTTCTTGTCACTTATCGCGTGATAAGGCCGAGACAGAGTAAGGGAAGAGGGGGCGGAGTAGTAGACAGGGGAAGACGTCGCCGACATTTCAGACAAAATGGGCGTTGTTAACGACAGCCTAACAACCTAACGTTAACATTAACATCTACGATAGCTATTACACTCTTATTTTTGGCTGCCGTGGATCTTCCCCGTGTCTCACGCTCAGTCACGCCGCGAAGTTGTTGCAATACAATGGCGACCGCGGTTCAGCCAATCAGCGCTCGCCTTTTGCGCGCCGAGATGTTGCGTTCGGGAACCGTGTTACGCCGTGGCTGGCTGTCGTCCACAGTCGTAATCCGTTCAGAAAACTACCACAAAGGGGTAGTATGGGGCTGGAATTTGCTACTTTTCGCGCGTAAACCGCTGCACAATGTTGAGCGTATAAGGCCTTTAGAGCAATGCCTAGCTGAGCAACTTTTCAAATCTCGAATTTTTAACGCAATGTTTCTGTCCCGCTGCTGTGGGTGGGAGCTCCAATTCGTGCGATAAGGACAACTGCAGCTCGGACTAAAAATCCCACGCAAAAAACTCAAAAATCGAGGTTTTGCTCTCGACTGTTTCCTCCTCCAAAACGCAACCAATCATTATAAAATTTTGGGAACTGCAAGAAGAAGAAATAATCTACGCCGCTATGTTTTGATTTTTTTGATATTTGTTTTTTGGCAGCCAATTCAATTAAGCCGTTTTTGCGATTTTCAAGGCGAATATCCAAAAAAGCAAAACATAGCGGCATAGATATTGATAATATTGATGTTATTTGAAAAATTCATTGCTCTTCATAAACCAGGGAAGAAACAGTCGAGAGCCTTTGTATGGGAAAATCGCAGGTAGGAATGCCTTAATGCCTTTTAAAAAATAAGAAGGGCATCTTTGCGGACGTTCATGTGTGAGAAATGTTATGAAAGCGAATGAATTTGTTACTGCTTCTACGTAGCACTCGTAATCTTGGAACAAGTGGGTAAGAATAATTACCACATATTTGCAAGGTATTATTTACAGATTAAATAGCGGGTATATATATTCAGATACAACTTTTGTCATACACACACACACACACACACACACTCACACACATACCATACACAACCTCACAACAGCGTAAACCGGCAAGCTTCCCTCTTTGAGGAAATAATTTGTAAGTTGTGAATGTAGTAACTAGCTAGTTCATTTATTTTTAACTTTATAACATCTTTGTATAAAAGAGCGAATGCCTCCTAACACAAGTGCCATACTTAAAAGGAGGATTCGACCCCATTTGTGTACCCGTTAAAAATAAACGATTTTTGATTGAGATACCAGGCTTTGTGTTTACCGTGTTGATTGGATTAGTGTGGGGAATATACCCGGTATTAACCCACCTCTAGCCATCTATCTATCTACGTAACGGAGTCTGGGGGAAACGGGACCCAAGCTATAGGCAAGTTACATTTAACAGGGAATGACAGTTTCCTGAAACGAGTCAGGCTATGGCCGTGTCCAATTATAGGTCTCGGTGCGATGACCTCGGTCTCGTGCCAGCGGTTCCATGCACGTGGCAATGCTAATACGACATATGTGACAATGGGACTGGAGGGACAGTCATGCTTGCAAGTGTATTGTAACTACCTAAATACCTACTAGTGTTTTTATTATTATTATTTTCGTATTGACGAGATACATCATTCCGTTTTTGACACGTCTTATTGTTATTGACCCTATACATCTCTGACAATATTACATTAAAGTTCCTTTTTTTGGTTTGACGCTTAGAGACCGTATACATCTCTAAAATCATTACAATAATTGTTAATTGTATTTGGACGCTCAGAGACCTTATGTATACATCTCTGGGATACTAAATTAATATTATTAACTCCTTGCTAATTCTAATACAGACCTTATATCGAATGCAATGAATGAATAATAATTTGCAATTTTGTTATGTTTTCATTTAAGTGACATTTGGGTTAACCGTTCATATCGGTCCTTAAGAGTCCGCACTAAGCTCGATTCTCCATACAAACGTAGTTACGCTCTCATTTTAAAACTACGTGTTGGATTGTAACGAAACTTTGCATATACAATGACATGAGGTATATCTATGTCTGTAATTAGTTTATGTAGCTTCAGATACCATAATAAAAAATACAGCGAATTTAAGTTTTATTTTGCTGTATTTCGTTTGTTTTATAAACTGGAACCATATAAACTAATTACAGTCATAGATATACCTCATGTCAATGTATATGCAAAGTTTCGTCACAATCCAACACGTAGTTTTAAAATGAGAGCGTAACTACGTTTGTATGGGAAGGTGAAATTCGGCCGAGCTTACTGCGGACTCTTAATCTGCAAGTTTTAATTGATTATTGTGTAAGATTATTATTATTTTATTGTAACCTTTTCACATATAAAAGTACCCTTGTTTTTATTTGTAGAATAAATGATTGATTTAGATTTTTTGATGTTTGAGTCACCTTTTCTGTTGAACCTGCCCCGCTATTCTGTAACTTATTTAAGCTCAACTAAACGCTCACCCACAAATATATCTTGACGCCGCGATTGGTACTAAACTAAATAAGCGTAGGTACAGGTTACAGACCAGGACAGGTTACCTGTTTCGTTAGACGTGACGGGTGAGGCGCACGAGCGCGTAAAGAATAATAGCCCTGGGGATCGATTTTTGAATCTCACCAAGTGACTAATTCTCACCGATGTGAGTGATTTCCGAAAGTTCGTATTTTTGAAACTCATCGGTGACTTACATTTGTCATACCTATGATATCGATTTACGAGTGCCCCTACCCACTCGTAATTGAAATCACCATGCGATTATTTTTGACAGTTCACGTATGTGACATCGGTCAAAAGTGCCAAAGTATGTTTTGATAAATTATAAAATCTGTGTTATATTCTCTTTGTTCGTGCTTTTCTAGTGAATTTTTCAAAACTTTAATTTTCGTTTACATGACACTGACAGATACGCTACGTTTTACGTTTGACCAATTAATTTGATGAATCTATTTTAAGTTATAGTATGAGAAAATAAAAACCGGTATCAAGTACAACACTATAACATCTGCGTAAAAAGGAACGTAACGGGAAGATTGTCTCTGACTGACATTGTAAAATTTCTGCATGTTGGTAAACAGCGTGTGACTTTCAAAAATACGGCTTTTGGAAAATGGTGACATAAAAGTCATCGGTGATAATTTTAGTCACCGGTGACTTTGATATCCCCAGTGAGATTCAAAAATCGCACTCCTGTACGCGTTTGTCCCTATTTATTCGATGAGGCGAGTCTTGATGGGACGAGGATTTAAATTTGGAAACGGGGGCGTAATTGAACGAGCGAACGAAACGAACGATGTTCCTTTGGTCGGTTAGCACGGGTACTGTGTACCATCGGAAATGGAGATCTGCTCAGTCTTTGACGGGAGCGCTCCAATTAGCTCCGGTTAGCACGGGTACTGTGTACCATCGGAAATGGAGATCTGCTCAGTCTTTGACGGGAGCGCTCCAATTAGCTCCGGTTAGCACGGGTACTGTGTACCATCGGAAATGGAGATCTGCTCAGTCTTTGACGGGAGCGCTCCAATTTCTTGTAATTGCTCAAAGGAAATAATTGAGTCTATTAGTATCTCTTCACCAAATAATATGTTAGTTTAATTCTAATCGTATCAGTGCGTGTAAGTGACTTGGAAAATCTGAGGCTCTAGTATAAGTTTTACCGAAGCAAAACGTTACGACCGCGTTCGCGTTTAGCTTTCAAATGCCATACAAATTGAGGGTAAAACGCAAACGCGATCGTAAAGTTTTGTTTCTGTAAAACTTATACTAGAGCCTCAGAGCGACTCAATCGCTCCGATTCGCTAACGCGCTCTTCGATTCCTATTCGACATTTAAACCGAAGACAGATCTGGAACGTGCAAAAGGAACTACTTCTTCGAGCAAATCAGTTACTTAGATTGTATAATCTGCGAATCGCGCTTCACTCCTTTTCCATGAGCACTGCTTAGATAGAAGTGGCACAGCTTCGCATATTGAACGATGTATAGGCACCACACCATGTTTTGTGAAGCTCGGCCCCTCGGGATACCCCAAAGAAACATTTTCACGATTTTTTTCAAGTATCACTGTCTCAATGTCACTTTTCTTCCATTCCAGTGAGACCGAGCGACGGTGTCCGTCGCTGCGTGTAAAATGCGCTCCATCCTGGCGTACTACGCGGACGCTGTGATGGCGGCGGCGGCGCGGGGCGCGGGCTGCGCGCTCGGCTGCAGCGGCCGCGGGGACTGCATGAACGGCACTTGCCTCTGCGAGATACGCTACTCGGGCGAGGAGTGCGCTGGGCCCAACATGCCTTACCATGCGTGTGAGTATTCTTGTTCATGCTTTAGGGACGTGACAGTGGTCACCTATAGTGATGCATGACTCATCACGTCACCAGTGCTTTCGAGGCTGTTCGATCTTTAGCCTGCTACGTCTTGGACCGCAACTGTCCATCATCTACCCGGGCGAGAGAGTACGCGAGGCGGGGCCCAACATGCCTTACCACGCGCGTGAGTTCTTCATGCTTTAGAACTTGACAGGGGTCACCCATAGTAATGGATGACTCATCACGTCACCACTGCTCTTCAGGCTGTCCGATCTTGAGCTTTCTACGGTTGGGTGGGTGGACTTGGTAAGGTCTTGGATCGCATCCTCCGTCCGTCAATGTGACGGGTTATTATGCGGCTTTCTAGCGCGTCAGCACACTGTCTGAACTCTGCCTCGTCTGAATACGTGTGTGAAGCTCCTAAAGTTTGTAGCGCGAACAACGGCTTGCTGCGTGTGACATACTGTCACTATTGCTCTCTAGGCTGTTCTATCTTGAGCCTTCTGTACGGTTATCTTAGTTTAGACTAAGCAGACAACGGACAGCTGAGCTGTGATGTGACTTCTCTGTAGTTGCCGGCCTTTATTCATTTGAGAGACTCGTTAACAGCTAGAGACAAATGAAGCTCCTCTCAATACAGTGCACCCTCGGAAGCTCTGGCGACCTTACTCACCACAAGGAACAGAGCCATGTCACATATATCATTACTCGTATGTCTGTGATCTTCTGCCAGGTGGAGTGGAGGCACCTAATTCCCCAGATATGCTACAGTAAATATGACCGAGACATAGCGCTGTTGTTGTTGTCCTAGGGCACCCCAGTGGTGCATGGGGCCTTCATAAGCTCGCGCCACGCCTTCCTGTCCTGCGCGACGTCCCTGCTCTCGCCCCAGCTCAGTCCGACTGCTCGCAGCTCACTCTCGGCTGTTCGCCGCCATGTGTGCACAGGACGTCCACGAATTCGCCTTCTGTCCGGTGGCTTCCACTCAAAAGCGATGTTTGCATTACGAAGTTCCCCTCTTCGAATCGCGTGGCTAGCTATAATCCATCCCCATTTGCGCAACGAGATCTCTATGGGTGTGACATATCGTTGTGCCATGCGTTTATTAATCTTAGATTTTGTGTTTTAAAAACACCACTCACATATTTTTCTCGTTTAGGTATCGGCGGCGTATTCCTCCTAGTGGCGTTCGTCTGCGCCGTTCAACTGACGATATGCATAGTGTCGGAGTACAGAAGACTCAAGGCGCCCACGTTCCTTAGAGCCAGCAAGGTCACCACTCAGAAGATGCTTTACCTGGTCGCCTTCCTGGCCTCGCTCATACGCGGGGCCTACTTCGTGTCACCTGTGAGTAACAAATTAATTTCACATTCACTTTCTAGAGCCGTTCGGACGTGTCAGGCATTTTGCCCGCTTTGTAATGGCATTAATGTACCATAACATTATGGTCTTTTAGAATTAATCCTTAATCTGTATATTGTTTTCTGCCAACAGTCAGCGTTCCAAGAGGGCTGGGCGACGAGTCTTCTCTCCGCTTACTATCCATTGCTGATGTCGGGGTCCTCGCTGATCGTCTGCTTCTGGGCCGAGGTACGTTTACTATTAGTACATATAGTTAAACCCACCAAGATGCGCTACCAGAGACTAGTCATCTATATAGCCTGCCAATGTCGCGTTTCTACAAAATAATGTTAAGCAGAGGTCTAATTGTCATAGGAAATTAATTGTGCAGAGACATGTTTACGCTGAAACTAGCTAGAGGAAGTACATTATTTTAAAGGTACGCGACATTCTCAGTTGTTTGAGACGTTGGTGCCGTTAAGAAGCCATGAAGGCCCGGCCACGATATTGCGCGGCGGCGGTAGCGGCAGCGGTTTTTCTAATTCATTGCGTGTGATTCCAACTAACCACAGTGCGTTGCGCGTCTCGACCGCGCAATGAACAGATAAAACGCTTGCCGCGCCGCAACTCGCGCAATATTATGGCTATAGGCCGTTAGTCTTCTAGGTACATGTCGCTACACGCCTCCCTAAGGCGTTGTAAGAGGGAACTGATTGAA
The DNA here is from genome assembly GCA_947049275.1 of Epinotia bilunana. NCBI lineage: Eukaryota > Metazoa > Arthropoda > Insecta > Lepidoptera > Tortricidae > Epinotia > Epinotia bilunana. The sequence continues at coordinate 5,439,557 of OX346272.1, read as the reverse complement.
CAATTTATTGGCCGAGACGGATTGTTCTAATAGCTCAGTTGGTTAGTAGCGACAGGCCACGCATGCTTGTGGTCGCCGGTTGCCGTATGACTGGCAAAACACAGATCGCAATGAGTAGTGGGGCGCATTGTCGTTGATTGAACGACCCATAAATATCGGTAATTATTTATATATTTACTTTTATTCGTTGAACCTCCATTTTACTTGCGAAGTGACTCGTCTGACCGTCAAACGGTGAAGGAATACCTTATTGGGATATTGGGAAGGGCTTTGAGTGAGCAGGCAATCTGTCTGATAGGAGTCAAAGCGGCCCGTAGGTGTAGCTTTGCTGCAACTGACATACACAATAGCCGGGTTAGATGGCTCGTTCGCAGGCAGCATTTGGCAAACAACCAATCGTCTTTTGCGGGACCCTGTACTTGTTTATGTTGTATTATTGTTTCTTTCTTAATAAATAAAAATAAATAATAATAATACTAATTACTACCTGTGAGTTCCTATAATTGGCTCTTTGTATCCACTGTCAATGTTTATTGTATGATTATAGCTGCTGGTTCTCCTAATAAATAAATAATAATAATAATAAAATCGTCTTCTCTTCACTAATTTTGCGGTGCCCAACAGGGTCTACAATTAAGTTTTATTCTCATTACTTAGCAACTAAAACTTAATTTACCTAAAACCCTGTAAACTAACATTGTGGTATGCAATAAACGATTGAGTATTGAAAAAGCGGTGGCATTCGGGTGCCGTCGCTTTACCTAGACTAAGAGATTCCATTCTAATGGAGGTTTTTTTTTTGGCGAGGCGAGAAGAGGCGATTTTAGAATATGGTACTGTTGAAATAAATGAAATTTCCCCGGTGCGCAAGCTACTTAGCATTGCAGTAACATTCAACACAAATCGCCTTCAATTCGAATTAATGTTTATCAAACTTTATCCGATTACAATAACGCCTGTTTACCTTAGCCTCAGAACAGGTGCACATGCGACGTTTATTTTGTAATCACTCGATCGCAACATCCGTGATGATTATGGCTTTCACGACCAATCGCGCTTCATTTCACCACCCGGACCTATCGGTTGACCCCGAGATTCGAGAATGAAGCTGCCGTTTCACCTGGCTGAATGCAGTGCACTAACTGCACTCACACTCACTGAGTAGAGTGAGATGGCTTATCTCCGCTCCCCCACTTCACTACATTTAGCCAGGTTTAAAGTCTAAACGTCAACAAGTGCATGAATTATAGTCGTAAATCCACCTTTACTGAGCCCTAAGGCCTCTTGAGCCTGAGTAAAGGCCACTTGCGACTTGTTCTCCTGAGATCCCAACATAAATAAAATAAATTCGTGTTTATTCTACCATAATTCCGTTGTACAATAGTTTATCTGTAACTGCATGCTGCATGCTAAACCAATTGATGCCATATTCATTTTATTTGTCTTCTTCCAATCTCAAATTAACATAATTATAACTTATATTTGACTAAAAACATACTATAATAAATAATTTAATTAAACATTAATTTCATGTTACCGTATAACAACATAATTACCATTTCAATAACATTTCATACATACAATAAATGAAATGAAATGAAACATTCATGAACATTAATTAAACTATAATTCAAAATATATGAATTAAACTATAATTCAAAATCCATTTTTTATTTCATACAATTAATTAAAAATTCTTATCTTACGAGACATATTACATTATTCCTGATTAATTATGGAAGTCGCCTTTTCGGCCCCAACAAGTGAAATCAAAATATTTTTCGACACTGTTTTTTTTTTTACAAATTATATCCCATGTGATTCCCACGATCAAGAGGAATCCAACGAAAATTCATGTCATAATCCATTAAGCCATTCATTTGAACTGTAGCCTTTGAAATATAATTTACTTATCGACATATATACATGTTACATATTACATTCATAGTATATTCATACATACGCTCGAAAAACATAACCCTCCTCCTAAGGCCGAGCAAAAAGGATAGTAATTCTGAATTTATAGACGTCTTCAAAAAAGAGAGGGCTGTTAATTCGTCGGAATCTTTTATTTTTTATGTATGTTTCCGGATTACTCGAATTTGTACGAATAGGCCCGACTTTTGGTGGTTCGCGTGTGGTCGGAAAGCGTTGATAATAACAGCTGTGATGATAACCGATCTCATGACTAGCGACAACAGATAATCTTAATTACAACGCCATCTGTGACAATACGTTGAACTATTTAACACTGCTGATCTAAGCGCCATCTGTGAGTGATGTACTGAAGCGTTAAAAATTGAAGCGAAGTGCGCGGCGTCAGCGCAGCGTTGCATAGTGTTGTTTCTATTAACTACTAGATGGCGTGGTTGGACAGTGGGTTTAATTACACTGTTTTTGGGTGAGTATCCACGTATGATATTTATACAAGAGAGTTGAGTTTCCTGGGGACTTAACATCCTATGCATCTGGACTTTCGGAATAATCATCATCATCATATCAGCCGAAAGACGTCCACTGCTGGACATAGGCCTCCCCCAAAGAGTGCCAAAGTGGCCGGTCCTGCGCAACCCGCATCCAGCGGACTCCCGCGACCTTTACCAGGTCCTCAGTTCCGCCTTCCTGTGCGTGGGGTTACGTTATCCATTAATGTATGTTATGTATGTTTTGAGTTTTCCTAGAGTAGTTTAAAAATACACGTGCTTTGACACATATTTAACACGACGCGTGACACTCCTCACGTGTCCCGTCTTGTGTTGACAGTAAATTGCTGTCAATTTCCACCGGGAACCTATGATTGTGGACAATTAAACTTATTATTGCAATAATAATAGGTGTGATACGAAAATTGTGTCGCATCACATTCATTAGGCAGTGTTAAGATAATTTAGTTCCTTATTAAATAAGTAATGTGTTTGTTTGTCTAAGGTAACAGACCTACCAGACTCGCTAAGGCAATAACAATAATACTAGTCATCATCGTTTCGAATGTACGCCTCATTCTAGGTATTACTAGTGGCTTTTTAGCTGTAAACCTCGCAAGACTGTCTTAAAAAAAAACTATTTATTGCTAAAAAAAAATCGGCCTGCTAACAAAATCTTCACGAGACTCGGTTGAGAAATGCCGAAACGAGAACAGTCTGACATCTAGACATCCGGACATTCATACGAAAGCATTTTTGGCCAAGCTTAAACGGAGACATTCGTTCGATTCGCTCGCTAGTTCAATACAACAATTGATAGTGCCTTCTTCTGTAGTTTTTTTTTTAAATTTCCAAATAATTTGATTTTATCGCATTCTATGTGCTAAAGCCATTAATGGCCGACTTCAAAAAAAAAGGAGGAGGTTCTCAATTCGGTTGTTTTTTTTTTTTTTTTTTTTATTATGTTTAATGTTCCGTCATGTCCTCAATAAACTCAAACACTTCCTGCCTATTCAAACCAAAGTTTTATTAGTGCAAAGTTTGATCCTACCCATAATCGACTATGGTGATGTGTGTTATCCGGACTTAAACGAGGAACTCCTAAATAAACTAGACCGTCTCCTTAATAACTGTATTCGTTTTGTTTTCTGCCTCCGTAAATACGATCATGTCTCCTCCTACCGATCTAAGCTTGGTTGGTTACCCATCCGCCAACGCCGTAATCTTCGTATGCTTTGCTTCCTTTTTTCAATTCTCCAGGACCCGAAATCTCCCGACTATCTCAAAAGTTTGTTCCAGTACCATGGTGTGAATTGTACCCGTCAGTTTCGCTCTTCAGGCAATCTTTCTCTCGCTATTCCACTTCACCGAACTGGTTTCATGTCCAATTCGTTTACCATTCGAATCGCTCGCCTCTGGAACAGTCTACCCGTTAAAATCCGACAGTCTTCGACCAGATTCGCGTTTAAAAGATCGTTACGCAAGTTGTTTGCTAGCAGAGCCGTAGATTCTTAGTGTTTCTGTTCTCTATTTTCGTCCGTATATATATATATATATATATATATATATATACATATGTATGTATGTAGGTATTTATATTTGTATGTATTTTTATTTATTTGTCTATTGTTGTCATTTATTATAAATGTTTAATGTGTGTTTATATCTGTAGTTGCACCCACTGCCCACAATTTGACTGGTAGAGAATGCTTACGGCATTAAGTCCGCCTTTTGTACGATAAGTTGTTCTTTTGGGCAATAAAGATTAAATAAATAAATAAATAAATGTTTGTTACCTCAGAACTCCGTCATTGATGAGCCGATTCGTAGATTCTTTTTTTTGTTTGTAAGTAGGTAGTTCCAGGTGAGTCCCATTGTTTTTCAAAAATTCAATTGGATGATGGGATCCATGAGGAATTGAGGGAACTCTTCAATTATATTAGGCACGCGTGTAGTAATTTTGGTATTGTCTATTTTAACTCGTGTATTTACACCCGGTAATCATAAACTTGGTGGAGTGGAATTGATGATGAAGACCACAGATGACTTATGGAATTCCTCAATTATGTACTTAAAAGTACAAATGAACGTCACAGATTCTGATAAGATTTCGTTGAAATAGCAACTAATGAAGTGCCAAAGGTGATCCTTGTGGAATCGACGGAAGTCCTCAAATATTATCGGGCCACATACAGCGATTGGGTTTTTTACACTAATAATCAACGCATTTGCTCTCGGAAATCAGTTCATGTGGTAAATTGGAAAATGCATGTGGAAATGTTCTCATGGCTTGGCGGAGTACTAAATTGAAGTCGGTTAAAACTTTGTTTTTAAAGTAAATTATTTAAAGCTACAGTTCGGACTAACTTTTTGCTATGTATGTAAGTACTTACATTACATTCACATTATTTTTCTACTAAACGAGATTCAAGCACATACATACAATCAACTTATTTATTTACCTCTCTGAGGTTTAGTATAAATAAAGTGTGTGAATCGTATAAGTTTAAACCAATATACTTTAATTCAGTTTAGTGTACCTAACGCTAGTAAACAATAACAGATCTAACACTAGGTTATTACAAGGCGTAATCATAGTTGTTACTTGACATATAATACTTGTTTAATTTTGGATAATTGAATTCGTAGATGGTCCTTTTGTGTTAAGCAGAGGTCTATGGGCCATACGAAATGATCAGTACAAAGACCTCTCTATTGTGAAACTAGCTAAAGCCAGGGCCAGCTCACTCCTTGATTTCATCGCTCCGCTACAAGTACATGCCTAATACCGGCCCCGGCCGGTATGTTAGCGCTGCTACGGCACGCACGCATTCAATAGCGGTTGCATGCGATAGAAAGCGATGGTCACGTTTAGGCTCGTTCGGCATGCCTTTAATTTGTTAAGGCGATGCCTTGATTTGAGTCGAACACGCCCCCTAGACAGAGACACGCTGATGCCTTCCGCGCACGAGGAAAAGAGATGTAACACTCTTCGGGAATGGCTTTTTTGGACAAATTTCGATAAATACCTAACTTAGAGAAGCATTATTTAAATTTTATAAAGTTAGATTTTAGATGAGATAAATTACTATAGTATTAACTTGATTGTGTCGTAAAATAATATATCGTTTGAGTAGGCTGGGTAAAAAAGGAAAATACAGACCCAACTTTGGATTTTTTTTCTATCGAGGAAATTTTAGGCAATCATATAGTCAAGAATTATATATCTGAAAATCAGACCTTATTGTTTCTTAATCTAGTCAGAACGGCGTTTCAAAGCACGCGATAATTTCCAATGCACAGCCTTAACAGAGAACCTTCTGTACGTACTTACGTAGTACCTACTATTATTTATTCTGTGACGATTGTATGTGCATTGGCGGTCTTCTTGGTTATTTAGTCCCAGATACTACTGTTGTATTGGTACAGCGGTATGGGTTCCCATACAATGAATGTATGGGAACCATACAACTGATCTACCACGATAATCACTGTGAGCTGTCAATTGTCTATAGGTACAGTCAGCGTCATATAGTTGGTAGCAGCCAGAGTAGTCAAATACATCGTAACACACCCTTATTCTTACAGCAATAAAGGCGTGTACCGAAATATTTGGCTACCTTGGCCGCTATATATGACGCTGACTGTACGTGTCTCGTACACAATGAAACAATGCGACTCAATGCATTGAGCGTTCATCAAAAATGCATACAAAAGTAAAAAATAAATGAACACTACTCTCCTGTCAATAACTTAGGTATATTCAGATCAGATATTGTTTTGCGCTTTTTGTTGACTTGAGGCGGATATTCCAATATTTAATAGAGCTTTAAATCCCAATCTTCCCTCCCAACCGCAATATAATCTTTTTGGCTTGTCCGACGCAGATACCATGAGAATTCTTAGAATTTACATTTGGTATTTTCTGGACTAAAATCAGTGGTTTCTATCGAGGCACCTAAAGTTTCACCACTTACGACCAGATGTGATGGCACTTGTTAGACAATAGGGTAACTGATATCACCGGGAAAAACTACCCGAAATATGCTCCGTAGAAAAACCCTACCGGGTAAATGTGATGGATGAGTCTAGGTACAAAATAAATTATTTCAAGGACAATATCTTGCAAATCCTTTTTCCTACCAAGTGTCAAATGCCAATAATCTAGGTTCCACGACGGGACCATATCTAGGTCGGGAATTCTGTTGCTATAAATAATAAATTTAAAAAGAAGCAATTAGAGACTAAACAGTACATTTTTACTAAGAACAAAACGTCCACTAACGAAATTCCAAATTTCGATCGAAGTGGAAAATGAAAAATTATTCGCCTCCAGCGGGTTTTGAACCCGCGACCTCGGGAATCCGGCCATCGCTCTTGGTAACTGAGCTACCGTGGGTCCGCTAGTGGCGACGAATCTTTCAATCCCTTCCACTTTTCTAATAGGGGTGTAGACACTAAATAAAATAATCAATAACGTCATTTTTTTTTTGAGAAAATATTAAAAATTTGGTCAAATGGAGAAAAAATCAACGGTTAAATAATCACGAAGCTATAATGTCCAAAGTTTTAAGAAGGGGTATGTTCTGTCCCTTTTTCGCAAAACGCAACTTCATATGAAACGACGACGCTTGTAGTTAGTGACGTCACTAATAGACGGCAACGTGCCAGGCCCCGTCGTGCTCGGTGCCGCCGTCGACACGGCCTACCGCGCGCGCGACGCGCTCTGCGGCAGCCTCGCATATTGTGACGTCACACACTGCGTTTTCTCTCTCTAACGAGCAATATCAAAACGGTTGTAGCTTCGTAATTCTTTGAGATATCGGAATGGAATTTTCACCACTAGGCATATATTTTTGCATTCTTTCTTTTGGAGTAATAATAATTTTCGAGTCTACACCCCTATTATACCTCAGCGCGCGTTCAAATCCCGCTCGCGGCGAATAATTTTCGTATTTTCCACTTTGATCGAAATTAGAGACTTTAAAGTACGGGTTTAGGTTCCATTAGGCCTGACGATTGCTTAACACATTCACTGCCAAGAATCGCTACGCTCGTAGCCGATCCTGTGTTTTCCGCTAAGTGGCGGAAAGCGCTTACGGCGAAGGTACGAAAACAAGTCAAGTCTTGAGCATCAGTTTATCCTAAGTTATCTGCTTCGTGTAAATAATTCTACAGTTCAAATTTAAGAAGTTATTATTTTATATAGCAAATATTGGTGTAGTAGAAAAAATAAGAAATTGTATGGTCTTAAGAATACATTTTATTTTAGGATTATCTACTGAACTTGGCACACATTTAGATCTCAATTCTTTTGACGGCGAAGTTGACAACCACGCATGTTCTTGATGTTGAACTTGGCTCGCATTTTCACATTTATGTTTTTGGTGGGATAGATTTCAACGGACGTAACTTACGATTGTTGAACTTGGCTCGCATTTTCAAATTATGTTTTTGGTGGGATAGATTTCAACGGACGTAACTTACGATTGTTGAACTTGGCTCGCATTTTCACATTTATGTTTTTGGTGGGATAGATTTCAACGGACGTAACTTACGATTGTTGAACTTGGCTCGCATTTTCACATTTATGTTTTTGGTGGGATAGATTTCAACGGACGTAACTTACGATTGTTGAACTTGGCTCGCATTTTCACATTTATGTTTTTGGTGGGATAGATTTCAACGGACGTAACTTACGATTGTTGAACTTGGCTCGCATTTTCACATTTATGTTTTTGGTGGGATAGATTTCAACGGACGTAACTTACGATTGTTGAACTTGGCTCGCATTTTCACATTTATGTTTTTGGTGGGATAGATTTCAACGGACGTAACTTACGATTGTTGAACTTGGCTCGCATTTTCACATTTATGTTTTTGGTGGGATAGATTTCAACGGACGTAACTTACGATTGTTGGACTTGGCTCGCATTTTCACATTTATGTTTTTGGTGGGATAGATTTCAACGGACGTAACTTACGATTGTTGAACTTGGCTCGCATTTTCACATTTATGTTTTTGGTGGGATAGATTTCAACGGACGTAACTTACGATTGTTGAACTTGGCTCGCATTTTCACATTTATGTTTTTGGTGGGATAGATTTCAACGGACGTAACTTACGATTGTTGAACTTGGCTCGCATTTTCACATTTATGTTTTTGGTGGGATAGATTTCAACGGACGTAACTTACGATTGTTGAACTTGGCTCGCATTTTCACATTTATGTTTTTGGTGGGATAGATTTCAACGGACGTAACTTACGATTGTTGAACTTGGCTCGCATTTTCACATTTATGTTTTTGGTGGGATAGATTTCAATGGACGTAACTTACGATTGTTGAACTTGGCTCGCATTTTCACATTCATGTTTTTGGTGGGATAGATTTCAACGGACGTAACTTACGATTGTTGAACTTGGCTCGCATTTTCACATTTATGTTTTTGGTGGGATAGATTTCAACGGACGTAACTTACGATTGTTGAACTTGGCTCGCATTTTCACATTTATGTTTTTGGTGGGATAGATTTCAACGGACGTAACTTACGATTGTTGAACTTGGCTCGCATTTTCACATTTATGTTTTTGGTGGGATAGATTTCAACGGACGTAACTTACGATTGTTGAACTTGGCTCGCATTTTCACATTTATGTTTTTGGTGGGATAGATTTCAATGGACGTAACTTACGATTGTTGAACATGGCTCGCATTTTCACATTCATGTTTTTGGTGGGATAGATTTCAACAGACGTAACTTACGATTGTTGAACTTGGCTCGCATTTTCACATTTATGTTTTTGGTGGGATAGATTTCAACGGACGTAACTTACGATTGTTGAACTTGGCTCGCATTTTCACATTTATGTTTTTGGTGGGATAGATTTCAACGGACGTAACTTACGATTGTTGAACTTGGCTCGCATTTTCACATTTATGTTTTTGGTGGGATAGATTTCAATGGACGTAACTTACGATTGTTGAACTTGGCTCGCATTTTCACATTCATGTTTTTGGTGGGATAGATTTCAACGGACGTAACTTACGATTGTTGAACTTGGCTCGCATTTTCACATTTATATTTTTGGTGGGATAGATTTCAACGGACGTAACTTATGATCACTGGTGGTTTTCAAACATCCGAGCCTTGACTCCTTAAGTTCTAAGATTGAGCCAAAACCTGCCATATTTCTAGGGAGGTACAATTTAAATAAATCAGTTCTGCAGAATTATCTTTGAAAAGTATTTACTTGTTTGTCTTTATAATGTTTGAACTCGTAAAGACGTCTTTTGCTGTGAAAACATAGCCATCACAGGTTATAGATAAGCGGACTGGTTATTTAGTTTAGTTTCCTTAGTCATTCTACATACACATTACGTACAGTTAATGCCTTCATACCAGGGCTGTCACCTAGGTAGGCATTTTAATCGCTTACTCGATACCGTATTGGCTTAATTTAGGAATAGGGGAATTTTTTTATTAACTACCTACTAAGTATTTACTTAGTTCTATGCCATTTATTTAGAGTTTCAAAAATAATAACTATTATCTATTTAGGTTGTGATCTCAATTATATTTAGATATCGCGATTTATGTGGTAGTGATATTGCAACTTATTTTATTTAACTGTAGAAGATACTCCGCCCGAAAAAAATCTTCGTGAGTTGCGTACGAATAAACCTATAGTTTGTTTTTGAGAGTTTTTTCAGAAGAGAAACTAGACATTATTGGCAGTATTAGGCTTTGTCAAGAAGTTGGCAACTTGACTTAGGCCACCCGAAAAAATCGAATTCGGCTTCTAACGCTTCTAACGAAGTCCTATCTCAATGTAACCTCTGAACATCGTCAACTACTGTTGGTTTAAAATACCGGGACCACTGGAGCTAATAATGGGTTTGACCAATGAAAGACTCGCCATTAAGGTGGTTTTCCACCGGCGAGCCGAGGCGGGGCGTGGATGGGCGAGAATTGAAATTCGTATGAGACTTACTACCTATTTGCACTGAGCGCGCACGCCCCGCTTCGCCTCGCCGGTGGAAAACCACCTTTAGACCTGATAAGAAGATTTAGACTGGCACCTTCTAAAGCAGCGGCGGTTTCCTGGCGGTTTCGTGTACAGCCCCCCTATTCTGTAACTTGTTTAAAGCCCACCTGTACGTTCACCCACAAATATATCTTGACACCTCAATCCGTACTAACTAAGCGTAGGCAGAGGTCTAGTTTCGTGACAGGTGATCGGTGGGGTTGAGCCGCTTTAGCGCGTAGTGAAAAACAGCCCAGGTACAGTCGAGTTCTCCAATATCTACACAGACGACCTTTCAAAAATATCTATACAGCGACTTTATTGTTACTGACATAAGACACGTGTGTAGATATTTTTGAAAGGTTGTCTGTATAGATATTGGAGAACTCGACTGTATCTTTTGCCTGATTTAGTCGCAAATTATTAACAAGTGCGGCTCGTGGCCGTTTCGCTAGCTATACTGGGGGCCTAGACAAGGTTACAATCGACAAGCGCTAACGCCAATAGAAAACTAATAAAATGTATGGGAATGACAGATGTTAACGAAAAGTGTTTCGTCGGCATCTGTCATTCCCCTACATATTATTATTTTCTATTGGCGTTAGCGCTTGTCGATTGTAACCTTGTCTACGGCCTCTGATCTGGCAGCTAGCTTTTTGACCACTGTTCTAGGCGGCTCCCTCCTCGATCGACAAGTGCCTACATGCCGGTATGTTAGCGCTGCTACGGCACGCACGCGTTCTATCGCAGCGCGTTGCATGCGATAGAAAGAGATGGCCACGTTTAGGCTCGTCCGTCATACCTAAACAAGGGATTTGTTAACAAGAGAACCTTCTATACGTAATACTATTATTTATTCTGTGCGCAAAAACAGATCTGTCCATGAGCGGTACCTAATGAACACGAACCTGACCATAAGGGCCTACAGGTCGTCCACCCTTTATGGGCACGTCATAACCGAGGCCTAGATTTAGGGCTGAGGGCATATGCACTCTACCTCCTTTCACTACCTAGACAAATGCACTTACAAACGCCTTATTACGCAGAAATAGGATTCAACGTTGTTAACACAGAGTTTAATGTGTTACAAACTTATTTGTGCGTTTGATAGAGGCGTTATTATATAAAAAATTGCCGATTCGAATGGCATTTGTATGTTGGTCGCAGCTTTGGCATTTTGTCGATTACGACACCGTAGAAACGGGCCCTTGCCTTGTCGCTAAAAGGCGTGGAACGCTAGTTTTCCAAGAACATTAATTGATTTTATCATTAAAAAACCGCACAAGTGCGAGTCGGACTCGCGCACCGAGGGTTCCGTACAAACCTGTAGGTATATAAGTAATAAATAACTTTAAAATTATTAAAAATATTTTTAATTTATGATGTCACTAAAAATTTACGGTTTTCGCAATTTTACCTTTATCTGTGCTATAAGACGTTGCTTCGTACCAAGTTTCAAGATTCTGAAGTTCACGGGAAGTACCTTGTAGGTTTTGATTCCCTTGCGAGTTTCGAAAATTTGCGGCATAAACATAAACGGCTGTAACTTTTGATTGCGTTGGCATAGAAGTTTGATTTTTTTACAGCTCCAAGGGACCGCAGACCTGAGTATTTGGTATAAATTTTAGCTTGATACCTCCACGCTTTCCTGAGAAAAAAGGGCCTTGACAGACGGACAGACGGTCGGACAAAAAAGTGATCCTATAAGGGTTCCGTTTTTTCCTTTTGAGGTACGGAACCCTAAAAAATGTGTGGCAAACAGGCGTACGGCTTGCTTGATGGTAAATAGACAACGTCTAAGAATGCTTGCGACTCTAGAGAAAGACTGGAATACGTCAAAGTAGTTTGTCATTGAAATGGAAGTTATATCTTTTAAATATACGAGTATCGTCGTCTAGGACCTTTAACACAAGCCTTATTGAGCTTACCACAGGGCTAGTTCGATTTGTGTAAGATTGTCTTTTAATATATATATATATATATATATATATATGTTTCATTTAATGGGGCTTAGGGCGCGTTTAAAGCAGCAAGAATGATAAAAAAAAACGTTATTCGACAAAAAAAAACTTTATAATTAACGAAAAAATTCACGATAAGAGGAGAACAGTGGGACAGATCAGACACCGGACACTGGATGCCGGCCGGACAGACAAAAGATTTTCGGCGCAAGCTGAAGCATAGGACTTCCTTCGCTTCGCTCGCTCCCTCATTCGATTAATACCTACCGCTCACAAACGTGGACGCTAATTGAAAAACGTAAAAACTAATTAAAAACCTGTAAACTCTACATATAACCATGGTCAACTTGAATTTGAAACACAATAAGACAAAACAGATGAATACAAAATAAAACTGGCGTTATGGACATACTTAAACTCGTTTATGTAAGGATCGTTATCAACGTGCTGTATTGGTGGCAAAGGGTATGGTTGGCAGAAAAAACTAATTCATTTGCATATTCACTTTTGTTCTTAACCATAAAATAAATACTTACCTTCTTAGGATTACACCTCTTTAATTAATATAGGCTTACTTTTAATGGGCATATATTTAGTTGATGTACCTATTTGCGTGTGGGAGTAAAACAACCACGCTAGATTGATCTTTTAACCGTGCTGCATAAGGTAGACGACATAGTAACTGTAAACAATTATTTGTATACTTTTAATACCTCTACAGAAGTTGATAGTATAAAAGCGGTGTAATCGCGCATCGGTGCCGTTTCAATTATTCGGTAATGTATGTACATTTTATTTGACCTATACTGCGTGGAACGGAACGATGGACTTTCCCGCAAGAGGGGGATTATTGAGCGCTAGTACGTCACATTTTCCAGATAAACTTTTTTTTTGACGCGATTTTTTTTTTACATTTGTATGGAGCTCGTCGCTCCAGTCGGCCAACGCTCCATACAAAGGTAAAAAAAAATCGCGTCAAAAAAAAATTGTTTATCTGGAAAATGTGACGTACTAGCGCTCAATAATCCCCCTCTTGCGGGAAAGTCCATCGTTCCGTTCCACCTTGTATATGTATATAATACAGTCTTATATCGTACAGACCGTAATGAGCTCACGAGAAACAGTCTTCGGGTAAAATCGCTTGTTTTTACATAAGAATGTGCAAGTGAGCATGTAAGTGCTACTAGATTGTATTTTAGTTTTTATGTTGAAATCTTATTCACAGTGTGGTTTCTCTTGTCTAAGTACGTAGTAACTACAAAGCTGCTGAAGTCGTGATTTTTGTAGTTTAAATTACTAGAAAACCTTCAGCTTTTAGAATATACAAGTGAAGTTAATTATTTCGACCTTATTTTTTTCGTATCATTGGAGTAACGAGTAGTGTAGAGCAGACACTTTTGATGTATTCAATAAGTGGATGCTGTATCGTAAGCAAATTAACCAATTACTATCGACAACACAGCTAACTGACCATCGGTGCACCTTAAGTGCATTGTAATAAGGTTCTATATACACAGGATGGTCAGTTAACAGTGTTGTCGTTTGTACATGAGCTCTGAGGGGCATGACATTATTCCATCCGTCATCTTAACTTTACAGACCATTCAGTAATTTCACCGCTGCTATAACCTTAAGAACAATATGGACAGAGGTGTAGTAAAACGTACGAACGCGGGGTTCCAGTTTGAATAAAATCACGGCCTAGAAACGCCAGTATACAAGCACAGGCTCTTATCACAAATCGCCCCGCTACCCGCCTCTGTCACTAAATCCTCCCCTTAACAATTCGCCCGTCCGGTCGCTCTCTGCTAATCGGAAAACTGTTGTATTTCGCAACGACTCGCGCGCAGACGCACGCGCAACGCGGATAAGCCGTTCGTTCCAAATTCGAATTTGGACTTTTTTTCAGGGTTATTTGGTGCGTTCGGATTTCGGTGCTTTGGAAATTGGGATGCGTTCTCTGTAAGATGTTTATTTTTATTTAAATGTTGATCATTTTAAGGGCATTTCTATTCGGGAACAATTTACGGTATATTACTGTGTGTAATAACGTAAATTAAATCTACAAAAGCTCCGTGTCTGTCGTGTTAGAATAGCATTGTGTCGTAAAAGACGAATATTACGGGATAAGGTTTTAAGCAACCTGCCACTGTGATATCAACGTTTTTGCTTCTTAAAACCTGCAATTGCTAGAATTACTATTTCGGATTCCTTCCTTCTATTGAATAAGAAAAGTTTTGTTTAAATATACAGGCGTGAATTTATTTACAAAAAAGACTAAATCTCAAATTTCCCAAAAAAATCGATGTAAATATTTCGTTTTAGCGGGATTTGAACCCAAGACCGGTTACAGACCAGCCAGGATATTCAGGAAGCTGTTTAACTTGGAATCGGAGAAAAACAAATACGGAAAACAATAATGCAAAATTGTCACTGAAGAATTTTATGTTTTCTTGTTTGCGTCTCTCTGTTTCAAACACAATTACATTATACTTAAAAATATGATGAATAAGTAACTTAGATAAGTACTATAGATTACTTTAGAAACTGCTTTTTTGCCCAACCATTGACTACTGACTGTTGCTAACTGGATTGCTAATCGATGCGGCTATAAGCCTGGCTAATTTAGACCTACGTAGAGAGGTTAAGGGCACCATAGACAGGTTTAATTTCTGGCCAAGTTGCGATTGGTTTAGGCCAGCCTAAATCCGTAAGCACCATATAATCGACCGAGCGAGCGAAGCGCCTATGCTTCAGCTTGGACGAAAAATCGTTTTTCCTCATGTCCGGATGTTTGGATTTCCCCCTGTTCCCGTCTAGAGCTCACATTTCTCAACCGATTCTCATTAAATTTTGTGAGTAGGTTCGGTAAGTGTACAGTTTTTTTTTGTCGAGTCAGTTTTTCGAAATTTTGAAAAATGGCGGAGATATGGGTTGAAAACGTAAAAAATTACAAGGAAGGGGTCAGCGTTGACTACTGACTTGGTACAAATTTTATGTTCTGTCCACTGTATCTTGACCTTTACTAAATTCAACCGTTTTGAAACAAACCCGCGAGGTTTACAGCTCACAGTGCCACTAGTATAATATATTATAATATTTTAATGTCTTTTTAGGTAAGCTTTTTGAATGTAGCGTCTTATTGTGTTCCTGTAAAGGGGTGTTTTATCTAACCTTTACTACACTTAAAGGCCGTTAAACGTTAAACCCTTAATCATAATGGTGTTTTAGTTATGTATTCGGGATGGAATATTTTAAAAGAAAAACATTCAATTTAAATATTTTATTTACACTAACAAAATTAAAAACTTGAATGTATGGAACCGAAAATGCAACAAGAACCTTTCTTGAAACACTAACATTACATTACAAAACATAAACATATGAACAATAACATAAAAAAGTCCTAAATAGTAGATTGTATAACAAGGGGCTAAAATGAACCATACTACCACGAGATGGTTATTTTCCCGAGCGAAGTGAGGGAAAATTCTTCGAGGGGTAAAATGGCTTTTAGACCAGAGTTATACACTCTACTTTTCACTTCGACAGCGAGAAAATAGTAAAAACGAAGATTTATCCATCCGTAATCACTAATACATTTCACGGCGAAAAAATGGTTCAAAACTGCTTTGACACAGATACAAAATATTGGCACCACGAATAAACGCCTCTCACCGTCTATAGCCTCGTCCAAACGTCAGAACGCGGCGGACAGCATACGGGGCATAAGATAAAGCGAGACAGAGAGCATCTATCCCGCTCAATCTCGAAGCCTATTCCAAGTATGTAGTTAATCACGCTTGAACGTTTGGACGCGGCTATTGACGTTTAGAGGCGTTTTATTTTTTTAATGATTGTGATTTACGGATTAAAGACACCTAATGTTTGACATGAATTCTGTTTTCTGATTGGTCGATTAGAATATTGATAGCAAACACAAATATTCGTTTGAAAGAGTTGTGATTGGTGGATTGAATACGGTGTTGTTTTGATTGGTCAATTTAAATGTTTTAAAAATCATAAATATGTCTACATATTTTCCCTAGAGGCTAAATGTACTAATTCAGCCCCGCTTGCTAAGCCTAATATGACACACTTTTCGAGCATGAGATGTGAAAAAAACATTAGTGCAACTAAAAAAAATACAGCAAACTGCCTCAAAAATATATAGTCAATTTTTTTAACTATGAAGTACAATTAAGCACTCATTTGTTTCTTTTCACTCCTCATGCTCAAAAAGTGCGTCATATTAGGCTTAGCAAGCGGGGCTAAAGTAGTACATTTAGCCCCTAGGGAAAATATGTATACATATTTATGATATATAAAACATTTTAATTTGACCATTAAAAACAGTTCAACGTATTACATCCACCAATCACAACACTTTAAAAAAACATTAGTATTTGCTATCAACTAACCAGAATACAGACATTCAAATCGGCCAATCAGGAAACAGAATTCATTTCAAACATTAGGTGTTTTCCCTAATTCACAATAATTAAGAAAATAAACGCCTCTGACCGACTATAGCTGCGTCCAAACGTTCAAGCATGGTTGACTGCATACATGACATAAGCTATGAAGATTGAGCGGGATAGACTGCTGTCTATCTCGCCTTATCGTATGCCCGCGTATGCTGTTCGCCGCGCTCGGCCTTTTAGACGCGGCTATTAGGCGGTCAGAGGCGTTTATTCGTGGTGTGAATATTTTGTATCTGTGTCAAAACAGTTTATTAAAAAAAATGGCGCCAAATTGATCAATCTTTTTGCCTTGGTTATAATTGTTGTTTGTGGATGGATAATCTTTGTTTTTACTATTTTCTCGCAGGCGCAGTGAAAAGTAGAGTGTATAACTCTGGTCTAAAAGCCATATTATCGTTCGGGAAAATATCCATCTCGTGGTAAAATGGCTTACTTTAGACCCTGTCATACAATCTACTATGCATACGTAAGACTAGTATGATGTCCTTAGCTATAAAACAGACTACAAATGGTTACATGCTAAAAACTCTTTGAGTACATAATTTTTCAAAACATTTGCTCGTAACCTACCTCTTATTATGTCGCTTTTAGGCTCATAATCCTGGTTATTAAACACGCGTGTTTTATAACATTACGACACTCGTGTGTTATGGTTATATCCCGATTAAGTCACGTTGGCACCTTGCAGCAAGATGTATGCATGAACACAGTGCATTCTTAAACTAACCGGGTTGTACAGAATGTACCTACAGCTTTTTTTTTATTCTCGGAAAATGGATTCTTGACTAAACAAATTAAATCCTTTTTGTTAATTAATTGACCATTCCTTTTTGGTTATGATATAGAAACGTTTAATTTAGTAAAACCATAAAGAACATTTTAAAACGAAAATGTTTAGAGATTTCATCTAATTCTGGCTTAAAAAGCCGCGCGCACTGCGCAAACTTCACGTAAAAAAACTGTTGCGCGCCATTATAGCTTATTTCACCAATATTTGTAAACATTGTTAATGCGTGTTTGGTTATTATCGAAAATGTTGACTCGTGGTGACTAGAAAAGAGATAAACAGAATGGACGCTACTGGAAATTCTTGGCGATGTACAATATGTGAGAAAAACCTGTTGCCATCATTAAGTTAAAAAAAAATAGCTTGGCAGGCCTATAATTTTTTCATCTTATGATAAGTTTTTTGCTCGCAAAATGTGTTGAAAAACGTCGTATGAAACGCGTGAGCTTTGATCTCGGCTCTCTTATCGGTCACCTGCGGTTCGCGTGAACAATTCCGCCTCTGATGTAGTTATCAACATACCTCATTTGTATCACAATGTACTAATGTTTGGTATTTTAATACTCGATTTATAAAAAAAAATACATTTTAAATGTCTACAAAATTTATCACATACAACTCGTTACTCGTATCGTATTATTAGTAATGGCAATTGGTATCAGCCTTTTAAATGCTTAATCTCAATCACTAGTTACCTATATAGTATTCCTACCTCTGATATAATTATTTTTTTCAGTCTCGTTTATATTACTTGTTGGTAAATTCAACCAAAATGTCATTTTGTGTGGAGGAATTATAGCCGTCAATTTGTCAATTATAGCAGATTTTCTGTCCCTTTTGGTGACCAACGGAAAGTTATGCTCATTATTCGTGGACTTTTGCATTTGTCGTTCATGAAACGCAATCCGGCAAATTCATCGTCAAAATCATTTTTGTAATATAGGTCGAAATCTGTTCTTTTAAACGCTACCTGCACCATGTTGCTTAAATAGGCTCTTGGGTTGAATTTTTGAATCCGCCTGTCTGATATCATATTTGGTATGTTTATAAAGTTTTCTGGTGAGTGTGATTGTACTATTACTTTGATATTATTTATGGACGAAACAGCGTCTACAAATTCTTGAACGTCGTACATTTTCCCTTTTTTTTCATTGCTAGTTCAACCTGGTGGTGCACTTGATCAGATCTCATAAACGTGTTTCCAGGTTCAAAATAATTCAACGTGACATATTGTTTGTGTAAAATCAAATCACTGTTCACCATACATATATGAACTAGCATTGAAAATAACAACCAGTTTTTATTTTGGGCGCTACAATTATCGAGTCAAATGTTTACATTATCAATATAGCGATTACGAATCCAAAAGGCATAATACGCACTCATTGTGTCTTCTTGTTTGCGTCGTGCCAAATTTCAGTAACCGGTTCGTTATTACTGTTGGTAATTTTTCCGACAGGTGCATAAATTTGGTTGTTATTGTTGACTCGTTTGGGATGCTGAAGGGGCTGCCGAGATATCGTAGTGTGTCAGGGGTTAGCACAACTGACGCCGCGCCGTGACGCGAGTCGAGAACGACCTACCCTTCTTTTTCTAATTTGCACGTTGTGAGTGAGACAGGAGACGCTCAGTCGCGCGCGAAGCGACTTGTCAGCAAGTTGTGCTAGACGTACAGGTATGTTCGCGGAGGCCCGCACGGATGGTTTCCACGTAGGGCTCGTAAAGTTAAAACTAAAGTAAACTAAAGCTAAAAAATCTCCCGAAAAAACAACTTCATTGTATAAAAAAAATGCATATTGTAAAAAAGTATTCAGTTTACTGAATCCTATACACAAAAGACAGAAACCGAATGAGTATGGACCTAATAAAAGCTAATTTAAATGAAAACTGTTTAAGTTTTAAGTCGTCTTTAAACAGCGACAAAGATCAAAAATGCTGAAAGCTGTTAAAAGTAATTGTAAATACAAGTGGCAAACCAAAAATTAAAATTTTGTATACTTAAAACATTGTTGTTTTTTTATAATATAACAATATGGCTAATAACATGACACTCGTCGGAAACCACCTACTTTCCACACTTGTAGCATAAATAACTATTATTTTTCATTTTGTGGCAAATCTTTATGTGAAATGTAAAGTTGTCTTGCTTTTGTGTATTTTTTATTTTGCAGGTCATCCATACTAATATTATAAATGCGAAAGTGTGTCTGTCTGTCTGTTACCTCTTCAGCTTCAGATTTGGATGAAATTTGGTATAAAGATAGTTTGAGTCTTGGGGAAGGACATAGGATAGTTTTTATCCCGGAAATCACCCCCCAATGGGATGAAGTGGGGGTGAAAGTTTGTATGAAGCTACTAGGGTAAGTCCGGGGTAGTTGGTCATAGTTTTTTTGGAACACAGTTAAAATAAAAGCTTACACATTACGAATACTTTTTTTTATTTCTTATTAAACTTTGGTTAAATAACTTTAGATTATTAATCAAAAAAAGTATAATATCTATATCAATCACCTCGAAAAAAACTGTTGAAAAAACAACATAATTGGCCATCTCTCCCAAGGTGTTCGGGTGTGATGACCATACCTTTACAGCGGGCGTAGCACGGTTGCCATTTTATCACTTATCGTTGTGGATAAGGCATCCGTCACTCTCGCACTCGCATACTTGTCAGAGCGTGATGGGCGTCTTTACCACAACGATAAGTGATAAAATGTCAACCATGCTACGCCCACTGGAAAGATGGCCATGACTTAAATCTCTGTTAGTATTTTTTTCGTTTTATTTTTGATTCTTAAGCATATGTCCTCGAATTCGGTGCAATTCTTAAGTAGCCCAAACCACGCTGAAACCAGTCTTCGAATAAGATAACTCATAATAATTTTCCTCACAGCCGCGGTAGTTTTTTCGTTTACACACCGAGTTAGCCCAGTTTTGGATATTTTTTCATTGTTAACTTTCCAGGTTTGTTATATGCTCTCCTTTTTTATACTCTTCTCTGACACGCATTCAGCATCATATGGCATATCGTTTTAAACTAGCCAGTGGCCATCTCTACTTTTCTTCCGGGAGAGATGACCACACCTAACATAAAAACAAGTCATGACACGACTTGCCAAAATCTGACCTTAGAACAATGAGACACTCATACTTTGCAACCAATACAAAAAACAGCATTATTTGAAGAAAATAACACCAAAACCAGGTAAAACATGAACCCTCCAAAAAATATTGACACTAGTCCAAACAATCAGACGATTTTACTTACTTTGTGCTTTTTTTTCGCCTAATTGTTAATTGCACCCGTGATCCCACGCACGAAGCGAAGCAAAATAAACAAAAACTCGCGAAATGAAGTCACGGGTTCCATGAAATATTTCGATGGGCCATCTCCCCCTTATGGCCATCTACCCCGAAATTACCCTATATAAACGAGTTCCACGCGGACGGAGTCTCGGGCAGAAGCTAGTACTCTATACAAATGCGTCATCCTGCCTCCAACTGGGCGTTGGCATCATGCGGAGTTTGTTTACTATGTAAATGATACGACTCACATGCGTCTCGCACTTTCATTGCCGAGTCGTGTGAATGAAATGTTCATGCTTTTTAAATGTTTACGACAAAGTTCATATGACACAACTATATTGGGATTTTTTTCACAGTAGTCCTCTTTATGCATGTGAGTAACGTACGCGGAATGAAATTTGCACAATATTTGTAACCTTATGAAATAAAATAAATGTTTAATATAAGTAACGATGATGTTATGTATTTTTATAAACAAACTACTAACAAATTTTAATGTAAAAAGTAATTTATGGGGCCAAATTGCTTGCTTGCGTGCTTGCTTTCGACAATTTGCTGGCACTTTATCCATTTTGTTTAATTTCTAATTTAATTTTTCGAATTAGAGCCTGTATAGTTTTTGGCCGAAAGTTATTCGCATAAACACGCTTTTTTAGATTGGACCAACAATCTTTGATTGGTTGAGGTTGAGTACGTTAGGCGGATTTGAATCCTTTGGTACATGTGCGATTTCTAACCTCCTCCATTTTAGCCAGGGTCTTTTTTGAATAATGGCTGGATGCTAAATCGGACCAAAACACAACATTAGTTCCTCTGTGATGTGTTTTCATAAAATCACGTACAATCGGCAAACAACCCTGCATGTATCGTTCAGCATTGACTACTAAACCAGACAAAAAACACCGGTTTCGACATGTTGCAAGCCGTAACAAAACCTTTTTTGGAAACTTAGTGTGCTCCACATATATTTTACCGATTCTTCAGTCGGGTCATTGGCGTTTTGGAAATAAAAGTTATCCTGTCATTCATTGCCGTCTAAGGTGAAATAGGATTCATCGTCCATAATGCACTCTACGTCGTTTTTTGGGTGCGCCAAAGTTCATATAAAATTGCGACTTCGATTATTGGAAGTCCGAAAATGTTTGTTATATAATTTTATATCATAATGATCATTACTTATAACTTGTCTTTGCGCATAACTATCGTAACACTAAATCATTCATGTTAATAATGTCAATCATAATAAATATCTGTAATACTAATGTTCATTTTCATTTAATTTTTTAACAACGAGAAATTAGTAATAAAAATTTATATAACATTTATTTTAAACTTTACCTGGTTTTATTTATAAACTGTCAGGTATCTTCCACACCACATTCAACTTGCTATCAAAATAGAAATATAGTCCCAGAGTCGGGATAGGTACGACGACGAGTGAAGCGAGGAGGAGTGTTAGGTGTCTTGTGTTCCTCAGAGCGGAAATAGGAGCCCCGCGAAGCGGGGCTTCGTCGACTCCTTGGCGGGCCGAAATCGCTTAATAAGCTAGGTACATGAAAAATCAAAAAGTTGCGGGGATAATCGACATAATAGATGAGTTATTGGGGTGCGCCAAAGTTCACATACTTCACTCTCACTTTATATCACTCATACTTTATATGTTATGCTGTCAAATACTTATATAATATAAGTTTATAATTATTAAGTTTATTATAAAAATCATTATGAGTCGTGATGAATAGTTGGAAATGACATTATGTTGTTAAAAAATCTGCCTAAAGATAATTATGAGCAATGATGTTGGTAATATAAATGTATATACAACAAATGTGTATCCAAAAAATTATGATAAATGATTACTATGATCAAAAAGCGTTATTATGAAAAATAATATGACAAGTAATGTTATGTGAGCCAATATGGATCCTCGTTTTTTGCATAGAATATGTTTTTGAGGATGATGATGATGTTTTTGACCAAAGTTGTAAGTCTCATCTTCTGCGTAGGTTTTTGGTTTCGGACACGGTGGGTTTTACTTTTCTTGCTCGTTTTGCAATGCCCATATCATGTAGATGCTTTTTCACTGTTTTGCCATCACAGTTAAAAGAAACCGAGTTCTTTGTAGGATTTAGCTACCCGACCTGCCGTATTTTTTTCTGTTGGCTTCTTTTCAAAGATTGACACTTTGCCCGAACCTGGCTTTCTAGTAGTCGTATGTCGAAGGGAGTATGATGATAAACCGTCCATCGGCTTTCCCCCATTTCTGTCAAATGTTTAGCAATCCTCGATTTCGGCCAATCTGGACGTGTGTCGCGAAAATTACATATGTTTTTTCGACGCATTTCTTCGAGATTTGCCATAATTTATTACACAAAATATGTTATACATTATTGAGGAATAATTTATTAAGTAACTAAGGTGTAAAAAAAAACAAGATAAACAGGGCACGCTACCCTCAGAAGGTGATTAGGGCCAAAATTTTTATTTATAATAATTATTTTTTAATCCTAGTTTCTAATTTAGTGTTTAGTTTTTTTTTATTTAAGGTATACATTATTAGTATTTATGTACGGTTTATATGAAAGAAAAAGTGTAATTGAAATATTTGTAAAACTTTTCTCAAGTAATTAAAAAAAAAGAAAAGTAAAAAGCATTAGTGCGAAAAAGTGGCACTTTCCGCACGATTTGGGTGTTTGGAAAACGCTCTTTTCGAGCACATGCATTGTAATATTTAGTAGATTCCTGATGAGATATTTTGGCGCTCGAACGAATTGAGAACACCACAACAAATAGTAAAAATCAGCAAAATAAATATTGAAGGCTCCCGGAAAGGAAGAATTCGCGGACAATAACTAGTGTAGGTACCTACTATATGTATCCATATAGTCCATACTAATATTATAAATGCGAAATTGTGTCTGTCTGTCTGTTACCTCTTCACACTTAAACCGCTGAACCGATTGCGATGAAAATTTGTATAGTGATAGTTTCAGTCCCGGGAAAGGACATAGTATAGCCATTATCTTCGAAATCATCTCCGCAGGGGGTGAAAGTTTGTATGGAGCTACGATATAAACGAGTTCCACGCGGAGTCGCGGGCAGAAGCTAGTAAAGCATGTAGATAAATTAGATGTAGTTTCCTTTTACAGAACTATAAAAACGATAACAACTTTAATGGCCCGCCGTTAAACATTTTAATCAACATTCGTGCTCATGTTATTGATTCTCGAACAATACCACACTTGGTACAAAAGTATGCAATTTACGGGCAAAACGACCATTTGTATTCACGTATGGATTAATCACAATACAATGTGACTGTGCGATGAAGGCTGGTTTTAAAGTGGCCATTAGACATTAGACCTGGTTAAATGCAGTGCACTAACTGCACTCACCCTATCTGATTAGAGCTAGGTGGTTCAGATGGTTTATCTCCCCTCCCCCAGTTAGTACACTGCATATTGCCAGGTCTTAAGTCTAGGTCTTTTTATTTTATACCACGTCGGTGGCAAACTAGCTTACGGCCCACCTAATGGTAAGTGGTTACTACGGTATGGTATGGACGCTTGCAACACGATACACTGTAGTACCTCGGGAAAACTTTGGCATCGCCCATTCCGCAATCGGAGCGTCGGAGGGAGGAAATTTCTCTGAAACCGTACGGTGCGCGACCATTTAGGTTCCAGGGTGTGAGGAACAGGGTGCACTTACACACATGAGTGACAAAGATGTAAGCATAGACGATAACATAAGTGGGAACGAAATAGAATGTCGTATCTCCTGTCCCTCATCGCGTATAGGAATTTTTTGTTTGTCACCATCCATGTTTGACTGAAACTGACGTCGCGTCTATAACGCGACTAAAGTAAGGACATGAGATTTCAAGGATGCATTAGTCTTCAGATACCTCTCAATTTAGTCAGGCTAATTTACCAATCCCTTTCGGGGATTTGCTAGGACTCCATCTATTGGATTCTCTATCTACATAGCTGAATGATGCGGAGTCAAGAAACCGATACACGACATCGAGACGCCTTATGCCTTTATTCATAATATCCTGTCCTGCAAACCAATTTTAATTCATTTGGTCGGTAAAATTTTTAGAAATGTATTATTTTTACACTACCAATAAAAAAAACTTACTCAAATACTCGGAAAGGTGACATGTAAGAGAGGGCCTCTCTTACATGTCACTTTTCCGAGAGAGAGAGAGGCGTTGTGGCCTATTTGCAGAATAAATAATTTATTTTGATTTTGGTCGATCGTGACACCTAGACTTCTTGCCACACAGCCAGCTGATCACATAATGCATTCTGGAAACCCCCATTCCTGTCACTGCCTCGAGGTCCAGGCCTCCGGACTCCGGAATTTTCTGGCATATTCTACTCCGCTATGGCCGGCAGCGGCGATGGAAGCGGGAGACCCTATAGTCGCCCGACTTGCACGGGGTGTCAGGCGACTTTAGACCTGTGCGTAAACGGTAAACGCGGCGTCAGAACATGATTCTAAAGCACAATTTACATATGCAAGAAAATGCATGAAGGTTTAACTACATTGCGGGGTTTGACAGAACATGAACTCAGATTCCTCGGGTAGTCAGTAACCCGCAATGGCGGCAACGTAATGAAACTTGGATGTGAAAATTGCGCTTAAAATAAAAAAAAGCCTTTATTTCCCCACTACTTAGTAAAATTAACAAAACAGGTATATAAACTGAAAAAGGAATTAAATACAAAATAAATATCTTAGTATACCTATATAGAACTATGTTAGAGCTTTATGCTCCTATGTGGAAACCATCCATTTCTGGACGAAGGCCTCCTCCCATTTGTGCCATTCTTCCCTTTTCTGAGCCGCACGGACCCAGAGGTTCCCGGCTATTGCCACGACGTCGTTTCTCCATCGGCGGACGGGACGACCCCGCTCTCTATTGCCTTCTCCAATAACGCACCAGTGCAGTATGAGTTGGCTCCATCTGCTGTCGTTTAATCTGGCGACGTGACCAGCCCATTTCCATTTAAGCTTTGCGATCATTTCTAGGGCATCCATGATTTTAGTTCGGGAAAATTGCGCTTAACATAACTTTATCCAGGCAGCACTTTACGCACCTAAATCTAAACTGCATTGAGAGAATGGGTGCATCAATTATTGCGATTTCTACTGGCCTCTACAGGATCCGTTATCGATCGATCTTTGAGGTCGATGCTAATGTTCAAAATTATGCACTACACACGTGTTTGTGCGTAATTGGTGTTTAATGAAACTGCGTGGCCTATATATTTTATCTATGTTTGCATTGTTTGGGTGTCCGAGATGAGCTGGCACAAAATCCGTTAAAATAGCGATTTGAAGGATCAATTTACAACGGATTAGGTGATTCACTGTTGATGTACTTAACTACAATAACAGATATGTCAATTATCATGACATCAAATAGTAACCTGGTTATTAACTTAAAAAATCACAATCACATGTATTAAAGTGAGAGACGAATCTTTAACGGCATTTAAGATAAAATAGGTTTCATGATAACTTTTATGAACAAGTGAGATTAAAAGATTTTTCAAAAAACCCAACTGCTTTTTTCAAATTGTATAGCCTACTAGCTTCCGCCCGCGACTTCGTCTGCGTGGACTCGGGATAAAAACTATCCTATATTTTAATCCAGGCTATAAACTATCTTCGTGCAAAATTTCATTCAAATCGGTTCAGCCGTTTAAGCGTCACTGAGTAACAAACATCCAAACATCTAAACTTTCGCATTTATAATATTAGTAGGATGTCACTCCCACGATTAAAAGGAATCCAAAGACATCTCGTATGTCGAAATCCGTCAAACTGTTTAGGCTGCAGGGCGTGCCAAAGAATAAGGTCACATACATACATACATACGCTGGAAAAACATAACCCTCTCCATCGGCAGTCGGGTAAAAATGGTAGAAGCAACGGTAAACTGTGAATAACTTGAAGACTTCTAACTGTCAAGTTGGCCACTCACTTTATGAAGACCCTAAGTCCTAGTTTCCTATTGGAAGGTCAAGTGGTAGACGCTTCCGCAAAAACTAGTGCCTAATACAAATACTCGCGATGGCAGACAGTGCGCTTACAAATACTTGGGAGTAAGTGGCAGACGGACCCCGGGCTTCTTTAGGAGAGAACTGGGATAACGCAGATATGAGAATGATCAACCAATCAAATCATTTATTTGCTGTAAAAAAATAGTTAAATGCATGCAAACACAATGTAGTCAATTAAATTAAATATAAATTTTCTAAAGATTACAATATAAATCTGCATGGTACATTAAATAAAAATGACAATTAAACTAAAACTACATAATGGATGCCTCCCAGATCAGGCCCCTACGGCAGGGTCCCCATTAGGCTGGCTGCTTCCCCGTCTGGATCGCTATGCTGATCCGTTGAGTGAGGTGCGAGCCAGCTCTTTGGTCCCCAGTGGTGGTGGTCCAATTAAATTAAATCAAAAGAAAAGTTGAAAAACCCCCGACATTTTCATCTAAGTCCAATATCTCAAAAACGGCTAAACAGATTTTCATAAAACATAGGTCCCAATAGCATTCTTAAAATGATAGCGGATAAGCCTGACTGTGATATCCTGGTACACTGTGCGGGGCTGCACTCTCCCACCAGTGTTATACGATGGTAGACTAATAGTTTTTATTTATATTTATATTCTATATACATAAATAATCTAAATATTGTGTCTTTGTTACATGAAATCACATAAACATTCAGGATCACATCAGCTTTCGAATAAAAAAAAACCGCATTCAAATCGCTCCATCCGTTTGGGAGCTACGATACCACAGACAGATACACAGATACACACCCCTCTCTTTGCGTCGGGGATTAAAAATAATAATAGGTAATAATCCATAGGAAATAGGTACCAAGAGTTGAAACAATAATTATTACAATGTCATAGAGAAAAACAGGTCCAAATAAGTAATAACATGTCATAATCACAAAAATAATAAAATATGTTATGTTTCGTAAGGTTCGAATGAAAATTTATCATATAATGTAAATAAATAGTCATGTCGTGAAAAATCAGTACAATTCAAATAATAAATTTCTCAGTTACTAAAAACATCTACCCTAAGGCTTTCTGTATGAGTATGCTCATTAGCAATAAGATCGTCTGTTGTCTACCTGTGTCTTGCTGTATCTTTGTAATTTTTTTCATGTTGTTAGGGTTCCGTACCTCAAAAGGAAAAAAAACGGAAATTTGGTACGAAGCAACGTCTTATATAGCACAGATAAAGGAAAAATTACGAAAACCGTACATTTTACGGAACCCCCGTGCGCGAGTCCGACTCGCACTTGGCCGGTTTTTTTTCTTCTGTTCAAGATCTTGCGTTCAGCCTTGTTGGCTATAAGCAGATGTGATGACGGTGGTTTTTTATGTAACTGCTGGATTTGTGTGAAGAGTGCTATAAAGAGTACTTGTGTTCTTGTCCCCAGGTCTTCCACCTTCGCGACATCCGCTGGGAGCGGCCCCGGTTCCTCTCCAAGTCTTTTCTTGCCTTCGTGACCTTCAACTTCATCAGCTACTCGCTGCTAGCGGCTGAGGTGGTCACCACCAACGTCGCTAACACCACAGCTGAGAAGAGGGTAAGATATCGATAGCATGTTAGATCTGGTGTTGGTATCAACTGTGATAAGATGGTTTATGTCTGTCTACATGTCTACCAAGACTTAGTACACACTAAGCCTTGGTAATCTTAGGATCTTCGTGATCTGCTATTAGTTTCTGGCGACTGAGGTCACCTCAATCCTCCTTGATACTTCTGCTGATAAAGTCAGTCATGTCACCTATGAAAGTCGATAAACAGAAGATAAGGTTTGGTTTTCACAGAAAATTGGGTATGTAAATTAGTTTGGCTTGGGCTTAACAACTTTGATATTCGATTTTTCTTCTTTTGTTTACTCGTATTATCTTATTGCGAATTTAGAATAAGTGTTTAACACATTCCGGTATGCATTGTCAACTTTTCATTGGAAAAATCAAAAATAAGAGCAAGAATACGCGTAAGTTCGTTTCAACTCTATTTCTAAACTCGTGACCCAACTTGGTCCAAGTAGCGTTTGACCAAAAATAGTATTTAGGGTTTATCGTTTGTTATTTTAGGTAACTTAAGTTTCCATGGCTTCGCCGATGCAACCAATAGCTTAAGTAAGAGTCCGCAGTAAGCTCGATTCTCCATACCTAGTCGGTCCCAAAGTTCTGTCACAAATGAAAATAATGATAAAAACAAAAGTAGCAATAATTTTTTAATAAATTATATACCGATTTAAAGTACATTTAATAAAGAATTAAAATTACTCAAAATTATTCAAAATTACCTCCTTTGTTTTTAATACAGGCCCGTAATCGGTGCGGCCAGTCGTCTATCGCAGCACGCACCATTTTCATATCTATCTCAGTGACTGCTTTTCTTAAAAATGACTTTAGGCTCTCCAAATTTTTATGTGGTTTAGCACAGACCTTCCCCTCTAAGACCTGCTAAATTTTATAGTCCAAAGGATTAAGGTCCGGACTAGAGGAAGGCCACTCTTCGTGTCTTATAAAGTCGATTTTTTGACGGTCAAACCAGGCTTGAGTGGTCTTGGCTTTGTGTGCTGGCGCAGAATCCTGCTGGAACACAAAATTATGTCCCGAAAATAGCGTGTTGGGCAGATTTTGGACAACCTTATCCAAAACTGTCTCTTGGTATACTTTCGCACTGATTTTGACACCTTTTTCGCAAAAATGAACCTCAGTTGGCCCGTAATAAGATACACCCAACCAGACCATCACTGATGATGGATGATGCCCATGTTGCACCCGCGGAACTCTTTTTCCTGCTTCTTCAGAGCTCCTAGCGTGCACTCTATCATTCTGTTTATTGTACTTCTCTTCAATATCGAAAATCTTTTCGTCTGTAAAGAGGATATCACGGTGTCGATTTTTCGCGTACCGCTTTAACAACTTCCGGGATCTTTTAAGCCTTATTGTTTTTAGACGGGCATTAAGTAAGTGCCCACGCTTTTTTTTGTATGCTCGTAGACTAAGATCTTCGTTTAAAACCTTTTTGACGGTTTTTCTACTGACACCCATCTGCAAAGCCATCAATTTCTGTTTTCGGACAGGATTTCTTGCTATGCGCGCCTTGATCGCTTTGATCACTGCTGGTGTTCGTACGGAGCTAGGCCGGCCAATTATTTTCTTGTCCTCAACACTGGAGACTTCATTGTACCTATCAATAGTACGGTACACAAACCTAAGCGTTATTTTTAAATTTTTGAGCAACTTGAAAATCGTACTTGGCGAGTACCCACAGCGGTGCAATGCTAAAACAGCTATTCGGTTTTCTTTCTATGTCCACTCCATCGTGAGAAATTGCAACGAATGACTGTTTTTTGTTTTAAAATAATTGTCAAACATTCAAAAATGGAATGCAATAAAATTTTCTTAAAATCATCTTCTAAATTTAAAAATAATATGCCAGTGACAGAACTTTGGGACCGACTACGTACAAACGTAGTTACGCTCTCATTGTAAAACTACGTGTTGGATTGTAACGAAACTTTGCATATACAATGACATGAGGTATATCGATGTCTGTAATTAGTTTATGTAGCTTAGCTAAAAAAAAATACAGCGATTTTAAGTTTTTCATACAAAACTTCTTTTCGCTGTATTTCGTTTGTTTTATAATCTGGAACCATATAAACTAATTACAGACATAGATATACCTCATGTCATTGTATACAGGGTGTAACAAAACAGTGTGGGGCTTGTCGCCCCAGTCAGCCAACGCTCCATACTAAAGTAAAAAAAAAAAATTGCGACAAAAAAATTTTTTTTTCTGTTTTTTCTTATCATAACACGATACCTGTTAAGCCCTTGATCGGTTCATACTCCATTTATGTTACACCTTGTATGCAAAGTTTCGTTACAATCCAACACGTAGTTTTAAAATGAGAGCGTAACTACGATTGTATGGGAAGGTGATATTCGGCCGAGCTTACTGGGAACTCTTAACAAAGAGCAAAAAGTTTTTACTAAGAACGCTACGGGCTAGTAGTCTTATTTTTTACATGACCAACACAGATTGGAATTTCAATAAGAAACGCTATTACCTGGTACCATTATGGAGTCGGTACCGTCGATTTAAAGATAACGGTCCTCGATGCTGTTAAGTAAAGAAATTACCGATCACTAAGAACAGATATAGACGTAATTATCGTTTGACATTTAATTTTAACACTCGCATTAAGGACATTTTTAATAACGCTTCAATAAAGTAGTCATTGTGTGTGTTTTACCGTCAATTGTCATAATTTTATGCCGTGCGCTGTTGAAACGTTAAGCTTTTATGTAGTCACCACAGCCTCTTATGATTTATTACATACTAGCTTCCGCCGCGACTTCGTCTGCGTGGCCCCGGGATAAAACCTATCCTATATTTGAATCCAGGTTATAAACTATCTTTGTGCAAAATTTCATCTAAATCGGTTGAGCCGTTTAAGCGTGATTGAGTAACAAACATCCAAACATCTAAACATCCAAACATCCAAACTTTCGCATCTATAATATTATAAGTAGTTATGTTGAAGCTCCATACAATTTTTAACCCCCGTAACGGATGATTTCCGAAATAAAAACTATCTTATGTCTTTCCTCGGGACTTTAACTATCTCTATACCAAATTTCATCTAAATCGGTTAAGCGGATTAAGCGTGAAGGTAACAGACGGCCAGACAAACAGACAGACAGACACACTTTCGCATTTATAATATTACTAGCTACTCCACCCGCGACTTCGTCCGCGTGGTAATCGTTTATATCGTAGCTGCATACAAACTTTAACCTCCCATTTCACCCCCTTAGGGGATGATTTCCGGGACAAAAACTATCATATTTCCTTCCGCGGGTCTCAAACTATCTCTATACAAAATTTCATCTAAATCTGTTCAGCGGTTTGAGCGTGAAGAGCTAACAGACAGACAGACTGACTCACTTTCGCATTTATAATATTAGTATGGATCTCCACCTATGTATTACAGAGGCCACAGACGGGGCCCCGGGTTAGAATATAGTCTATGTCCATCCAGAGGCTCTATTATAAGTTTTACCGAAACAAAACATTACGACCGCGTTCGCGTTTAGCTGTCAAATCCCATACAAATTGAGGGTAAAACGCAAACGAGCGTTTCTCAAAAAAAATGCCACTACATTTTTTCGGAGATTTTCTGCAACTTTTATGTTATTTCTACTCAAAATCACGATGTCTTTCCATCCCAATAGGAGAAAAAAAGTGTCCCAAAATGTTCATACATTTTTGAACTTTCCTATTGTGTTACCACCATACAAAATGTATGGTAAATGGTAACACAATAGGAAAAATATCTTTGGGACAGTTTTTTGTCCTACCAGTGTCGAAAGAGCTCCTGATTCTGAGTGGAAATAGTTAAAATAAAATTCCTAGAAGTACAATTAATAATAGTGGCATTTTTGAGAAACGCTCAAACGCGATCGTAAAGTTTTGTTTCGGTAAAACTTATACTAGAGCCTCTGAAGGCCCATTTTATATTACTGGTGAGTTTTCGAAATCGGATCGGTAGTTGCGAAGATTACCCCCGACATACAAAGTTACAACATCACAGACTTTTCCTCTTTATAATATTAGTACCTATATAGTATGTAATGCTCTTATACTGTTCTGTGCCTATAAATAAACATGACTGTACTTAAAGCCTTATAAGTCTAGAGAGATGATTTAAGCAGCGTTTGTTTGCGAAGAACAAAGAACTTGTGTTATATGTCTAAAAGGCATTCCAGACGCATAATTTGTAGGGCCATCTTTGGAAACCCCTCTGCGGTTTAGGCTTTATTGGCCTCTTTTGGGATATCGCGAAACGAAGTGTTATCGTGGCGGCTTTTTAACCGACTTTAAAAAAAAGGAGGAGTTTCTCAATTCGGTTTTTTTTAAAATTATTTTTATTATTATGTTTAATGTTTGTTACCTCAGAACTCCGTCATTGATGAGCCGATTCGTAATTTTTTTTTGTTTGTAAGTATGTAGTTCCAGGTGGGTCCCATTTTTTTCAAAAATACAATTGGATGATGAGATCCATGAGGAATTGAGGGAACTCTTCAATTATATTAGGCACGCATCTAGTGATTTTGGTATTTTCTATTTTAACTCGTGTATTTACACCCGGTAATCATAAATTTGGAGGAGTGGAATTGATGATGAAGACCACAGATGACTTATGGAATTCCTCAATTATGTACTTAAAAGTACAAATGTACGTCACAGATTCTGATAAGATTCCGTTGAAATAGCAACTAATGAAGTGCCAAAGGTGATCCTTGTGGAATCGACTGAAGTCCTCAAATATTATCGGGCCACATACAGCGATTGGGTTTTTTCCCCTAATAATCAACGCATTTGCTCTCGGAAATCAGTTCATGTGGTAAATTGGAAAATAAATGTGGAAATGTTCTCGTAGCTTGGCTGAGTACTAATTTGAAGTCGGTTAAAACTTTGTTTTTAAAGTAAATTATTATCGCTGTACAGTCAGCATCGTATAGTTAGTAGCATCCAAAGTAGTCAATTGGGAGTTTCTCTGCGCGATCGCATCAGAAATGACGCTATCCGCAGCAGAACCAAGGTAGCCGATATAGCTCTCCGAATCGCTAAACTTAAGTGGCAGTGGGCGGGTCACATTGCACGTAGAACCGATGGCCGAAGGCGCAGCGTGGGTAGGCCCCGCACAAGGTGGACTGATGACCTGGTAAAGATCGCGGGTGGCGCAGGACCGGTCATTGTGGCACTCTTTGGGGGAGGCCTATGTCAAGCAGTGGACGTCTTTCGGCTGATATGATGATGATGAAAGTAGTCAAATATATCGTAACACATCCTTACGGTTAACTATCGGAGCACCTAAATTTCATGTCCGAACTATCGATTGTCCAATTTTTCAGTTCGGTTAAAAGCTCTTGTTTCTGTACCAACTGATTATTTAGTGAGAGCAGAGAATTGCATGTAAGGTACTGCACCGTTGACATACAAATATACCTACTAATAATTCTGTATTTTTTTGTAATAATTGTATGTGTCAAAAAAATATACGTCTTTGGGTCTAGTCTAGGAAAAGGTTTACGTGCATATAAAATGTTTCTAAAGCATACAATTATATAAAAAGAGATAAGAGAGAAGAGATAGAGTTTAGGCGGATTCAGAGTCCAACTAAAAATTAGGTCCTTCACTTTGGCAATGCCCATAGGAAATACGCGAACCTTAATCTCTGTATATGACCCAATTTGAATTTAATTTGAGTATTTGACAGTGATTGATTTGTGAGTGATTATATTTTCAATCATTGCATCCATCAGTTCTTTGACGACAGTGTAAAAGGAAAAGTTGTAGAATTCCTGTTAGCACAAAAATATCTATATAACTAGGTAATATTACTACTTATTTGTCCTATAAGTTCACGACACGCAGTTGTTTTTTTCAGAAGCGTTAACAAGTTCATTTTTGTAAGTAAATAGTCTCTAAAAGCATAAGGTACTTCTGTTAATCTAATGCAAAGTGACATAACTTAGGCTGGGTTGCACCAAACCTTCTTAACTACGGTAGCCTAGTGGTTCAGGCATGCGGCTGTCAAACGGCGGTCGTGGGTGCGAATCCCGGCTCGTACCAATGAGTTTTATACGGTTTATTATATATACTTATATACGGAATATTTACCGTTAGCTTTTCGGCGAAGGAAAACATCGTGAGGAAACCGGTCTAATCCCAATGAATTATTCAATATAGATCTCGATTCACTACTTAATGTGTATTTTACCTAGCCACGTTGAGTGTATTGTAATAGTTTTTTTTAAATTAACTTTACCATTAACTGGGTATGGCTGTATTATGTATTTATGTATGTCACAATCACAATGTGCTCAAATCTTGCTAGTCGGTGCACTACTGATCTGCCGACGGACAGTTTCCAAAATTACGAAACTTTCCTAATGAAAAGATCTCGGTGTAGTTACCTAAAATTTCTATGATGGAGACTTTATTAAACTCTAATGAGGATTTCCCGATTTTTTTTCATTTTTACAAGCTTTTATGTAGCTAGCACTGTTTGTATGTAAGTAAGTTGTCCGTCAAAATTTGTAATCCATTTTTCAGTCACTTGCCGTTATTAAGCAGAAATTTTGGTTCATAGTATAGTTTGGATTTTGGGTGGCAATTCAATATGATGGATGGTACCATCGAGCTACGGAAATTCACTCCTTAAACCCCGTTGAGTTTGGGCTCGTTAAAATCGTCTCAATGAGCACTTGATGACGGTATACAGAAAAGTACATTTGACACTAAAAGCTTGTACCAAAAATGTAATTTTTGTCAGAATCTTATTTCAAAGTCAAATTCCGCAAATGGTACAGTATACTACAAAGAGATCGACTCTTCTATTTGTAGTCTACTGTACATATGTAATTTACACACGTTGATTTGAGAATGCAATAAGATTGTCAATCTTACACAAATCGACCTAGTCCCAAACTAAGCAAATCTTGAACTATGGGTAGACTAGACGGCGATCAACATACTTATAATAATGATAATAAATAATAAAAAAATATTTTCAGACAATTACAGTCCATAGTTGTTAGTATTAACTTACAGGCTACGTTATGTACAGTACCTACTAGGGTTGCCAACCGTACTATATTATATAGTATTGTACTATATTTTGACTCTTTGTACTATATACTGTTGAAGAAATATATAGTACGCGAAAATACTATATTTTGAGGGACCTTACGAAGTGCTTCAAATTGCCGAGATTTTTTACTAAATAGCAACAATGCCCAGCCAAGTACTATATTTTTTTACAGTGTACTATATTTTTGTCGTCTTTTTATGAAAAATACTATAACTCCCCCCAAAAATAGGTGGCCACATACATGAAATTACACTTTAATACAAAAAAATTGCAAACTATTGTGGCCGATCTACCGAACTGCATGATTGTGAACATGCAATTCGATATATCGTCCCAAAACAACAGAATGGAACCTCACGGCTATCCGTCTCAGGATCCCGTTGGAGCTCCCACGCATACCGTGTACAAACGACAACACTGTTAACTGACCATCCTGTGTTTATATACATAGCTATTATTATTATTTTATTTGTATAAGATTATGTTCATTGTAATAGTAGTTTTACGCTTAGTTATTACCACTTTTTTATTTGATGTTTTTTATTACGTACATAGTAAATTACATATTTCAGTGTTGCATGCAAATAAATTCTAATGTTACCCGCTAGTTTTAAGTTCACTTTTTTAATTTTTAGGCATACAGTGCCCAAAAATTATAAAATTGTTTGTTTAGTTTAGTCCTAGTTTTATTTATGTTTGGGGCTCTCACTGAAAACCAGCGTCACGGCCCCGTGCCAACATGCTGAGTGAGGCTCCCGTTTAGCACCGTAATATAAGGTTAACTTTTTGATTGCATTTCTTTTTTCCGTGTTTTTTGTGCTAAATAAATAAATTCTTATTCTTATTCTTATTCATATAGAACCTTATTACAATGCACTTACGGTGCACCGATGGTCAGTTAGCTGTGTTGTCGATAGTACCACTGATGCAATATTTTTGCGCATAATGGCATAAAAGTCATCTACGTGCGCGTCCGCAAACATGCCAGAAGCACTACAGTACCGCGGGAGCCTCACCAGGGCCCTGAAAACCTATATAGATAAATAAATACTTAAATAAATGGAAAACATCCATGACTCAGGAACAATTCGTAACACACAAATAAATTCCTTGGGATTCGAACCCAGGAACTCTTGCTTATGCAATTTGCTAAAGCGGTCGTTGAATGATATGATATGAGCTTTTTGAAACGAGGCTCGGGTGTAATAGTGCTTTAGCCACCTAATAAAACAACCAGGAATGTTGAATTTTCTCGAAAGAGGATTAAACATTTGGTCAGCGGAGAAGCAGCGGATTGAGGGCCGATTTTTCAATTCCCATATAAAACTATCTGTCAGATAAATCTTAGCTCTGTCCTTTTCTTTCATATGACTTACGGCTGATTTTTCAATTCCCAGATAAAACTATCTGTCAGATAAATGTTAGCTCTGTCCTTTTCTTTCGTATGACTTAAGGCAAAGATGGTGATAATTTTAACTGACGGATAACTTTATCTAGAGATTGAAAAATCAGCCCTAAATAATCACTTTATAAGTGGTCCAAACTTTTAAGAGGGTTCTGTCCCCGCAAAACGCACCTTCACACGAAAAAAGTGTCATTTACTATTACGCTCGAGTGCCGTCACGTCACATTCCCCGACCGTTCTCTCTATGTACCAAGCAATATTAAAATGTTTGTAGCTTCGTAATTTTTTGACATATCTGAATGGGGTTTTCGACCGAAGGCATATTTTTTTGCCTTCTTTCTTTTGGAGTAATAATAAATTTTGAGTCTACAACCATATTACAGCTATTCTTGCGGGTGAAGCGAACAAAATAAAGATCTATCTGCAGGGCCTCGTGTAAGCGTCTTGGCATTATTTGTACTCTATAAATAGTTTGGATTGGTTACAATTATTATTAAAACTTGTTTTTCGAAGGCTATACAATCCCGGAAATAGCTTCGGGTGTTGTCGGCCCTGTCGATCTTGCTTGATATTAATGATATTATATTACCTTTGTTAAACAACTAAATATAGCTTCTTAAAGCCCAGCATAATACAATACAAAAATTGCATTGAAATTGGATTGTGTCGGAAATTGAGTTAACTTTCGTTTGTTTTTGTCGACCGGTCACTACCAACTAGGCTATAGTTGGTAGTGACCCTGCCTAATACGGTGCTAACAGATCCCGGGTTCGAATCCCGGTAAGGGCATTTATTTGTGTGATGAGCTCGAATATTTGTTCCTGAGTCATGGATGTTTTCTATGTATTTAAGTATTTATTTATGTATATAAGTATTATCGTCGTCTAGTACCCATAGTACAAGTTTTGCTTAGTTTGGGACCAGGTCGATTTGTGTAAGATTGTCCGCAAATCATCATCCTCCTAGCGTTGTTCCCGGTAATACCCCTGAAGGAGCCCGGG
Organism: Epinotia bilunana; assembly: GCA_947049275.1. Lineage (NCBI taxonomy): Eukaryota > Metazoa > Arthropoda > Insecta > Lepidoptera > Tortricidae > Epinotia > Epinotia bilunana. The sequence continues at coordinate 5,401,428 of OX346272.1, read as the reverse complement.
GTCCGCTTTGACACCTAATCCCAAGATTTGGCATAGGCACTAGTTTTACTGCACCTCCCTCTACACATGCAGTTTGTGGAGCCGTTATACGCAGCGGGCATATGGGGTTGTCCGGGTGCAATTCAACAATGCGTTCCGGGTGTTGATGGGGCTGCCCCGTTTCTGCAGCGCATCGGGGATGTTTGCTGAGGCAGGAATGGACTGCTTTTACGCGACAATGCGCAAACGCAGCGCGTCCCTGATGCGTCGGGTGCGGGCCAGCCCCAACAATATCCTGCAGATGTTAGCAGGTAGGGTGGATTGTGCATATTTACGGCACTGTTGTGATATGCACAAGCCAATCACTACAATTCTATGGTAAGAAAATAAAATAGCGTAGGTAGGTAATTTATTTCTTAATTTATTTCTTTTTATTGTCAAACATGTTCCTATTCAATATTGATTTAATTTTAATTCTAATTTTGATTTTATTATATTGTATTCTTATGGGTCTAAGATATCCGAATTAAATGATTTTTATTTTTTATTTTTATTTTTATTTTTATTTTATTTTTTATTTATTTTACGAAAGCGACTGCCATCTGACCTTCCAACCCAGAGGGAATCTAGACCTTATTGGGATTAGACCGGTTTCCTCACGATGTTTTTCCTTCACCGAAAAGCTAACGGTAAATATTCCGTACATAAGTTCCGAAAATCTCATTGGTACGAGCCGGGATTCGAACCCACGACCGCCGCTTGACAGCCGCATGCCTGAACCACTAGGCTACCGTAGCTCTCCGAAGAGCAGATTGTCCGCAAATATTTAATTTAATTATTTATTTATTTTAAAAAGTGCCCGAAACAAAACATATGCAACTCTATTCCAGTTGAATATAATTTAAATTCCTTTGACAGAATAAGTCCTATGAGTAGTCCCATGGGCCTTAAGAGGATAGTCACGATACATATCAACATCATCATTCCCCTGCCTTATTCCTTTTCCTTGGAGTCACAGCACGTCTATTCTTCCATATTTCTCTGTCATGGCTCCTCTACCTGATGGCTTGACGGCCCGTCCTGCTGGCCCACTAGGATGGGTCAGCGTGAAGAGAGGGTAGTGGTGTCGGATGGTGGGCGTTCGTTCTGTGTACTTTTTTAAAATCGAAAATGACGTGTACGTGGCCTCAACACGAAACAATAAAGTTTTTGGAATTATATCGGGGAGAAAGCGCAATATGTTAATAGGTAAATATCCGCAGCGGCTAACGCTTCGACGTCCATCTCGCAAAACGATTCGATCACAAATCACAACTGAATGTCGCCATTGTGTAGTGGCGTTCAACCATCGGATGGCCATAGCGCTGGGCCATAGGATGGGCCATCAGGTAGAGGAGCCATCACTCGTCTTCTTGTTACCCAACTGCGCGACGCAAAGTAGGGTAATGTGTTAAACAGTCTATGTTTGTTTCTGTGTATGTATGTATATTTGTTCCTTTGTGGCACTCATGGCAATATAAGGCCTCTTAAATATTAAGTTAAAAGTGTTTAGGATTTATACGGTTGACTTCATATCATCTCTCAGGCAGGCTAGCCTCTATATAGGTATATATATGTCCGTAAAACGATTTAAAATGCCTTAATATCTGTCCGTTTGTTCACAGAGCTTTTACCAACACGTGTTCAACGGTTGCTACGCTGTGCTGCTCTTCATCGTTGTCACGTTCTTCCTCATCTACGGCGTAGAAGTCTTCTTCAAGGTAAGGAAGTCCTGTTGTAACAGTCGTCGGCACAAAGTAGGACCAACATGGCGTCGCCGCTCCGTTGCGCCCCGCACCTCAGATGACATCCGATAATAGACGACTGCGCAGGTTCCATCTTCTAGTTGCGTGCGGCGGATACCTATCATCTCCTCCTCTTCAATAGAAACGAGTAGCATTTGTTTCGTACCATTCGATTTTAAAAGAAGTCAAACTCAACACTGTTTCTTATTATAGTTGGCTAGAGGCATACGCTGTACATTACCGTTGTTAAACAAAGAATGTCCCCAGATCGCAGGTATTTATCGCCATCGCCTTCCGCTTAGGCGGCAAATACCTGCGATCGGAGGCTTTCTTTATTACCGCCCGTGGTGAGTACAAAATTTTACGGGGGAGCCCTTGCCAGGAAGTGGATTTACCGCATGCGTGGCGTGCGGTAATTGCTACATGGTGGCCAGGTATGACGTAATACGTTCCTAGGGCGGTGAATTCGTGAATGCCTCACCTTCGGTTCGGGCCACAAACACCTGCGACTTAAAGAATTACCGCCCTTGGTGCGTACACAATTTTACGTCTTCTCCCGGGTGTGAAGTGAGATTTGCCGCTGCACCCGTGGCCGGTAAATGTCACTTACCGCCCAGACTGACGTAAAGTACATTATAAATTAATAGGCTATCGTTAAATTAGAGACACGAAAACTTTATATACCCACGATTTGGAAGCAGTCCGAATCTACATCAAGATTTACATATTTTACTAGTAAGTCAGGCCATTTCTTTAGATTCTCCTGTTTTCAAAAATGCGCAATTATATCGTTGTAATATTCTTCATCTAAATGATGTCAAGACTGCTGCGTCCGATTGAAAATACAAGGAAGACTATAGGATATCTTCTACGAACAATCGGTCGTATCGCGGTTTCAATGTCAATATGTTCGACCATTCCCTTAAAAGGTGGTGATAAGCACTTTGCGTACGGGCATATAATGTCCTATTGTGTGTGGTTTCGGAGGTAAAACTATTTAGCTTGATTGCCTGTGGGCCTTGACTCGTCAATATAACAAGTTCAGACTTAGTATACTGTGAAAAATATGTTTTTTTTTCTTTTCCTAATGCTAACGCGCTGCCTAGTAGTTTTAAGTACTGCTGGTTAACACGAATAGGAAGTACGACGTTGAGAAAGTGATTCACTTTTTACTATGACATTCTTTTTATTTGGTTCCTAATTTAGAAATATGACAATCAAATACATATTGGTATAGACATACAAACTCGGAAACATTCTATACAATAATGTTTACATAAACATTATTGTATAGAGGTAATGTACTACATAGTAATGCTAGTAATTTAAATACAAGTTTTATTTACCAATTTTATTAAATCCATACTAATATTATAAATGCGAAAGTGTGTCTGTCTGTCTGTCTGTCTGTCTGTTACCTCTTCACGCTTAAACCGCTGAACCGATTGAGATGAAAATTGGTATGTACCCCTATTGTACCCCTGAGGGGGTGAAATGGGGGATGAAAGTTTGTATCGAGCTATGATATAAATGAGTTCCACGCAGGCGGAGTCGCGGGCAGAAGCTAGTAGTACAATATACAGTTTCTTCCACCGCCAAATATTCCACTTTGGTTACAATTACTCTTGATTAAAACACTTAAAATTAATCAAATATATTGCAAGTACCAAGTTGGTTTTATGTAAACATAACCTCTAAAATAAACTATCTAAACAAGACCAAAGTTATCAATCTACTGTAATTGTAGCGTTAGGAATAAATATAAGTAATTGATGTAATCTCCAATTACGCAAGATGATTCCGGCTTGATATTTCGTATGACATCGCGGTGTAGGTACTATACATTATAAACTACTGTCCGAGCGGAACTGTGTATTGTTTTGCTCATTGTATGGAATTTTTCTTGCATTTAAATGCAAATATATGCACGAAATTCAATAAGTACCTACGGTTTAATAACAACACAGGTGACAATACCTCTACCAGCATATGACAAGTTTAACGAAGTTACCAGGGTCGAAAAAGAATAGTTCCATTTCTAGACTTTTTCCAAGCTGTAACTTCACAAATGTTGTGGAACAAGCCAGTCAACTTCTAGGTTACTTGAGGAATAGGGGAATATGTAGGAGAGAGAGGGTACTATAAGCACTGAAGCTATACAACGTGTCCCAAAAGTCAAAGGAAGGCCAAGGCATAAGGGTTACAAATAAATAAAAAAACCCTCATGTATTTAAAAAATGACCGGCATTCAAACATATGAAAAAATGGGATATTTTAAGTACTACGGCAAAAAATCTTTGATTTGTTTTGTGTGACCGTGAATAACCCTTCAGTAAATTAAAATACTAAACTTAAAACACAAGTCCCTCCGTTTAAAAAGGATTACACTTAAATTCCCAACCATGTAACTTTAATGGTACCAACCATTTGCCCCCGAGTAATACTAGCGCGCGGCTTTATTGGGTTACATACTATCTGATCACATAGCACTCTTCTTTTCTATTCTATCTGATGAATGTATGTTCGATCTCAAATTCACTGATATACTGGGCTAGCACTAGGGTCGCCACGACGCGACGCGAGATGAGAAAATCTACTCTCCTCTGTATAGTTTACAATGTGCGATAGCGATAGGAGTCGAGCCGATACGCAGTTCTTAACTAGAGTTCACGCGACGCCGGTTGAGCACCTTCATGATTAAGAACCGCGTATCAGTTCGAAACATACCGAGCGATATGCGACCTTGAAAACATGAGTGACTTTGTTCATAAAGCGGCAATTACACTGCGTCGTTCGCCTAATGCAGTCGCCGAATTCATTTTAAACTGCTTAGGCCGACAAACGTCGTCTTCACATTAGTCTGTCCGCCTACTACTAAGCGTTGGTAGCTGTCGATCGCAGAATGCGGCCGACTAACATGTTCTTTACACTTTTGCGGTCGCCGCATGCAGCATGCGGCGAACGACGAAGTATAATTGCCGCTTTATACTTTAACATAGTGACTTTGAGGAGGCCTGCGCCCAGAAGTGGGTCGTATATAAATTTAGAATGATAATGATAATGATGATGATAAAGATAGTTATGATTCTAACATTGTTTGTGCAGCTCCGCGGTGAATTCCTGAAAGAGACAAAGGTGTGCACGGTGATATCGCCGCGGCCGGGGCCGTCGTCCGCGGCCGACGGAGATGACGCGCAGGACACGCTCGTCACAAAACAGGTAATTGCAATGTCAGTGTCAAGTCCACACAGCTCGCGGCGGTCACTAAAGGGCCGTTGCGTGGTGCGATTTTCATTACATTGCGGGGCTGCGGGCTACCGAAGCACGATAAATTCAATCAAACCCTTAAAGACATATTGCCCTTTGAACGTTCTTATTGAGCTCCCGAGGTTTCCCCAAGGGACTACGATATAAAGAAAAGAAAGAAAGAAAGATACATTTATTCACAAACACACAGGACACACGTATTAAACAATAAAATAAACAAAAAACAGAAAACAGAATATGAAACAAGTGTGTGTCTGTGGCAGTGAACCGGACACTGGCGCAGCATTATACCGAGGTTTGGACACATTTTGTGATATCGGGTTTAGACACATTTTTAATGGTGGGCAACATGCATTGGACACCCCTGGAGTTGCAAGCGGAGGCCACGGTATTATATGGCATACGGCTTACCAGCAGGCGGATCGTTCGCGTGTTTGCGACCCACCAGTGTGACATCCACCTAAGGGAGCGACGCATTGCTGCATAACGCTGCGTATACGCATTAACGTGGCGTATGCACGTCTCCTTCATATTTTTTTCCGCGTTAACGGTGTGTCAGCGTATTTGGACATTTTGAGCAGCGGTGTGGTTATAAATGAAATAAATGAGCGGGCTTCCGCTTTGGCATTTATGAAATTTCCCTAATGAACTTTATTCCCCAGGGCGTCCAAACGGACATGTCTCGCGGCGGGGCCGTCGACCCTCGCTCGGTGAACCACTCCCAACTGCATCAGTCCCGGGTCGGGCTGGTGAGCCAAGCGCTGATGCTCATCCTGATCGCGGGCTTCCTCGCCTCGGAGACGCTCAGCGAGCTGTGGAAGACCAAGTGAGTACATGCCGTCCAGGACTAGTGGAACCTTAATCAACAGTATCGTCTTGGGCTGGTGATCCAGGCCTTCACCTTCTGACTGTTTAACACGACTATTCAATAAGACTAAGGGTGGGTTGTACCAAACTACATTACAGACCGATCAACGTTAAATATGGCGCCGGCAGCTGTCATCATCTTCATCATTATCAGCCTGTAAGTGCTCGTTCCCACTATGTCGTATGTCGGATTCCGATTTTAATTGGGTGTCGGCGCCTCTGTTCACACGTAGTCGGCCACGACCGCAGCTGGTGCCGTTACAACAATCAAACGAGGCTTCTGTACACGATGGACGTCGACGATGCTTTTGTTGTGATGTATTATTTGCGAATGAAACGAATAAAGACAGCTAAAAATAGAAGATATTGGGTGCACCCAATTGTGAGGGAAAGATTTACTTTATATTTTGTACTAATGACAGCACGCCTGATTGAAGCTCTAAAGTTTCATCATCAAAAGTGCAGCCATAATTACGAAGTTCCGCAGCATAAAAACACAATAACTCTGCTTGCGCGCCAAAATGTGTATGCGCGATGCGATCAGTGGCGGCGACGCGCGGGCGGCGCAGGGGGCGCGGCGCGGGCGGGGTCGGCCCGACATCCGGCAAATGTGAACAGCGAGACCCGACACGATTTTTTTCCGGGAGGTCGGCTGGCAAAACACCCGACATTTCTTGTCGGATCCGACACAAAGTCGTTGTCCGACAAGTGTGAACAGCTTGATATAAATGTTCTGCCACTACGACACACGATAAAAAATCGTCCCGACAGACGACAGTGGGAACGGGGCCTAATAGCCCACTGCTGAGCATAAGCCTCTCTTCGAGTACGCCACTTATCCGAAAATACTAACACCTACTCGTATCAAGGCAGCTGTCATCCCATAGAAACTTGACAAACTTTCCATACTATCAGAATTTAACGAACACCGCTCACGATTAAAGACGGTTTGGTGCAACCCACCCTAAGAGTCATTTATTCGACACAAAAACAACAGCGCACCGTTAATAGGAGTGTCAGACATATTGTACTTCCGAGAGAACCGTCGAGTAACTTTTTTTCTTGCACTTAGTTTGGTTTCACTTTTATGATAGTTTTATATTTGCACTTATTAATAAATAATTTCCTTTCTTTCTCTCCGCCAGTTCATGAGAGGAAACTTCAGGTCAGCATATGTTCTTAGTGCAGGCGAGACGAGCTAACAAATCCCACGTTTCCAGAGTCCCAGTGGTGTCCCGCAACTGGCACGACCTGGTGTTCCGTCTCGCCGAGATCGGGGTCGCGCTATGGTTCCCGTGCGTGCTGTGGAACTCGATGGCGCCGGAGCGACTCTGGCTGCTCAACCCTCGCCGGCTGCTGGCGCGCCAGCTCGACGACGCCAAGCTCCAGGACTTGCTGCAGCACCATCAGGATGCTAAGGTATGTCCCTGAAAATTATGACTTCGATGAAAATAAAGACGGCGGAAATCGCGTGAGCTAGATGCTACTGGATGGAGGTATGATAACGCATTTTTACACTTTCAGCGCCAACGTTTTTGTAGCGTTAAGCTCCTAGCCGATTAAATGCGAAAAAAATCGTTTGTAAAGTCTATTCATTCATACATGTCCTATCATGTAAACCAACTGAAATGTAGGGCAGTGTAGGAAATAAAGCACCATTCATGATAACGATGGTATTCTAAGACAAGCTTGACAGCTGACCTAGAACTACCACCCGTCGCTGAAGAGGTTAACATAAGTAGGTGCGTACCTACACTACACAAACATGACGTCAAATAGATATAGATAAAATCAAATAAAATCATATAAGATAGACCATTGTCATTTTTGTTGGCGTCATGCTAGTCATTAATAGTGACTGGAAATGACGATAAAATACACATGAAGTGTGATTCATAGACAATCTAGACATCGTTATGTCAGATATTATTGAGGTAGTTCGTTCCTTACTTCGATTATTGAAGAAAATCTTATTATAAATTATATTTATCAGTGGTGGACCTGGTTGATTTCATTACTATGTTAGTTTATTTAAGGATACAACAACATTTTAATTTGTTTATTGTGTAATCCGAGAGAAAGGAGTAATAATGTCTTCGAGAAGTGTTTGTTTACATGATAGGACACGTAGGGATGAATAGACTTTAGAGGAAAGCATCTAAGAACAGAGCGGCCCCCCTAGCGGGTTTCTGGCACTGACAGAAAGCGATCAAGAAATAAAACGGCCGGGCCTGTATGCGGCTGTGGGCTTAACGTAAAATGTCACCATCTTATACGCGGCTCAATGAGATGATATACACGGCGAGCTAGTTGTGCTAATGGAGAGGTAGGGCACCGCAGCATGTCATCATTAGTGCAGCGTAAATGGAGAAGTACCTTTACTTCACAGAAGACAGCAAACCGCAACCAAATAACTAGAGGCGGATTATATGTCGATAACGCCCCAGGCCAGCACCACACCGGCGCCCCTCTCGCGGCCATAGTTTAAAAATTATAACGAACAAAATTCCGCACGCCTCTGGAATCCCGCCCCATAAGCACGTTCCTAGTTTGTCTATATGGATAGTCCACCTCTGCAAATTACACAACTACTTGCTTTGTCGTGTTCCTGGTGGTGAGTAAGGTCGATATGTTCGGCTAATGTAGAGCGCACAAATTTTCAAACTTTGGTGGCATCAAATAAATTTATAATTTAAACAGACGACGTCGATATACAATACTTTCGATTTAAAAAATCTGCTCTTATTTCGGGTCATCTGTTTGGGAGCTACGATGCCACAGACAAACATACATACACACACAGACACAATACAACAAAAATGTCAACTTATAACACCCGTCGTGTGGTGTCGGGTTAGAATAGCACCATCTTCCTATGGTGTGTCGTAAGACAACTAAGACAACCAAGGGTTGAAGTGTGTTGTGGGCGATGGGCTAGCAACTTGTCACTGCGATATCACATTTTTACCCACATTTATGCTAACAGCGGTACTGGAACACAAGTTTCATGCCACCTTTTAGGGATAAAAGCGTGAACGTATGTATGTATGTAACACCGCTTGTAAGCGTCAAGGGTTAAAAAGATTCGTGTTGATGGTTTTTTTTTAATACCTCAATTATTACAGTTTTATATTTTTTCATTCAAATCCAGGACGACACGAACCGTTTTCACAAAAACGTCATATTTGATTTTTTCGTGACATGACTGCCTGCTATCCCCAAATCGAGCAGAATATTCTTGAAAGTAAGCGTATATCTCTCAGTCCTCCTAACTTAACCGTAAGACAGAGGAAATAGCACACTGGCCTGACCCAACAGATAGCATTAACAATTGTTTTGATGAATAATCGCTTGTTCGGCGCGTTGAATAACACCATTACTGTACAATCCACGAAGACATGTATTTGTCTGCCGCCTTATTACAAAGCAATAAGGTTCAAAGCCGTGAAATATATTTAATGTTGACTGTACGCGATCTACAGTTGACACTGATACTGTTATTGAGAGGGTAAAGGTTCTGTTATTTATAAAATGTGTCGAATTATGATATTTTTTATGTTTCATTGTTTACGTTGAATTTTGTTGCCTCTCTTGACAACAAATTTGTAACTAGCGTCGCAGAAAAATACAAGATGTCATCCCCGAAGACGTATCCTGCCTACGTCACACAAATGTTGCCATTGTGCAAAGTTGGCACACAAATGTTGCCATTGACTGATATCTTCCATACAAACAAGGTGGTTTGTTAAATGCATGATTAGTATTTTTTTTAAATGTTGTTGTTAGCTAGTTTATCAATTTCGTTTACCGTAAACATTGATTGCAAGAACGTTACTGAAATAATGCAATTTACTCGGGCAATTCACTTTCACACAGTGGCAACACACTGATAGTCCACCATTTTTAAGATGCCGATTAAGCAGGCAGGTTACACTGACGTCACAAGCTGTCTGAATGACATACCTTGTTTTTTTCTGCCATGGTAACTACCACGTAATTCAAAATGTGGGATAAGCAGGAAATGTGGCGTGCGTATTTATCAGAACATTCGGAAAACAAACTCTATATAGAATATTTTGGTAAACGTATCTAACTTCAAAAATTAAGAATAATAATTCTATTAGAATTTGTTTAATGGTGTTGTTAAACATCACTAATAGGTATTAATTCAAATAAATAACTTCTATTACATAGTAAATAAACTGATAAGTGATAACCCATTCAACACAAGATTACACTGTTTATTATTGTTAATGATCCTGTGTTTCCTCCAGAGACTAGTTAATTATAGAGATACAACGTCGCGTTCCTTTAAAAGAATTAGCCTGCTGCAGTTGGTTTCATTCATCATTATAGAGAGGTCCCCGCGCCTGTATTGTACCAATACAATACAAATAATCTTTACAGTACACATGGTGCTACTTTCCCGCACTAGTGCGGAAAAGAGCACTTTTCGTGCATATGTCGAAACTTTAAAGAGCCATATGTACAGTAAAACGTTGTACGATACACGTGCGAATAGGTAATTCGCAACTCGTGTCGATTTAAAACACTTCCTTCGGTCGTGTTTTAATTTATCACCACTCGTTGCGAATTTCCTATTTTGGCACTTGTATCGTAAATAACTATTATTGCACAGTGCAATTAAAGAACACTGTACATAACATAATCACTAGTGGCCCTGTGAGCTGCAGAACCCACGAGTATAACTTAAAAAAAAGTGCTCCTTAAAATATCTATACATATAATTAACGAACCTGTTCCCAAAATTTCACGAGAATCGGTTGAGTAAAGCGACCTGTAGAGGGGAACAGACGGATACCGGACAAACGATTTTCGGCCCAAATTGGAGCGTAGAACTTCGTTCGCTTGTTCGAAAAGTAGAGGCGGCCTTATCGCTAGAGAGCGATCTGTTCCAGACAACCTTCGGGTAGCGGAAAAAATCTAACCAGTGCGTTCATACTGTATAGTCATTACTCAGTGACAGTCTATATAATTGACTAGTCTCTGGTTTCATCACACATTTCTCTCGCTTGTACATTCCTCGATATTCAAAATATTATTACTGGCAAGCGGACGTATTTACTATACATTAAGTACTTGACCCAATCGGTGTGATTCACGTTGTTTGAAACCGATAGTTTATACTTACCTACACATTGATATTCAAGCCACGACTATTATAATGACAGAAGTGTAGTGACGTTGTACTAATTTTTTTGATTTACATTTATAGACGCAAGAAAGAGTGAAACGTGTTGAGCATTGAAAGTGTCAGATGCGATGCTACAGCTAGGCTATTACTAGCCACCGACACTTCGTCATTGATTCGACCTTTTTAATAGCGTATACGGATATTTTATTAATGGTCTTCCTTTCACGTATTAGGATCGATAACATTTAGAAAAAAAAATAGCATTGTCAAAAAAGTCCTTAGAAGCCACTTTATTATTTGAAGGAAATATGAGAAAGGTTTATTTTTGTATATAAGCACATACCACGACAGTGGGTGGCAACAAAGCATACGGCCTGCCTGATGATAAGCGGAAACAGTAAGCGAATTCAGTCACAAACCCATTGCCGAGCCTTTTTATTTCATGACTAGCTTCCGCCCGCGACTTCGTTTGCGTTGGCACGTGATAAAAACTATCCTATATTTTAATCCAGGCTATAAACTATCTTCGTGTAAAATGTCATCCAAATTGGTTCAGCCGTTTAAGCGTGATTGAGTAACAAACATCCAAATATCCAAACTTTCGCATTTACCCGTATAGTATTAGTAGGATAGTAGGATTAAGTAGGATTAGTCGTGTGTTGTGTCGACAGCTTGAAACAAAATGCAAGTCCCTTTCTCTCAATATTCGTACAGCACATCCTCGTGAGCTCTGGCAAACCTTACTCATCGCTAGGTACACAACACCACATACCTACTACCAGTTTGGTAATACTAATATGTCATTCCATCTGGTGAATAGTTTGTCTTTAGGTTATGAATCTTTCTGTGCACACATAGAAAGATTCATAACCTAAAGACAAACCAGAATTATAGTCCAGATCTAGACACTAACCCCCTAAACCATAAAAATGCCTCTGTTAAATAAAATGTGGTTTTTCCCTGTCTTACGAACACAAATGAAAGATAAGGACAAAATAATTTTATCGCCAGTTTAGTAAAACAGGCTTGTAGAACGTTTATGAATACGGCCGTAAGCTTCGTTGTGTGAGCCTAATAAATAAATACCTACAGAGCAAGATAGGTTAGATACCTTTTTGGAAAACTATTACAAAAAAATGTGGGATTGACTACGAACCTCAATATTTGCAGGTATACTATCGTGTGCATTTATTGTCTTTGTTGTGATACATCTGGATACCCAACCAGACAGGTTTTGCTTGGATGCTGATTGTTCAATGTAGGTATAAGGTTGAGTTCGTCCGTTTTTGCTTTTGGCTCGTTGAGGTCTTCAGCTTTAATGCTTTCTGTTCATGTCTAAACCCTGTCCACTGGAAGTCGCTGCGTCAATGTTCCCAAGTCAATATGACTTTCAATCCCGATTAATTTGATCACAATTTTGATGTAATCATGTGAAAATATTCGTCATAGAACTCCAATAATTCCATAAACTTCTTGTCAGTCATCAATAAGTTACGCAGTTTTTGGCAGCAAAAACAACCATTTTGCTAGGTTGTTAATTTCAAAAATTGCATTAATCTCTTATCAAGATAGTGATCAGTAATACTCACAGTGATTTTGGAACCACAACCATTTTGCTAGGTTTACATTCAAAATGTCTTCCCAGTTGTTGTTACTCACGCATGGCGCACTGTCATGGCGGCAGAGGGCGTGGCTGGTCGCAACGCTGGTCGGATACTGGAGATGGTCGATTTGCCGCGTTTTACTGACATCGTTGTTCCACCGGCGAGCAGGCTCACGGCGCGAGCCGTTAGCGTTGCCTTGGAAGAATTTGGTGAGTTGCGACGTTAGGCTAGTAAATGTGTGTCTAAAACTGTGAAATGTGTTTTATATCCATCTCACGGAGACCGAATTTCGAAAATGGGTTTTACTTGTAGAGCAGGATGGTGTAGATAGACATGATTGATATATCTCTCTTTCGTATTGTGTCGAGGGTTGAGCAAAAAAGCATATCAGCTAGAAAAAATACTATATATTTGACGCCACATCTGTTTATAAAGTTGCAGTTCGCATGCGAACTGAGAGATCTTTGTTGTACAATCAGCATCGTATAGTTGGTAGCAGCCAAAGTAGCCAAATACATCGTAACACGGCCTTACTTGTACAGTAATAAAGACGTCTAACGAACTATTTGACTAATTTGGCTGGTACTAACTATATGAGGCCGACTGTACTGCCCTAGGCGAATCCGGGGCCTTCAGGCTCGTAGGCAGGCTCTCTACCCACCAGGCTATACCGGTGTTTAGAATGCCGATCTTAACGGAGCAACAGGTCATTCATTTAACCCTCCCCATTACAGCAGGACGTGGAAACCGACTCGCTAGTCGGCAGCGTCGGCTCCGCGCGCGACTGCTGGATCTGCTACGACGGGTCGCGCGCCGAGCCGCTCATCCGGCCGTGCCGGTGCACCGGCGACGTGTCCGCCGTCCACCATGACTGCCTGCGCCGCTGGCTGGTCGAGGTACAGTCGACTTCATAAATGTATGAGCATTCCCAAGGCTTCAGAAATAAATGTACATAGAAAGGTACATATACATATGAACAGGGGCCGTAGACAAGGTTACAATCGACAAGCGCTAACGCCAATAGAAAATAATAAAATGTAGGGGAATGGCAGATGCCGACGAAACATTTCGTTAACATCTGTCATTCCCATACATTTTATTATTTTCTATTGGCGTTAGCGCTTGTCGATTGTAACCTTGTCTACGGCCCCAGATATTTGAATCAAAAATTACACTCGTCATATTAATCTGACAAGCCACTCGATAATATGTAAGTAACTAAAAACTAATAAATATCCGTAACTACTAATTTTTTTTTTTTTACCAAGTGAAAAAGTACATAAATATCTAAACAAGGGGTTTTTTCAAATATTTATAAACATGTAGTGGCACAAAAATATCTGTACGTAACGTATTCCAATTTTATGTGAACAAGTAGTAGTTCATAAAGGGTCATTATTGACACGAGAAATAACTCGCATTCCCTCTGGCTACGTGGTCCGAATGCATTCTCCTGAAAATACGGCCTAAAAGAATGTCAGACGAATACATTGATTTGATTAATTGTAATATTACATCGTTATTAATTCCACAGAGTGCCGCCACTCCTGATGGTCTGAAATGCAAGGTGTGCAACACGCCCTACATCGTTCAAGAGACCAGCAGGTAACCTCACCTTTTACACTAATGCTTGAGTGTTTATAGATTAGATTGGATTAATAAGTGCCGAATAGTATTTTATGTATGTAGTCCCTGAGCGATGGATCTCTGCTCGGGTGATAATAGAAAAAACCGGCCAAGTGCGAGTCGGACTCGCGCACCGAGGGTTCCGTACAAACCTGTAGGTATATAAGTAATAACTTTAAAATTATTAAAAATAATTTTATTATATGATGTAACTAAAAATTTACGGTTTTCGCAATTTTTCCTTTATCTGTGCTATAAGATGTTGCTTCGTACCAAATTTCAAGATTCTGAGTTCACTGTACCCTGTAGGTTTTGATTCCCTTGCGAGTTTCGAAAATATGCGTAAATTTTCGGCATAAACGGCTGTATCTTTTGATTGCGTTGGCTTAGAACTTTGAACTTTTTTTCACAGCTCCAAGGGACAGTAGACCTGAGTATTTGGTATAAATTTTAGCTTGATACTTCCACGCGTTCCCGAGAAAAAGGGTCTTGACAGACGGACCGACAGACTACAAAGTGATCCTATAAGGGTTCCGTTTTTTTCCTTTTGAGGTACGGAACCCTAAAAACACGGAGAAACCGAATTTTCCCAGACATGCGACCCACCTAGATTCATTTTTCGCCCCAGTAAACCCCTACTACTTTTTAGGTGCCTATAGGTTTGAATTTATTGCAAATTTTGAAAAAAGGAAACCTACAAACCTATTCTTTAATTGTGTCAATAACGTATAAAAAATCATTGAGATTGTACTGAGTTATTTATGCTACAAGTGTGGAAAGTAGGTGATTTCCGACGAGTGTCATTTTCGTAAAGATGATTTCGACACGAGTCGGAAATCATCTTTACGCGCGTGTATCATACAACGTTTTACTATGCCTTGTGTGAGGAAATAGATTAAATTTTGAAATGTTAGTTTAAAATAGATAGGTTAAAATTGAAGAACCTAGGTAGATTGTCAGGTACCTACTTATTATCTGGAACTGCATTTAACAACTTCTCCACATCTTTTGCTGTCAAGCGTATTCACTTAAAAGTTAAAATCATTGTATTGTGGGTTTGGAACACAATTAATTTTGGGTAACTCAATATATTAAACAACAAAAAGACGCTGTACCGTCGTAGTTCTAAGAAACAACCGACACTATTGAAACTCGATAAATCATTATTATTATTGATTAGTCACTTTAACTCGACATTTTTAACATATTTACATAAAATAACTTTAAAGTAAACAACAATCACAACAATGGCAGGCAGTTTAGTTTTAAATACATGCGCGGTCAACATATGCGCATGTGCAAGTCGCCATACTTTCGTATCGCAAAAGGCATAGGAAAGATATGCGTTCAGCCAAACACATTAAGTGAATATTTAAAATTAATTAATTTATTGACCAACTTCAAAATTCAAAAAGATTAATAAATCATTTTATACTGTAATTGAAATATTTGTAAAACTTTTCTCAAGTAATAAAAACTGTTTGCGTCGGGCTGACGACGGACTACAAAATTAAAAAAAAAATTGAAAAGTAAAAAGCACTAGTGCGAAAAAGTGCCACTTTCCGCACGATTTCGGTGCTTAGAAAACGCTCTTTTCGAGCACATGAATTGTAAAAACGTTTACAATGCATACGTGCTCGAAAAGAGCCTTTTTTTCGTACTAGTCCTTTTTGCTTTTTTTTTTTAATTTCGTCGTCAGCCCAACGCAAAGGGTTTTTATTAAGTGAGAAAAGTTTTACATATATTTCAATTACACTTTTTCTTTCATATATAGCGTACATAAATACTAATCTATATATATAAAACTCTTCGTTACTAATCTATTGACAGACAGCGCGCAGCCTAAACCGCTAACGATATAAGCATGAAATTTGGAAAATATATTCTTTACAGTACGTGGACGTGGGCTACGAAAGCATTTTTCGAAATTCAACCCTTAAGGGGGTGAAATAGAGGTCGAACCGTTGTATGGAAAACGTTCATTTTGAAAGTTTTAGACTTGAATCTTTGTATGAAAGTTTCTTATTAAAAAGCCAAACAAATGATTTAATTTTGCTATAAAAATCATCTAAGGGGGTTAAAAAGGAGTTGAAAGTTCGTATGTCTTTTTAAAGTTAGCCATTTAAAACTTCGGTCACAAGCTCCTAATGTACAGTCAAAAACATTGATAAGGGTTTTTTTCCTAATTCATCCCTTGAAGGGGTTAAGATAGGGGTTAAAGTTCACATAAGTAATGTGTGATTTCCTAAACCGCTAAAGTTATAAGCATGAAATTTGGAATATATATACTTTACAGTACGTGGACGTGTACGAAGAATGGATTTTTCAAAATTCAACCCTTAAGAGGGTGAAATAGGGGTCGAACCGTTGTATGGAACCATTCATTTGGAAAGTTATAGACTTGAATCTTTGTATGAAGGTATCTTACTAAAAAGCAAATCAAATGATTAAGCGATGTTATAAACATTCATCCCCTAAGGGGGTTAAAAAAGATTTGAAAGTTTGTATGGGAATCATGTCGTTTTTAGAGTTAGACGTTCAAAACTTTGGCCACAAGCTCCTAATGTACAGTCAAAAACATTGATAAGGGATATTTTCCTAATTCATCCCTTGAAGGGGTTAAGATAGGGGTTGAAAGTTCACATACCTAAGTAATGTGTGATTTTTAATATTAAACTGTGGCTAGAAACATGAAAGCAGGACAGCAGGTTTCTTTTATAATATGTAGATCTATTTGCCCCTAAAGGGGTGAAATAAGGGGGTAAAGGGTAGCTTTCTTTAATAGGTACCTACATTATGAAAAAATATACAAGCAGAAACGTCTGTTGATGATTCTTAAGATAGTATATTTGTAAAAACGGAGTTTTCGATTGAAATTTTGCAATTTAAACTAATGAACTCATCACACTGTTACCTTTTACGCTTAATCCGTGAACGGATTTAGATGAAATTTTTCGTACAGATGAGTTAAGACCCTTGGAAGGATATAGGATAGTTTTTATATCAGAAATCATCCCTTAAGATGGTAGAACTTTGTTTGGGTCGGCGATAATGGAGGTTACGCCCACAATAATTTAATAGCAATCAACTTCTACGCGGACGAAGTCGCAGGCAACAGCTAGTAATGTATAAAATGATTTATTAATCATTTTGGAGTTGGGCAATAAATTAATTAATTTTAAATATTCACTTAATGTGTTTGGCTGAACACATATCTATCCTATGCCTTTTGCGAAACGACAGTATGGCGACTTGCACATGCGCATATGTTGACCGCGCATGTATTTAAAACTAAAAAGCCCGCCATTGTTGTGATTGTTGTTTACTTTGGAGTTATTTTATGTAAATATGTTAAAAATGTCGTGTAAACGTGACTAATCAATAATAATAATGATTTATTACGTTTCAATAGTGTCAGTATGTTTCTTAGAACTACGACGGTACAGCGTCTTTTTGTTGTGGAAAATATTGAGTTACTCAAAATTAATTGTGTTCCAAAACAACCATACAATGATGTAATGTTAAGAAGAACATATTAGCTATTTCCTCCAATGCCGTTGGTGGCGACAGCGTTAGCCGTAAAATGATCTTCCCTCTCCTTGATCTCATTGCTCCTTTAATTACACATATTCTAAATTGTTCCATCTCCTCTGGTGCATTTCCCTCGTTGTGGAAAGATGCTGATATAATTCCCCTCCCAAAAACACCCAAACCTTCCTCTTTCTCTGACTATCGTCCTACTTCCATTCTTCCTTTCTTATCAAAAGTCCTGGAACGCCTTGTTCATCAACAGCTGACATCTTTCTTGAACAGGAACAATCTGATGAATCCCTTTCAGTCCGGCTTCCGATCAGGTCATAGTACGGCTACCGCTTTCGTGAAAATTACTGATGATGTCCATAGCCATGGACAACAGGAATGTCACTGTTTTATCGCTACTTGACTTTAGTAATGCTTTTAACACTGTTGATCTTGATATTATGCTTAGTTTATTACGTTCTCTTAACATATCTCCTGTGTTGTTTGATTGGTTTCATAGTTATTTACATGGTCGTCGGCAGCGCATAAAGGTAGATTCCTCCCATTCGTCGTGGTGCAACACGCTGGCTGGCGTCCCGCAAGGTGGCGTGTTGTCTCCTCTTCTTTTTTCAATTTTCATGAATTCCATTACTAGCAACATCGTTTCATCATATCACTTTTATGCCGACGATCTTCAAATTTACTCTCAAGGAGAGTACTGATTTACCTCATGTTATCCACTCCATGAATAAGGACTTGGAGAGTATTTCTACCTGGAGTGAACGTTTTGGGCTTAAGGTAAATCCTGCTAAAACCCACGTCATAATAGTAGGCAGTCCGAAGCTCATTCCTAGGGTTGATTTTATTAGCTTACCAGCCGTAATGTTCAATGGTGTTCAAATTCCATATTCGCACCAGGTAAGGAACCTTGGTATCATAATGGATCGCACATTATCTTGGGTACCCCAAGTGAGCGAGGTTAGCAGGAGGATGTTTGCTTCGATCGGTTCTCTTCGTCGACTTCGTAACTTTTTGCCACTCGCCACTAAAATTGCGCTAGCTCAATCTCTCCTTCTTCCCATTCTAGATTATGCTGATGTGTGTTATCTGGACCTTACTGAGGACCAACTTAACAAACTTGAGCGCCTTCAAAATCTGTCTCTCTGTGTCTCTTAGGATCATATTTGGTTTGCGCAAGTATGACCACGTTTCTTCCTTTCGTTCTAAGCTCAAGTGGCTTCCGATTCGTCTCCGTCGTGATTCTCACATTCTTGCGTTACTCTACAGCATACTTTTTGTTACCTCTACTCCTCCATATCTCAAAGAGCGTTTTAATCGTCTCACTTTCATCAGATCTTCCCAAAACCATCTTCTCACCCCACCAACTTCATCTAACAAATTTTATAATAGCTCATTTACCTTTCGGGCTGTTCGGTTGTGGAATGCTTTGCCGTTGCATATAAGGTGTGCAAAATCTCTTCCTATTTTCAAAAATCTGTTGAAACAATATTACCTGTCTCTCCCTTAAGTTGCCTTTTATGTATTGTATGTATGTATATTGTATGTATCTATCTATGTATGATTGTATATATGTCAGCGTATTTTTTAATTTATTATGTATGTATTTTAATGTGTCCTGTTTAGTAATATTTTAAAGTTTCCTGTTTACTAATATTTTAAAGATTGATGTGTGCTCTTCTTGATGAGTTCCTGCACTACCTGTTTAAAATTCTAATTTAAATGTTTCCTGCTATACAAAGGTTGTCTGGAAGAGATCGCTTTAAAGCGCTAAGACCGCCTGTTGTTACCATTATTTATTAAGCAATATATTTTTTTGGAAGATGTTTCTTTCTGTCCTGTTGAGAGTATTTATTATTATTATTATTATTATTACAATGGTTTTAACGTTTAAGTGAATAAGCTTGACAGCAAAAGATGTGGAGAAGTTGTTAAATGCAGTTCCAGATAATAGCCCGCGAGCTAGCAACAGATTTTTGTGGCTAATAAACCCCCTTGCGATAATTTGTTAGAAGGTTAAGATTGTTGTACCATGAAGCCCCGTGGAAGTGTGTGTGTTTGGGTGGCTGCTGCTGGTCAATCCACCAACGGAGCCGCAGCTGACGTCCACGGGGCTTCATGATACAACTTTCTTAAGCTTCTCACAAGTTGTCGACCGGGGGGAAGTGACTGACAAGAAAAAGCTCCTAGCTCTATAATAAGGGGCTATAATAAGTAGGTACCTGAAAATCTACCTATCTATTTTAAATTGACATTTCAACATTTAATCTATTTCTTCACACGAGGCATAGTAAAACGTTGTATGATACACGCGCGTAAAGATGATTTCCGACTCGTGTCGAATTGGATGGAATTGTCGAAAAGGACACGCGTCGGAAATCACCTACTTTCCACACTTGTAGCATAAATAACTATTTCTCCTTTTGTAAGATATTCTTCCCACTTAAGGCTCGACCACGACTTCGAGCCGCGGTGGCAGCGGCAACAGTGCGCCATACGCGGGAGCGGTCGGCCGCGCTTCGATCTCTCGTTCTCTCGTACGGTGCACCGTTGCCGCTGCGCCGCCGCTGGCTGACTCGCCAGGCCGTCCTCACACTCCAGGCGTGACAATACGTGATGTTCCAGGGTGGAATGGGAGCGCGGCTTCACCGTGGTGCACTGGGTGCGCACGGCGCTGTGCGTGGCGTGCATGTGCGGCGCGGGCGCGGCGGCCTGGGTGGCCGTGCAGCTGTCCACGTCGCCCGTGGTGCGCGTGCTCGCCGCCGGCGCCGCCGGCCTCGTGTGCTACGTGGCCGTCAGGTATGGTATTCATTGTTCAAGGTCAAGGTCCCTCGGCTCACCGTGTGCACTGGGTGCGCACGGCGCTGTGCGTGGCGTGCATGTGCGGCGCGGGCGCGGCGGCCTGGGTGGCCGTGCAGCTGTCCACGTCGCCCGTGGTGCGCGTGCTCGCCGCCGGCGCCGCCGGCCTCGTGTGCTACGTGGCCGTCAGGTATGGTATTCATTGTTCAAGGTCAAGGTCCCTCGGCTCACCGTGTGCACTGGGTGCGCACGGCGCTGTGCGTGGCGTGCATGTGCGGCGCGGGCGCGGCGGCCTGGGTGGCCGTGCAGCTGTCCACGTCGCCCGTGGTGCGCGTGCTCGCCGCCGGCGCCGCCGGCCTCGTGTGCTACGTGGCCGTCAGGTATGGTATTCATTGTTCAAGGTCAAGGTCCCTCGGCTCACCGTGTGCACTGGGTGCGCACGGCGCTGTGCGTGGCGTGCATGTGCGGCGCGGGCGCGGCGGCCTGGGTGGCCGTGCAGCTGTCCACGTCGCCCGTGGTGCGCGTGCTCGCCGCCGGCGCCGCCGGCCTCGTGTGCTACGTGGCCGTCAGGTATGGTATTCATTGTTCAAGGTCAAGGTCCCTCGGCTCACCGTGTGCACTGGGTGCGCACGGCGCTGTGCGTGGCGTGCATGTGCGGCGCGGGCGCGGCGGCCTGGGTGGCCGTGCAGCTGTCCACGTCGCCCGTGGTGCGCGTGCTCGCCGCCGGCGCCGCCGGCCTCGTGTGCTACGTGGCCGTCAGGTATGGTATTCATTGTTCAAGGTCAAGGTCCCTCGGCTCACCGTGTGCACTGGGTGCGCACGGCGCTGTGCGTGGCGTGCATGTGCGGCGCGGGCGCGGCGGCCTGGGTGGCCGTGCAGCTGTCCACGTCGCCCGTGGTGCGCGTGCTCGCCGCCGGCGCCGCCGGCCTCGTGTGCTACGTGGCCGTCAGGTATGGTATTCATTGTTCAAGGTCAAGGTCCCTCGGCTCACCGTGTGCACTGGGTGCGCACGGCGCTGTGCGTGGCGTGCATGTGCGGCGCGGGCGCGGCGGCCTGGGTGGCCGTGCAGCTGTCCACGTCGCCCGTGGTGCGCGTGCTCGCCGCCGGCGCCGCCGGCCTCGTGTGCTACGTGGCCGTCAGGTATGGTATTCATTGTTCAAGGTCAAGGTCCCTCGGCTCACCGTGTGCACTGGGTGCGCACGGCGCTGTGCGTGGCGTGCATGTGCGGCGCGGGCGCGGCGGCCTGGGTGGCCGTGCAGCTGTCCACGTCGCCCGTGGTGCGCGTGCTCGCCGCCGGCGCCGCCGGCCTCGTGTGCTACGTGGCCGTCAGGTATGGTATTCATTGTTCAAGGTCAAGGTCCCTCGGCTCACCGTGTGCACTGGGTGCGCACGGCGCTGTGCGTGGCGTGCATGTGCGGCGCGGGCGCGGCGGCCTGGGTGGCCGTGCAGCTGTCCACGTCGCCCGTGGTGCGCGTGCTCGCCGCCGGCGCCGCCGGCCTCGTGTGCTACGTGGCCGTCAGGTATGGTATTCATTGTTCAAGGTCAAGGTCCCTCGGCTCACCGTGTGCACTGGGTGCGCACGGCGCTGTGCGTGGCGTGCATGTGCGGCGCGGGCGCGGCGGCCTGGGTGGCCGTGCAGCTGTCCACGTCGCCCGTGGTGCGCGTGCTCGCCGCCGGCGCCGCCGGCCTCGTGTGCTACGTGCCCGTCAGGTATGGTATTCATTGTTCAAGGTCAAGGTCCCTCGGCTCACCGTGTGCACTGGGTGCGCACGGCGCTGTGCGTGGCGTGCATGTGCGGCGCGGGCGCGGCGGCCTGGGTGGCCGTGCAGCTGTCCACGTCGCCCGTGGTGCGCGTGCTCGCCGCCGGCGCCGCCGGCCTCGTGTGCTACGTGGCCGTCAGGTATGGTATTCATTGTTCAAGGTCAAGGTCCCTCGGCTCACCGTGTGCACTGGGTGCGCACGGCGCTGTGCGTGGCGTGCATGTGCGGCGCGGGCGCGGCGGCCTGGGTGGCCGTGCAGCTGTCCACGTCGCCCGTGGTGCGCGTGCTCGCCGCCGGCGCCGCCGGCCTCGTGTGCTACGTGGCCGTCAGGTATGGTATTCATTGTTCAAGGTCAAGGTCCCTCGGCTCACCGTGTGCACTGGGTGCGCACGGCGCTGTGCGTGGCGTGCATGTGCGGCGCGGGCGCGGCGGCCTGGGTGGCCGTGCAGCTGTCCACGTCGCCCGTGGTGCGCGTGCTCGCCGCCGGCGCCGCCGGCCTCGTGTGCTACGTGGCCGTCAGGTATGGTATTCATTGTTCAAGGTCAAGGTCCCTCGGCTCACCGTGTGCACTGGGTGCGCACGGCGCTGTGCGTGGCGTGCATGTGCGGCGCGGGCGCGGCGGCCTGGGTGGCCGTGCAGCTGTCCACGTCGCCCGTGGTGCGCGTGCTCGCCGCCGGCGCCGCCGGCCTCGTGTGCTACGTGGCCGTCAGGTATGGTATTCATTGTTCAAGGTCAAGGTCCCTCGGCTCACCGTGTGCACTGGGTGCGCACGGCGCTGTGCGTGGCGTGCATGTGCGGCGCGGGCGCGGCGGCCTGGGTGGCCGTGCAGCTGTCCACGTCGCCCGTGGTGCGCGTGCTCGCCGCCGGCGCCGCCGGCCTCGTGTGCTACGTGGCCGTCAGGTATGGTATTCATTGTTCAAGGTCAAGGTCCCTCGGCTCACCGTGTGCACTGGGTGCGCACGGCGCTGTGCGTGGCGTGCATGTGCGGCGCGGGCGCGGCGGCCTGGGTGGCCGTGCAGCTGTCCACGTCGCCCGTGGTGCGCGTGCTCGCCGCCGGCGCCGCCGGCCTCGTGTGCTACGTGGCCGTCAGGTATGGTATTCATTGTTCAAGGTCAAGGTCCCTCGGCTCACCGTGTGCACTGGGTGCGCACGGCGCTGTGCGTGGCGTGCATGTGCGGCGCGGGCGCGGCGGCCTGGGTGGCCGTGCAGCTGTCCACGTCGCCCGTGGTGCGCGTGCTCGCCGCCGGCGCCGCCGGCCTCGTGTGCTACGTGGCCGTCAGGTATGGTATTCATTGTTCAAGGTCAAGGTCCCTCGGCTCACCGTGTGCACTGGGTGCGCACGGCGCTGTGCGTGGCGTGCATGTGCGGCGCGGGCGCGGCGGCCTGGGTGGCCGTGCAGCTGTCCACGTCGCCCGTGGTGCGCGTGCTCGCCGCCGGCCTCGTGTGCTACGTGGCCGTCAGGTATGGTATTCATTGTTCAAGGTCAAGGTCCCTCGGCTCACCGTGTGCACTGGGTGCGCACGGCGCTGTGCGTGGCGTGCATGTGCGGCGCGGGCGCGGCGGCCTGGGTGGCCGTGCAGCTGTCCACGTCGCCCGTGGTGCGCGTGCTCGCCGCCGGCGCCGCCGGCCTCGTGTGCTACGTGGCCGTCAGGTATGGTATTCATTGTTCAAGGTCAAGGTCCCTCGGCTCACCGTGTGCACTGGGTGCGCACGGCGCTGTGCGTGGCGTGCATGTGCGGCGCGGGCGCGGCGGCCTGGGTGGCCGTGCAGCTGTCCACGTCGCCCGTGGTGCGCGTGCTCGCCGCCGGCGCCGCCGGCCTCGTGTGCTACGTGGCCGTCAGGTATGGTATTCATTGTTCAAGGTCAAGGTCCCTCGGCTCACCGTGTGCACTGGGTGCGCACGGCGCTGTGCGTGGCGTGCATGTGCGGCGCGGGCGCGGCGGCCTGGGTGGCCGTGCAGCTGTCCACGTCGCCCGTAGTGCGCGTGCTCGCCGCCGGCGCCGCCGGCCTCGTGTGCTACGTGGCCGTCAGGTATGGTATTCATTGTTCAAGGTCAAGGTCCCTCGGCTCACCGTGTGCACTGGGTGCGCACGGCGCTGTGCGTGGCGTGCATGTGCGGCGCGGGCGCGGCGGCCTGGGTGGCCGTGCAGCTGTCCACGTCGCCCGTGGTGCGCGTGCTCGCCGCCGGCGCCGCCGGCCTCGTGTGCTACGTGGCCGTCAGGTATGGTATTCATTGTTCAAGGTCAAGGTCCCTCGGCTCACCGTGTGCACTGGGTGCGCACGGCGCTGTGCGTGGCGTGCATGTGCGGCGCGGGCGCGGCGGCCTGGGTGGCCGTGCAGCTGTCCACGTCGCCCGTGGTGCGCGTGCTCGCCGCCGGCGCCGCCGGCCTCGTGTGCTACGTGGCCGTCAGGTATGGTATTCATTGTTCAAGGTCAAGGTCCCTCGGCTCACCGTGTGCACTGGGTGCGCACGGCGCTGTGCGTGGCGTGCATGTGCGGCGCGGGCGCGGCGGCCTGGGTGGCCGTGCAGCTGTCCACGTCGCCCGTGGTGCGCGTGCTCGCCGCCGGCGCCGCCGGCCTCGTGTGCTACGTGGCCGTCAGGTATGGTATTCATTGTTCAAGGTCAAGGTCCCTCGGCTCACCGTGTGCACTGGGTGCGCACGGCGCTGTGCGTGGCGTGCATGTGCGGCGCGGGCGCGGCGGCCTGGGTGGCCGTGCAGCTGTCCACGTCGCCCGTGGTGCGCGTGCTCGCCGCCGGCGCCGCCGGCCTCGTGTGCTACGTGGCCGTCAGGTATGGTATTCATTGTTCAAGGTCAAGGTCCCTCGGCTCACCGTGTGCACTGGGTGCGCACGGCGCTGTGCGTGGCGTGCATGTGCGGCGCGGGCGCGGCGGCCTGGGTGGCCGTGCAGCTGTCCACGTCGCCCGTGGTGCGCGTGCTCGCCGCCGGCGCCGCCGGCCTCGTGTGCTACGTGGCCGTCAGGTATGGTATTCATTGTTCAAGGTCAAGGTCCCTCGGCTCACCGTGTGCACTGGGTGCGCACGGCGCTGTGCGTGGCGTGCATGTGCGGCGCGGGCGCGGCGGCCTGGGTGGCCGTGCAGCTGTCCACGTCGCCCGTGGTGCGCGTGCTCGCCGCCGGCGCCGCCGGCCTCGTGTGCTACGTGGCCGTCAGGTATGGTATTCATTGTTCAAGGTCAAGGTCCCTCGGCTCACCGTGTGCACTGGGTGCGCACGGCGCTGTGCGTGGCGTGCATGTGCGGCGCGGGCGCGGCGGCCTGGGTGGCCGTGCAGCTGTCCACGTCGCCCGTGGTGCGCGTGCTCGCCGCCGGCGCCGCCGGCCTCGTGTGCTACGTGGCCGTCAGGTATGGTATTCATTGTTCAAGGTCAAGGTCCCTCGGCTCACCGTGTGCACTGGGTGCGCACGGCGCTGTGCGTGGCGTGCATGTGCGGCGCGGGCGCGGCGGCCTGGGTGG
Organism: Epinotia bilunana; assembly: GCA_947049275.1. Classification (NCBI taxonomy): domain Eukaryota; kingdom Metazoa; phylum Arthropoda; class Insecta; order Lepidoptera; family Tortricidae; genus Epinotia; species Epinotia bilunana. The sequence goes on along the minus strand of OX346272.1, from coordinate 5,375,578 downwards.
CCGTGCAGCTGTCCACGTCGCCCGTGGTGCGCGTGCTCGCCGCCGGCGCCGCCGGCCTCGTGTGCTACGTGCCCGTCAGGTATGGTATTCATTGTTCAAGGTCAAGGTCCCTCGGCTCACCGTGTGCACTGGGTGCGCACGGCGCTGTGCGTGGCGTGCATGTGCGGCGCGGGCGCGGCGGCCTGGGTGGCCGTGCAGCTGTCCACGTCGCCCGTGGTGCGCGTGCTCGCCGCCGGCGCCGCCGGCCTCGTGTGCTACGTGCCCGTCAGGTATGGTATTCATTGTTCAAGGTCAAGGTCCCTCGGCTCACCGTGTGCACTGGGTGCGCACGGCGCTGTGCGTGGCGTGCATGTGCGGCGCGGGCGCGGCGGCCTGGGTGGCCGTGCAGCTGTCCACGTCGCCCGTGGTGCGCGTGCTCGCCGCCGGCGCCGCCGGCCTCGTGTGCTACGTGGCCGTCAGGTATGGTATTCATTGTTCAAGGTCAAGGTCCCTCGGCTCACCGTGTGCACTGGGTGCGCACGGCGCTGTGCGTGGCGTGCATGTGCGGCGCGGGCGCGGCGGCCTGGGTGGCCGTGCAGCTGTCCACGTCGCCCGTGGTGCGCGTGCTCGCCGCCGGCGCCGCCGGCCTCGTGTGCTACGTGGCCGTCAGGTATGGTATTCATTGTTCAAGGTCAAGGTCCCTCGGCTCACCGTGTGCACTGGGTGCGCACGGCGCTGTGCGTGGCGTGCATGTGCGGCGCGGGCGCGGCGGCCTGGGTGGCCGTGCAGCTGTCCACGTCGCCCGTGGTGCGCGTGCTCGCCGCCGGCGCCGCCGGCCTCGTGTGCTACGTGGCCGTCAGGTATGGTATTCATTGTTCAAGGTCAAGGTCCCTCGGCTCACCGTGTGCACTGGGTGCGCACGGCGCTGTGCGTGGCGTGCATGTGCGGCGCGGGCGCGGCGGCCTGGGTGGCCGTGCAGCTGTCCACGTCGCCCGTGGTGCGCGTGCTCGCCGCCGGCGCCGCCGGCCTCGTGTGCTACGTGGCCGTCAGGTATGGTATTCATTGTTCAAGGTCAAGGTCCCTCGGCTCACCGTGTGCACTGGGTGCGCACGGCGCTGTGCGTGGCGTGCATGTGCGGCGCGGGCGCGGCGGCCTGGGTGGCCGTGCAGCTGTCCACGTCGCCCGTGGTGCGCGTGCTCGCCGCCGGCGCCGCCGGCCTCGTGTGCTACGTGCCCGTCAGGTATGGTATTCATTGTTCAAGGTCAAGGTCCCTCGGCTCACCGTGTGCACTGGGTGCGCACGGCGCTGTGCGTGGCGTGCATGTGCGGCGCGGGCGCGGCGGCCTGGGTGGCCGTGCAGCTGTCCACGTCGCCCGTGGTGCGCGTGCTCGCCGCCGGCGCCGCCGGCCTCGTGTGCTACGTGCCCGTCAGGTATGGTATTCATTGTTCAAGGTCAAGGTCCCTCGGCTCACCGTGTGCACTGGGTGCGCACGGCGCTGTGCGTGGCGTGCATGTGCGGCGCGGGCGCGGCGGCCTGGGTGGCCGTGCAGCTGTCCACGTCGCCCGTGGTGCGCGTGCTCGCCGCCGGCGCCGCCGGCCTCGTGTGCTACGTGGCCGTCAGGTATGGTATTCATTGTTCAAGGTCAAGGTCCCTCGGCTCACCGTGTGCACTGGGTGCGCACGGCGCTGTGCGTGGCGTGCATGTGCGGCGCGGGCGCGGCGGCCTGGGTGGCCGTGCAGCTGTCCACGTCGCCCGTGGTGCGCGTGCTCGCCGCCGGCGCCGCCGGCCTCGTGTGCTACGTGCCCGTCAGGTATGGTATTCATTGTTCAAGGTCAAGGTCCCTCGGCTCACCGTGTGCACTGGGTGCGCACGGCGCTGTGCGAGGCGTGCATGTGCGGCGTGAGTTCTTACTCGCCGGCAGTTCGGGTGTTCGCTTTTGGCGCGAGTGCTAGGGTAATCAAAGATGCGTCAGGTGCTACTCGCTCGTAGATCGTGCTCGCCGCCGAAACCGCTTCGCTCGTTTCCGTCAGATAAGATATTGTACACCACCGTCACTTGTTTATATGCCTAAGTTGCGCGAGTGCTAGGGCGACCACTAAAAGGTTGGTTGTCACGCACTTGGCTGCTACTTCGCCATCAGATGACTAGAGCCTTTCAACAATTTTACATGTGCATAGGTATACATTTTAGCGTGACCATTTCTAGAACTGGTCACCTCAAGATATATGTTACATTTAATTTTGTCTATATGAAGAAGTCTGCCAGGCCTCTTCATCTGTACGTTTGTCTCTTTCCGTCAACACAACGAATCCTCAAGTCAATAAAGGGTCAGCAAAACGCTTGTGATTATTATACTAAGCAAATATCGCCGCCTAAAGACAAGGCAGGCCGTCGTGTTAAAAATGATCATCAAAAACTAATAAAACAAACTTTTTTCCAGATTCCTCGGCGTGAACACAGTGTCAGCCTACCAAAAGGCCAAGATCTCCTCCCTCCGCATCCTCACGGAGCCCCTAGTCGAGCCTCAGACCGACCAGCTCGCCACCATCAGCAAAACTGTCACCGTCGACATCGCCTCCAAGGCAGTCCTCGAACGAGCGCTGAAGGGCGAGATTAATAAGTAAACTTTTATACCAGTGTTGTGATGAGGCAACCCTAGTTTGCCGGGGAAGTGACAGCAGTAGTAATGCAAATTATAGCGTCGATGCGAGTTGACAACCCTAAGAGCTGTCGGTGAAGTGAAAGCAGAGTTACTAATGCAAATTATAGTGTTGATGTACGGTGAAGTGACAAAGCTAAGCGACACTTCTATTCGTGTAAGCAGTTATCTCCAATGAGAAGTGACAACCCTGAGGAGAGAAATCGCGCAGTGTGCTCTGTCAATCACGCAAGTGATACCTCTATGTACTTTCGTTAGCGGTCGGGTTAAAGCGAAGTGACAACCCTGAAGAACAATACGTCACTAATAAAACTTTGTCAAAAGAATCGTGAAGAATAAATTATAATGTGTAAGGGATAGTTGATATCCGAGTAAAACTTCTTCAAATGGTTGTAAATAACGTAGTGCCAACCATGAGAACTGAATTGTAAAAAAACAAAATTTCAGTGTCGCAAATCATATTTTGAAAATAAGGAACAGTTGAGTTATCGTTTCATAATTATGTGAGCTTGAACAACTAAATCCGATCAAGTGGCTAGGGCTGTCACGTGAAGCTAGACGCCCCAAGAAATAAATGATTTGTGAAAATTACAGTAACGATCGTAATATTCAAGATATGACAAATCCTTAGTGAAGTGTCATGTGTAGAATGTGACAAAATGATTAAAGACTTGTCCGCTATGATGCGTCATGACACCGTTTAACTAAATCGGTTTCTGCGGTAGTTGCGTGGTGTGGGAGGGGTGACGCGCCAGTGTTACAGAGCTCAAACGTCACCCAAATACCTCCGCACCCTGATACCAAGACACCAACTCAGGTAAACGGTAGGCCTATATTCAGTCCTTTATTTGGTACAAAATCAATGATAGAGTGATAATATGCAATAATTCGTGTGCTGTATACTCTATCCGAAACTTTGAGAAAATTCTGTATAACGAACGCAAGCAAGAAACAACTTTGTTCTCGGGCTATGAGGTAGTTTTTTGTTTGCGTTTTAACAGGGTTTCCTATTACCCTTTCGAATGTACTATAACTGACATGGCGGTGAAAATAACATATCACTGGCGTTAGAAATGTTTTCAGAATCTTTATTGCAAATATTGTCACTTAAAATTATTGTGACTAGCTAGCATGACCGTGTTTATCGCGACATAAGACCTTCTCATAGCATGTGAGTGCGAGGGGGATGAATGCTGTTCTCCTTATTCATAAAAGTTCAACAAACATATTTTCGCTAAAATGTCTATCTTTCTCTTTCAAATTTGTGTTTGTGAGAAAGGAACAAAACGCATTCTAGTCAAGAGAGGTCTGTTAAGTTTTATGAATAAGTGGGCAATGTCGGACTTAGCCGCGATCATGCTAGCTCATCTGATCCACGCGATGTCCTCAATTACTAGCTATTTCTTTATCGTTTCACGCCACTGATATTTTATAGTTCCGCTACAACATTTACCAAGTATTGAAATCGCGCCAGGGACGCTGATTTAAATAAAATAAGAGTTGCGTCTAAAGAAAGTTACCCATTTGGTACAAAAGTAAAGAATAATTCGCAGAATCGTAGTTTCTTGTAAATTGTAATGTTATTATTTGCGTATTACCCTGTTTGTATGTTTATATCGTGTATATAAAGGGAATATGACAGTCAAATGATTAATGTAATAAGATACAAGCTCTTTTATTGTATTTCACCTCAAATAAATAAATTGTAAGCTATTATGCTAGATTAAAGCTTATAATTTAAGATAAAAAAAATCTGTAAATAATACATACAAAATTAAAAAAATGCTTAACCCATTTAAGGACAAGCAATGCTTTACGTGCTACGCTATATTCTGCATATTACAAGCGCGATGCACATGGGCATCATAGACCTTGAATGGGTTAAGTCGAAAATGTAAGTTCTGCAGTAAAGAGAGAATTATTCAATTAGAGCTAAACAATAACGCTAGCAATAATGACTGTCCGTTCCCAAATTCTTTAAAGAGGCTGGTACAAGATAAAATTCTATAAGTTTAATTTTAAAATCAAGTTTTGGGAGAAAACGTTGTGGAAAATCTGCCATTGCCAAAGATGTGAATGGCTAAGTAGTTGAAAAATTAACGACATAATAATAATTAGAATTTTCTCTTTATTTTTATGAGCTAAATTAAATAGCGTGGTTCGTAATAGTAGACTTATAATAATTTGACAGTCCGCGAAGATGTCTTAGAATAGCAAAAGGAAATAGTTTATTTATAAAGCTAAAATATATTAGGGTTTATACCGTATTTATTGTTACATACGCGTACATTTACATATCGCCGTGATGCACGACATGCATCATTGCACATTTAGCTTCTTTAAAACTGGTTAATATGTTAACCTTAAATATAATACAAGTAAGTACTTTTCCCGGACTGTCAAATGCATAACGTTCTATTTCAATTGTAAAAAATTATGATTGTAATATTAAGAATCGCCAAATCGAGTTCAAATAGTTATCAAGTAATATCAATATAATAGTGAGACATGGTCCATGATAATGTTATCGTTAATATTTAATGCTAAGCTGCGTTATATCGTAGCGTTATTTTTACGCTATGTAGCAAATGTCCGTAGACCATGATGCGCATGTGCATCATAAATTTCATGCTTCATGGTCATTTTAAATATGCTTAACATTATCATGGCTCAGTCCATATGTCGCAAATGTAGAATAGATTACTAGAAATTATATTTCCTGTATATCTAGATGCTTAGAAACAAGATAGGTATGTATGTGAAAACGTTGAAAATGCATAGATGGATAAAGCAAGCATATCAACTACATGTCAACTTTGTTGTGAACTAAGGTATAGGTTTGAATATTGTAGAGATGTATTGTCTGCATTTTCGGCGTGTTACAATTAATCGATTCTCAAAATATTTGCAAATACCATTCATATAAAACTTATATGCAAGCCTCCTTATTCATAAAACAGAATGCCTCTGCTATAAAATGTGCTTTGTCCCTTAACGCATACACAAACGAATTTTAACGCCATTTTAGTTAAAATAGGCTTGTAGCACGTTTATGACTCGGCCGTAATAGTAATAGTATAAAGAGAGGTGAGGTTTGTGATTTTATATTTCATAATGTCATGTGTTACCTCCAGAAAAACTCATCCGATTTCAAAAACTCTGTCATCAGTATAGAATGGACCTGGGATGGACATAGGCTATATATAATCCTGTGGCTTCGCCTGCGTTCTTTGTGTTTTTTGTGCCATTTCTGGATAAATCGTTGCAGTGTTTAAATGTACAATTCTTGATATCATCATCATTATATCAGCCGAAAGACGTCCACTGCTGGACATAGGCCTCCCCCAAAGAGTGCCACAATGACCGGTCCTGCGCCACCCGCATCCAGCGGCCTCCCGCGACCTTTGCCAGGTCATCAGTCCACCTTGGGGGGATTCTTGATATGATTCCGTGCAATCGGATTTCAAAGAACGGATTTTAAACGATTGAAACTGTTGATTCAGATGATATATATCAATATATTACATTGAATTACCTTTTTTAACACAATAGTACAGTCTTAAACGAATGCAATATTCACCTTATGCCTAAGTCAAGGCCAAAAAGTAAGTTAAGGTCAAAAATCACAATAACATCTTTATGAATGGTATTTGTACATAATAATTAATATTATATTACTTGCCATTAATTATAAATTCGCCAAATTCACGTTCCGCTTTTATTCTCGTCAATTATATGTAATAAAATATATTTTTGTGAAAAAATAAAAATATTTTGCTACATAAAGTATCTCTAGATATCAGTAGTTGGCTAGATTGAATTTAAGTCATGATCATGCATACATATAAACAGTTATAGAATATGACGGTTTGTAGAAAAAAAATCGATGTGTGAAAACTGCGGTGATATGTCATAGAGGCACATAGATTGTTTGGAAGAGGTCATAAGACCGAAAAAACAAGTGATCATGTACAAACATTGCTGCTATGTAATAACATCTATGTACAAATGTTTCTGTGTATCTACATTTATGTATCGATTTCTCTAAGTTCTTGTTTATGTACAAACTACACATTCGGCGACAAAGCTATATCACAGCACGGCTATCACATCACGCGACGGCGCGCGAGCTCTCTCTATTTTTCTCGCACTATCTGTCTCTCTCTTATTAGAACACTTAGAACATGAGGTATAGTGCGAGAAAAATCGAGAGTATGTCGCGGCCGTCTCATGCTGTATCGCGGCGAGATAGACGTCTCTTTCTCGTTAGAACGCTTGAAAAGAGACTGATAGTCTGTCAGACAGCAGCTTGACAGGACTGGCTTCTACAGGGCGTCAAGCTGCCTTAGCAGAGCGTCATAGTCGCCTACGTGTCGCCGAATGTGTCGCCTAAACAAGGATATAGGCGTCATACTCGAACTACTCGAGAAAAAGAGCAATAGCAACGCATTTGTCACAATTTATATTACCACCTCTTTTTAACAGATCGCTGCGTTAATTATATAATTTAGCCATCAATAGGGGTGTAGACATTAAATAAAATAATCAATAATGACATATTTTCTCGAAAAAGGATTAAAAATGTAGTCAAATGGAAAAAAAACAACGCAAAAGGTTAAATAATCACGAAGTTATTAGTGCCCAAAGTTTTAAGAAGGGGTATGTTCTGTCCCTTTTTCGCAAATCGCAACTTCATATGAAACTATGACGCTTGTAGATTGTGACGTCATAGAAGAAGGGAACGTGCCGCGCCCATCGCGTTCGGCGCCGCCGTCGACGCGGCCCCCCGGCAGCCTCGCGTAACGTGACGTCACACACTGTTTGCGTCTTCTCTAACGAGCAATATTAAAACGGTTGTAGCTTCGTAACTGTTTGAGATATCTGAATGGGATTTTCGTCACTAGGCATATTTTTTTGCCTTCTTTCTTTTAGAGTAATAATAATAATTTTCGAGTCTACACCCCTATTGTCGTAATCGAGCGCTGTCAACGGTTTTTACAATTTCACAATATTTACAATAACACACACTGGTTGCGTTTTCTCTCTAACAAGCAATATTAAAACGGTTGTGGCTTCGTAATTCTTTTAGATATCTGAATGGGTTTTTCGTCACTAGGCATATTTTTTTGCCTTCTTTCTATTGAAGTAATAATAATTTTCGAGTCTACACCCGTATTGAACCTATACATTCGTATCCCCTAGCTGCCCAGTGGTCTATTTAAAAGACATCCTGTTTAATGGAATTTATACCATTCCAAATTGGAACGGTTGCTTTTGTTTTGTTTCGTTCGATTTTGAAACAAAAATTACTACCTACTCTATTGCCTGTTATAGTTGACTCTTTCCCCTTGTTCCTCTTCGATAACCGAAATTGATAACGGGTAATGTACAAGGAAAAATAATTCTTTCTAGCTAGCCGTAATAGGCTTGTGCCCTAAGATTTATTAACGATGTCATTCGAACCAGTTTTTATAGATGAACAAATGTTTGTATGGGAGCAACTACAATTAAAGAACATAAATACCCTTTGAGTAAAAGACGAAACGTTTCATACTAATTCAAGTAAAAGTATGACGTCACACTGCAATTTGTTTCTACTAATCGTTGTATGGAAAATCAGGTATATTGGTGTTTCGGTCGCGAAATACTGCGCTTGGGTTCATAGTTGTCATAAAATTTTGTTCCTATGGAAGCGTAATGATTCTATTGATAGCTTTAAATTCACTCCTGGACAATAAACAAAAATGCATATATTTCTAAACTTTCAATGTCCATATCTTTTTATGATCTTAAGTATATCGTGTAAAGTCTATTCATTATTCTCTGTCTTATCTTGTAAACAAACACTTCTCGAAGACATTGTCACACTTTTCTCTGGGGTTACAAAATAAACGTCATTTAAAATGTTGTTATATGCTTAAAGAAACTTACAAAGTTCTGAAATCAACCAAGTAACCACGGCAAAATACAATGTATACCCAGATTTTCTTCAATAATCGAAGTAAAGAACGAATGTCTTCAAAAATATCTGACATGTAACGATGGCTAGTGTCTATGAATCACACTTCATATTTTATCGTTGTTTCCAATCACTAGTCATTATCTATGATCATATTTGACGTCATGTTTGTTTACACGATAGGACACGTAAGAATGAATAGACTTTAATGTATACTTTACTAGCTTCCGCCCGTGACTTCGTCCGCGTGGACCCGGGATAAAAACTATCCTATATTTTAATCCAGGCTATAAACTATCTTCGTGCAAAATTTCATTCAAATCGGTTCAGCCGTTTAAGCGTGATTGAGTAACAAACATCCAAACATCTAAACTTTCGCATTTATAATATTAGTAGGATTACAATAATTTGATGGTTTACTATCCATTTAGCAACTCTACTTTAGTAATTTTAACATGACGCAACTACCCTATTGTACAGTCGGTATCATATAGTTAGTAGCTGCCAAAGTGGCCATATACCTATTTTGGTACACGCTCTATTACTGTGAGTGCAAGGACGTGTTCCGATATATTTGGCTACTTTGGCTGTTACTAACTATACGATGCTGACTGTATTTCGTTTTAGCGAAGTTTTTTTTTGTACGCAACCCGATTATTAAACGTCATTTTTTCCTTCTAGCGAACTACGTTAAGTTTTCTTCGTGGATTGCCGGTTATAAAACTTAGTTATCTACGATAAATAAGGGCAAGTTCCATTGCCAATTTTTCTTGTATGTTAGGCGGTTAGAATCTACACAAACGTGATACTTTCTCATTTTCTCGCGTATAGCGTATGTTTAATATCAAATCTCTTGGTAGTGCAAGTTGAATAAGATAAACTGGCACTTCAGTTGTGTTGAGGTTCATACGTAATCGACTACTTTGTTGGTAGCGACCCTGCCTTCGAAGCTGGCGGTCCCTGGTTCTAATCCCGGTATGGGCAAGTCTTTACTATCTATGTGCCAGTGTCATAGTTGCAAATTATAGAGCTGTTAGAACCGCCTCCTTGGAACCTAAAAGTTAGGCTAAAACATTGACTTCAAAAATAGTGGCCGAAATTCCGAATTATAAGTGGAATATCAGCCCTATATGTGTTATTATAGAGTTGATATTCCATCAGTAGTTTGGATCTTTTCATATAAGGTCGCATTTAAAATTGAAAATGTGCTAAATAATATAAGGTTGAATCTATTTTTTGTAAATATTCTTTATGAGATGTGACTGTGGATGGGAAATACAAATAAATATAGTTGAGAGTAGATACCTAACTTGTTGTTTTATTTCAAATTATTCCATTAGGCAGGCTATATTAAGATTAACATTACCATCATCATCATATCAGCCGAAAGACGTCCACTGCTGGACATAGGCCTCCCTCAAAGAGTGCCACAATGTCCGGTCCTGCGCCACCCGCATCCAGCGGACTCCCGCGACCTTTACCAGGTCATCTGTCCACCTTGTGGGTGGCCTGGTCTACCCACGCCGCGCCTACCATCATCGAACACGGTTTGTCACAATGGTTCCTTACATTTTTAGACAATTTTGAACGGGTTCTATTGCCGGCCGTGTATAAAGGTTTTTGAAAAATCTTTTAGCGCTGTATTTGTTTTAGTTACAGTATTACCCTCACACGCTTGAATAATACACCCTGTGTAAACTGACAATGTCTGAAACGGCCTTTAGCGTGTTACTTGAGGGAGGGTGTTAAAGCATCTCGCCCTAAAAAAATAACGCCATAATCTAGAGGCCGCTTTAACAATGTCGCGTTCCTTTAATGAAAATAATGAACCTGCTGTAGCTTAGTTTCAATGTAGAGATGTCTCTGTACCATTCATCTCGTATGGCAATTCATTATAAAAAAAACTTGTCCTAATAATAATTTTGTTTTCGATACATGTGGTCGTAAAGCGGTTATTACCGCCCGCTATGCGTGCGGAAATGAACTTCCTGGCCAGGTGAGACGTAAAAAATTGTACTCAATGTGTGATAATAAAAAAGCTTCAGATCGCAAATTTATTGCCCTTGCCTTCGGCTCAGTCGTGAAATATCTGTGATCAGAGACATTCTTTATTTTTATCGCCCTAGGCGACTAATGTACTATTTCCTACACGTTCACTGTTAGTCATAAAGCTTAACGAGCGTCTACATCGCAATTTGGCGGCCCAAGTATGCACGTGGAACCTAGGATCGATTCGTGCGACCTTGCAAGTTGGCGCCGGTCCAGGGACCAATCTATGCTCAGCTGCTGTTTTATAAAAGGTAACTTCGATACGTACGAGACTTTAGAGAAGCTGATAGCCAACCAAATGGTCAACCATTCACATGAAAAGTACATCAAGAATTCGGCATTTTTAAAATTGTCAAACTGAACAACGAACAGAGCCAAGCATAGAGCCAAACATCGCTACGAACATTTTCACGATCATTCCAGCGAACGCTCTGTGGATTTTGTTAGTGTGTTTCCCCTAACGCAATTTTTCTTTGTAGCAATTTTTTTCTTTCGTCATAATCCCTAGTCAAACATTCCTATGGTTTTATTTTCTGTTTTGTGTCAATTCCATACTGTCGAATTAGGATAGCCTGTGAGGATGGTTGTGTGTATGTTAATAAATAAATAAATTTTATGGGTAGCGAATGTTTTGCTTGTATTCGTTTATAAACGAAAGAAAGAAAGATACATTTATTCACAAACACACAGGAAACACACAGGAAACATGGTTATAAAATAATAAAATAAACAAGAAAAGCACATAAAACATGAAACAAGGTTTTTAACGTATTTTATTTATCGTAATTGTAAATTTTCGACGGATCCCCGCTACGCGCGGCTCCTATTTCTGTGAAGTTTGTCCTCGGGCAGCTGAAGCTGCCTAACGAACCTAATCTGCCTAATGTTTCGCAATTGCAACGGGTTTCCTACAGGGAAGAACAATTAACACGTTATATAAAATACGTTACGGGAGCAACACGACTGTGAAAACAAGCTGCAGTGGAAAAAAAACTACTAGAATGATCATATCATTATCATATCAGCTGAAAGACGTCCACTGCTGGACATAGGCCTCCCCCAAAGAGAGCCACAATGACCGGTCCTGCGCCACCCGCATCCAGCGGACTCCCGCGACCTTTACCAGCACTCATGCGATGCCCGTATAGTTAACAGCAAAAGTAGGTGATAATTATAGTACCTTTAGGGGCTTTAGGTCAGTCATACCAAACATTAAAATCGCAAGCTAACGGCTAGTGCCTCCCCTAAAGGTAAGTCATAATCATAACTAGCCGTTAGCTTGCGATTTAAGCGATTTTTCTGGTCAAATATCACTGGCCTACTTGTCACTTTCACTACTTTGACGCATCCCATTCCCAACTGTCGCAGTACCTATTGTAAGTACTAAAATGATCATCTATATTTGTTGTTGACTGTACTACTAAGTGCCAGTACCAGTTTTAGCCATGGCCGTTTCCTAAAAATGAGCAAGTCGTTTTTCAGTAAGATAAGTATGTTATAATACTTCGGTAATAATTATAAAAATAATTATAATAGAATTTTGTAAGCTGATGAATATACCTTGCCGTGATTTTGAGAGTTTAACTACTTAAGGTAAACCTCCGTAAGTAGTGCGCCACATTAAATAATCTGAACCATACACATGATCGCGGTTGACCTTAATTACAATCTTAGTAATGGAATTGATAATATTAATGTCACCTACTCAATATCTCAATGCCTTTGCGTTTAATGTGTATGCTATAGGTAAAAAAACAAATTAAATCTCGTCAATTGATAACCTAACCTCATTAGCATATCAGTCACTTATCTTAAAAACCTCGTATGTTTGTACTGAAATGATACGTTACGAGGTTTTAAGAGAGTATTCATTACTTAGTGAGTTTTGATTTCCAACTGACTATATTTACAAAAGACTAACCAATCTTTTATAGACCTTATACAATTGCAATAAGGTCTAAAACGGTTGGTTAACTTTGAGGGCATTTACAGCAGGGATGGATATTTCGAGCGGATGCGGATCTTGGGGCAAAACACTCGAAAACTTAAATAAGCAACGTCTTTAGTCACGCAGTACTCGAACACGTTGCGACTAATCAGTCGATTGTAAATCTACAATCGTTGCAAACTCCGCGAATGCGGAGAATCGTCAGATTACAGAAACGAAATGAAGATTCTTATTGACTAATGACGAAAATACTGAACACGTGCCGCGTTGGCCTCTTTCTTGTCGCGAATCTACATCCGCATCCGCAAAAACTCCGCATCAATTTTTGCGGATGCGGAGGCGGATGCAGATGTTGAAAATGATGCGGAACATCCGCGGTTGCGGATGTGAATGTCTACAACATCCCAGATTTACAGTAAACAGCATAAATACCTATATGTTAACAATTGTTTAAAATGCCTTTCAAACATTTAAGATTTTTACACCATAAATTAATCATTGAAATCCTCTGTTTTGATTTGTTAATATCACGACAAAATATGAACTTCCGATTGCCGCCATTTCTGTTCATCTTAAAACAGTCATCACGGCGCCAACTTAAGCAGTTCATCTTTGGTCGTTAAGCAGTACACAAGTGAAGATATTTTATTCTGTGTAAGTTTAAAGTGTGCTTTGTGACAATATAGGTACGAGTAAGTACTTGTTTTACTGAATATTCTATCCTTTGCTAATCTAAATAAGGCCCTCGCGGAATCGTGCCAAAGATGCTGGCAGCATTACCTCGCTGAATCGCAATACTAATTAATGCGTTGAGCGACGAAGCTGCCAGTTCTTTGGTACCCAGTTGTGTCGACGAGCTTTTTTAAGAGATATTTAATGGCTCCTCTAAATGATGGCCCATCCTAATGGCCCACTAGGATAAGCCAGCGTGTGGAGAGGGTAGTGGTGTCAGATGGCTTATGGCGCGGCGATGTCTTTCTCCATCTAACGCATAGTTGCGTCCTGTACGATGAGTCGTGATGGCCCACTGTATAGCCTGCTTTAAAAGCGTCCTGGCGCCTGGACCCCACCGCCCCGTGTCTCAACACCGAATGCCACAAAGTGGTAATGAGGGCCGTATAAACAACTCAGAAAAGTGAAAAACTTCCGACATTTTCATTTTAAGTTCATAATCTCAAAACCGGCAGTACCGATTTTATTGAAACGTAGCTAAGAACCATCTCGATCACGTCAGCTTTCGGACAGAATAACGCATTAAAATCAATCCATTCGCTTAGGAGCTACGATGCTACCAGATACGCAGACACACAGACACGTCAATATTATAAAACCCCTTATTTTGTAGCCGGGGTTTAAAAGTCGGCCACATTACGTAATCTAAACCATACTTTACATTTAGTTTGATCCCCGAACGACAACGAGGCGTTTTACAATATACGTTTTAACATGTGCGTCCGTGTATTCTGTTGCCACTTGCGAACGAATCCCTTTCCCCCCTAAAAGGGGTTTGGGCGATCGGAGGGTATGGGTGTCAATGTGTGTCCCAAATATCAGCCTTCTAGGAGAATCATAGTAACCTAACCTAATCTAAAAGGTATTTATGATCGATCGCCAATGAGTGGGTGTATGTCGTAGGTAACTCAGTGAAAAAAAGCATTTTAGATTGTTACATTGCCTGGAATGTAGCTCAAAAAAAAACTGTGCGTTTATTGGCGTGAAGGGGCACCACCAATCAAGGGCACCCACCTAACTGGAGCTGGAGGTCCCGCGGGGTCGAATTCAGATTAGCTAGGTCAAAATTTTAATAAGATGGTATATTATTTAGTTCCCCTCCTATGCCTCATGAACTTCCAAAATAGACGTGAATTCAGAGGAACGGTATTTATCGGCCTTAAAATTCGGTTTGGATTAGACGCAATTACTTTTGTTTTAGTACAAACGTTCCTACATGCAACGGCACTCACTTTAATTCAACTCACAATATTATTAATCATATCCACATTACGCCCCCGCCACAGAGGTGAATAATACAATTATTACGGATAACAACATTGCAATATATTTAACCGAGTGGTATAATAAAAATATTGTTAGTCCAACATCAAAAATGGAAGTGAAAGCCACTCTGCAGAAACTGCTGAAGAAGATAGCAACAGAGGAAGAGTGTGAAGACTACTCTGTCGTAGAAAAGGGAAAAAATGGAACTAGCATCATGTCATATTACTTCTTCATAACACTTTACTCAAAAAACAAAAAGGACTTGAAGCTCTTCGTAAAAGTCGCCGCATGGAGCGAAAAACTACGCGAATCATCCATCTTCAGTCCCTTTACTGTGGAGCTTTATTTCTACAGAACTTTGCGAGAAATATACGAGATTCTTGAGGATACTACCGGCGTTCCTGAGGAGAATAGATTCCGTATGCCTAAGTTTTGTGGAAGCAGCGACGAGTATCTTTACGAAACCCAGGCGATGGAAGACCTGGTTGCGAGCGGTTATGCAGATTTCGACAGGGAAGCCGCGGCTGATTTGGAGTATATGACCACAGGGATAGTATCAATGGCTCAGTTCCACGCTCTCTCTCTAGCCTACTCGCAGCATGATCCAGAAGGATTCGCAAGAACCAGTGAATTTTTAAAAATTGATATGGCGAAAGTAAAACCGTGGCTCAAGAGCGTGACGCCTATTATGCTGTCCAACGCATTCGAAGCTGCTGAAGCACACAGAGCCAAACTTGAAGACTACTTCGCGAATCCACACAGCATTGATCTAATCGAGGCCTTTTTTCAGGGGCATAATAAGAATGTTTTAGTGCACGGGGATTTTAAGCCGAGTAACTTGATGCATAGACGCCGGAACGGGAAACTAGAAATCGCAGTCGTGGATTTTCAGAACGTTCACGACGGGGACCCCGTTATTGACCTTCTATATTTCATTTATACCTCCACTGATGAGACATTTCGTCGGGCCCACTACGAAGAGTTGCTAGATATATACTATGAGAAACTGCGAACATCTTTGCTTAGACTACACGTGGACCCGGAGGTGTATTCTGAAAAGACTTACAGAGCGAGCTTGGGAGAGTGTAGTATGTTAGGTCTGGTTATGTCAGTAGTGCTGTTTCCTGTAGTGTTTGTGGACGAGGGTAAAGCGCCAAAGTTCGACGCGGATGACGCGGAATTGAAAGACTTCGTGGTAGAGTCCAGTGCGCTTTTTAAGGAACGGTTTAATGGAATATTAAATAATTATATCCAGTGGGGGCTCCTGTAATCTCCGGTGTTTTTTATTAAATCAAACCTTTACATCTCTTTCTGTTTATTATACTAAAGTGTGACAGTAACAGTTTTTAAGTAAGTTCAACGCCCAAGACACACCACACCACCCAGAGGCCTTTTAAAAGGTATGAATTAAACAAATAAATATTGTTGACAATCCTACACAAATCGACCTAGACCGAGCCCGCATTGTGTAACCATTGTATAAAATACTATTGGCATTCTCGCGGTGCACTTTGTATATATTCTAAGATAGTAAGTAACTAATGAGTGATTTTATGATACAAGTGATTTAATTTTCAGTTCCAAAGTCAAGATCTACAGCAACCGGCAAGTGCGGCACATGCTACGCACGAAGCTGGCCGACGCCAACGAGGGCGGCGTGGCCGCCGGGCTCGGCGCGCTCGACTCGCCGTACTTGCTCGACTTGTAGTCTAGCTACTAGCGCCAGTACTGGCATGACTCGCAACCTACTCGCCGTATCCGCTCGACTTGTAATAGCTAGCTCCAGTAGCCAGTGCCGGCATGATATCATACACCTGCTTAATCGATAGCCGTGTTTACACCGGACGCATGCTCGATCGCTCGCCTCGCCTGAGGCATGCGGCCGAGCATTCGCATACTTAGGCCGCGGCCGAGCAAGCGTCCGGTGTAGACACGGCTGTCCACATTGGCCGCGGCCCCTGTGATCTCGGCCAAAAAGGTGGCCATCACACTCGGCTCGGCCGAGCCGTGCGGACGAACATGCGGACCGGTTTGCCGCACGGCGTGGCTCGCCGAAGCACGTCTACACTGAGCGCGCACGCTCGGTGGAGGCGTGCTCGGTTGACGCATGCGTCCGGTGTAGACACGGCTGATAAGCAAGCAACGCCCTACCTTATCCGGCTACTCCATGTACACTGTATGTTTGTCTCTTTTTAATCCGTGCGTAAAGAGAGAGAAAGGTACGCGGACGCGGTTTATTGGGATGTACCGGTACTGGCGCCTCGTAAAAAAGCTCTAAGCAAATTTACTGTCGTTTCGCTAGAATGCTCATTTCAAGTGAATGCTCAATTAAGTGTAACAGTATGCAGTATGGCATCAGTAATGCCGATTTACACACCTTCGGGCAGTTTAGAAACTTCTAAGAGTTAAGTTGCTAAACTTAGTTTAGAAGCTCCTGAAGACGTCATTATAGTTTCTCCTCCGAGCTGTTGCTGAGCCCCAATACTTATTCTGTAACTTTTTTAAGCTCACCTCACCGTTCACCCACAAATATATCTTGACGCCGCGATTCGTAGTAATTAAGCGTAGGTAGAGGTCTAGTTTCGTTAGGCGATACGGGTGGGGTGAGGCGCATGAGCGCGTAAAGAATAATATCCCTGAATTACGCTTATTTAGTTACTACGAATCGCAGCATCAAGATATATTAGTGGGTGACGGGTAAGGTGAGGTTAAAACAAGTTACATAAAGAAAGAAAGAAATAAAGAAAGAAGACATTTATTCACTACTCAAAAGACACACAGAGACAAAGGGAGTACAGATACAATACAATTGACACATAATGTGTGTGTCTTCGCGGCAGTGAATCGGTCGCTGTCTCAGCATTATGCCGAGGTGTCAGACAGACACCTACAGCGCTGATTTTCAGACAGCACCGTACGTGACCCACGGAACGCAACACAACATACTACCGATACAAACGTATACACATAATAAATAAATAATTAATAGACATAATAGCGGGGCTGGGTTGAAAAGACAGACGGCAGTCGCTTTTACAAAAACTAGTACCTACACCAATACTTGTAATGTATTTTGGGACTTTATTTGGGAACTTTTGATATATTATTCGTCGATTTAACGGTTAAGGTGCACTTTTGGTATATTCTGATATGATCTAACTATCATCAGGTATAATAAACATGTAATATAACAACTATGAATCTAACAGTAATATGGTATAATGTATATGTGATATAACTCTGTTCGATATAACGTTCAGTGGGTATAATGAAGTACTGGTATAATAATTTTGAAATATTATGCAAATTACGCTCTAAGCCTATCCATATCTACCTTTGGATGTCGGATGCCTACATATTATATTGTAAGGCAGGTCGGTGTAGGTACGACGATGAGCGAAGCGAGGAGGAGTATTAGGTGCACTGCGACCCTACAGCGCGCGAGCTGAGCGAGCGAAGCGAGCGTGCCGCGGCAGCGGCCGGCGAAGTGCCAGGACCGTTTTTTTTTACCATACAATATACGTGTCTTATGTTATGAATTTACTACAGGTATCTCAGAAGCGTCTTTACCTTTGGTGCAGGGTGTGCGTTGCACACGGGCGCAGCGGTCCTAGCGGTACTTTGTGACCGTTCCATTTTGACCGCGCGCCTACTAAGGAGTAATGTTTGTGTTAAGAGTTCGCAGTAAGCTCGGCCGAATTTCACCTTCCCATACAAACGTAGTTACGCTCTCATTTTAAAACTACATGTTGGATTGTGCCGAAACTTTGCATATACAATGAAATGAGGTATATCTATGTCTGTAATTAGTTTATATGGCTCCAGTATATAAAACAAACGAAATAAAGCAAAAACAAGTTTTGTATGAAAAACTTAAATTCGCTGTATTTTGTTTTACTATGGTATCTGAAGCTACATAAACTAATTACAGGCCTGGATATATTTCATGTCATTGTACATGCAATGTTTCGTTACAATCCAACACGTAGTTTTAAAATGAGAGCGTAACTACGTTTGCATGGAGAATCGAGCTTACTGCGGACTCTTAAAATCGACTTCCAAATAAGGTACTGTCATTTTTTTTTTGATACAAGACTTTTTTGGTACCGAGACCGAGTGACATACTGCTCTATACATCTTCTGTGAGGAAAAGAGAACTGTGCGGCGAAAGGTATTCAAAAGATGCGGTTTGTCACAACAACTAGGAACATGTTACGATCATACAAGTTACAATTATACAAGTCTAATCAGGCAACACTGGTCAAGCTCAGTGTTTCCACTTTAGACTTGTAGATACACATGTAGATGTAGATGTAGCTTGTAGATTGAAAACGGCCTCAGAACTTAAGCGCTACGAATAAATACAAAAAAAAGAGACATGCGTGTAGTTCTAATAATTGCGGTTCATAGGTATTACAAAGTAATCTTCCTGTCACGATATAATTCGTGCAGCTAGAAAATAAACCAAGTGCGTGTCGGACCACGCGCAGTGTAGGTTCCGTAGTTGCCTGTCTGTCTTTGTTACGTCAACACGCACGCGCAAACTAAATGGAGCTATTGCGTCGGCCGAATTTGTACGAAAGTTGGCCCTTCCAAGTAGTTGGTTGACTATTGCTCGGTAACTAGTTATGCCTACTTAGCCGTGATAGTTTTCCTTTTAAATTCATTATATTTAGGTTCTACTGTCACGATTATTTAGCCGGCAAAGGGGGGGGGGGGGGAGCACTTGACTCGAACAAAAATTAGGGCTTTAAACCCCAATATCACCCCAACGGATCCCTGAGTTGAAAAATGGTTTTTGGCAACCCATAATATTTTTTACGTCACACCTGACCATAATGCGAGTTTTACTGCACGCTGCGCGTACGGTAAAACTCACATTGTGGCCAGATGAAGACGTAAAATTGTGTACTTACCACGGGCGGTAATTCGTAAAGCCCCAGATCGCATATTTATGGCACCTGCGATCTGGGCCGTTCACGAATTCATCGCCCTAGGTACGTAAATGTACTATAAACAAGCTATCCATCGATACCCCACACCATGGGTATAAAGAGCGTTGTTTGTGCCATAAATATGCGATCTGGGGCTTTACGAATTACCGCCCGTGGTAAGTACACTATTTTACGTCTTCATCTGGCCACAATGCGAGTTTCACCGTACGCGCAGCGTGCAGTAAATCTCGCATTGTGGCCAGGTGTGACGTAAAATAAATTAAATCCCCACATCACATCTAGGGGAGGTACTAAAAAAAAAAATGTTTTCAATGTTTTATTCTACCGTTTTGTCGGCGTGATTGATGTATACAGGTTGAATCCAAAGTCGTGAACAGAAATATGTATATTTTGGTGAGGTAGGGCACAGCGAAATGTCATCCCGCTCGAATTTTGCGCAGCCCAACTGGGGAAGTACTGGAGGTGAGCAAGGACGCCAGAGCTCCCGAGGATGCGTTGGGTTGAGAGCGAGGGAATTTGTTCCTTCAGCTGTAGACACGGCGAATCCTCAAACATATCAAGGGTCGGCAACGCCCATGTTACTCCTTTGGAGATGCATGCGTCTATAGGCTGCGGTGTCCGCTTACCATCAGGCGGGCCGTACGCTTGTTGGCCACCGTCGTTATATTGAACAAAAACAAACATTTCTGTGTACGACTCATGTTTCACCTTGTATACCCATGCCGAATTGCTTTCTAGTAGTAACGGTTACTGAGCTAAACCGCAGACTATAAACTATAAGCATTACACCGCCACGGCTGATGATGTGGTGGAGTACGTTCGTCAGAAGACCGGCTTCTCGCTGAGGGTGTTCCAGCTGCGTTCGCGCCAATATGTGAACTTCAGCTCGTTTGTGGTGCGCGTGCCGCGACCGCTGCAGGAGACCATCGCATGTGCTGACTTCTGGCCGAAGGGTGTCGTGTTTCGACGGTTCCGGGGCAATTTGCCGAATCCTACACCGGAGATGACGATGCAACGGGGCCACGCCGTTTCGTCGCCTAAATAGTATTATTTGTTATTTTTGGTTTCGTGACGCATTGGTTATTACTGTAATGTCACGTAAATGTATTTATCAATAAATAAATAAATAAATAAATAAGGGTTCCTTGTTGACTATACTGAACCCTAATAAAAGTCTGTTTTCTTCATATAAAGTTCACGATCAAGTGAAGTCGAAATAGCTCCGTTCTACGTGTCACTGAGCTAGTGCAACCGTCACTGTTGCGACATTCCCCTCGTCGTAATATTTCCATTAAAAGGGTGCCAAGAAATGTATGCGCTGATTGTTGGATTAAAACACGTTCCGTTTCACATTACTTCAAATCGTAATTATTGTTTGAAATTAGCATAAATTAAAATTAAAATTTATTAATTAAAATTATTGGTCACACATACATTTGTTTACATATTGAGAAGCGTGACTGTAAATGTAAATTTATAGAAGAAGTTGATAAATTTAAATACCTAGGCCTAACTATAGATAAACACATTAACCGGAAAATACATGTAGATACAGTATGCAATAGATTAAGGTCTATATTGTGTAAAATTATTAGTTTAAAAAGTATAGTTAATAATCAAATATTACGAATGGTATACCATGCACTGGCTGAGGCTGTAATCGGATACGGTCTAATAGCTTATGGACGAACGTTTAAAACTTATTTGGACAAAATATAAAATTTACAAAGACTGAGATTATTAAAAAATATAATAGATAATACAACGAGAGCAAACTGTAGTAACGATTACACTGTCAAGAAATTTAACATCCTGCCAGTGCATGATAAAGTTAAGTACTTAATAGCAACTGAGCAATTTTATAATCCCGAATTTAAAACTCCGCGGGTATATACCCGAGCGCCAAGAGGGTTAAAACGTCGTAAATACGTGGAACCAACCGCTAGCAACTACTATGGTAAAAGAACGCGCAGCTATATCACACCGCGAATATTTAATAATTTATTAATAGAAGGAATGTGGTAGTAAAAACATCTTTAAGTCAAAAATTAAGAAGTTGCTAATAGGTACACGCGTGACTGAATAAATAGATGGGGTAAATATTATACACATATATGCAGCGTAATACTGTGTTAATATGATATAATTATAATTATGTATTAACCTTAGTAATATATAAGGTTAATCATGTGATTTAGATCAAGGTACTAACGTTGAAAATGAGTGCCTTATTTCGCCGTTAAACGTAAGTTTGGCGAACCTAATTTAAGCCTAAAATGTACCATACATTTTTTGAGAAAATAAAGAAAAAAAGGAAAAAAGTAAAAACGTTTCAGTAGCTATTACCTATTTTATGTCTTTCCATTTTGGTCACAAAATAATGGTTAATAATACAGGGTGTACCAAAAATGGGATGTGAACCGATCAAGGGCTCAACAGGTATCGTGTTCTGATAAGAAAAACAGAAAAATTGACGCGATTTTTTTTTTAAACTTTAGTTTGGAGCGTTGGCCGACTGGGGCGACAAGCTCCATAGAAATGTAAAAACAAAATCGCGTCAATTTTTTTTTCTGTTTTATCATATCCGAATACGATACCTGTTCAGCCCTTGATCGGTTCATACCCTATTTTTATTACACTTTGCATAGCTGCATCTTCCGTGAGCTAAATGAGGAAATCTGTCCAGGTAGTTAAAAATAAGGAGCGTAGGTTTCACTACCGCTAATTTGAGTTCGATCTTGCTTATCCTGCCGCTAGCTTCTTCTGCACACATAGATAAAGTTCAAATTAGCTCAACCACAAATTTTCAGCATTTGCCAGCCATCACTGCAACGCCTGCACCCTACTTCCCTCTACTCACAAAATTTCATATTCGACTATGAGATATCTACCAGTCTAATTTGACACTACGTTTTATAATAAATAAGTATCGCTAGGGGTCGAACGGAACTGGCTTATTTTCGTGGTGCGGTATTATGAGGTTCGACCGAAGGTTCCCGAAGGCACGCGGAAGTAGCCGAGCGGGCACAAGATGGCGGATATTTCCCGCGCATGCCCACCCCTTTGGAGGCGTGACGTCAACTCAAAATAGGGATGTACCGAACGTGGTTTCGAGAATATCGGCACTTAAAGGAAATGTTGGTAACGTATGTTGTGACTTGTAGGAACGGGAGGAACAGTTATAAAAGTATGCTACGGGGTAAGTATTGTAGTTTATGGATAAAATAATTTTTCCGTGTACTTGGTTTTAGAGGCAGACAAAAAAGGAGTTCACCTTTACTTTAGTGTATAATATGTTTAGGGCAGGTTTTGGCCTCGTTTCCCGGAAGTAAATTTACTTTTTGTCCTTTTTCATGTAGCTAAGATTATTATCAATAGGTTTTTCAAGGGACAGGATATTTGGAAAATGCGTCTCCTCACTTAACTCTACATGATTTACCACTGTGCTGAGTTTGCTTACTAATATATGGGTAAGAGTTTAGCCCCATCCATCTTGAAAATAATCCGCTTTATTTATTTTGGAGCGTTAATTATTCCATGCAAAACTACAACAATCAACCGAATCAGTTTATGGTTAACACTTCAACTTTAAGTAAGACGTCAAATACATCAGATTTTCGACTGCTTATTACATTCACTGCCAAGAATCGCTACGCGCTACGCTCGTAGCCGATCCCGTGGTTTATCTCGTATGTAGCGGAAAGCGCCTACGGCGTAGGCGCCCGCTAGGCGGGTTGCTGGTAGCGAAAGTGTTATGACGCGCACGCGCTACAACTTTGCTACGGCGTAGCACTGTAGTGCTACCTGACTCGACATATTGGTTTGATAACAAAATAACATATGTAGCGAGCGCGTTCGTTTCAAATTTTGTCTCGTCACGCATAGATGCGAGCGCGCGCAACTAATGTAAACATTATATCTTACCAATTACTTTGAGTAAGGAACAGAGAAGTTAATATGTAACGCTTCGTTGGTTCGTTCGTCTATCTCCATCTCTATACCACTTACTTATTTAGGTGGATGTCACACTGCCGCATCTTCGGATGGAGATGCGGAGCTCGCTTTATACAAGTACCTCAGTTTGTATATAAATTCCGTGTGGTACGACACACTGCACCGCACCTCCGTCCGGCGAAATTTGTATGCAGAGCTGCTCGCCTTTAAGCCTATTTCTTTTATAAGTTTTAGGTTCAGTACGATATAAAAATGCACCGGGAGGTCTTAGGCGGTCATCACACTGAAATTTGTATGCGGCTCCGCAGGCTGTAGCGGCAGTGTGTGATGCGCTTTAGAAAGGTACTCAAAAACAACAGCCTTGACACCTTACAACTCCCGTATCACTTGAACTCAAGCTTATTTAAGGCAAGTTCAAGGCGAGGCTTCGATAGGGATAACGAATCTTCTTTAATCATTGTTACGGGTTTCGACGTTGACAATCTACGTTTTTTATCCAATATTGACAAACTAGAGAGCCTACCTGCTTGAAATAAATATGATTATGAAAGTACACCAAACAATCATCGATCACGTCGCTGTATTATCGAAAACATATTATATCGATATCAAATTATAATTAGCTTGGGTTAACTAGGTATGTAAAGTTTATTGGTCTCAGTGTGTTATTGTATAACAAGGTATAATTGTTGCAAGATAGTGAAGTAGAGAGGCGTTTGTTTGGTTAATAATGGCTCTGATATATTATTTTAAATGTATGTCGAATTATAACCTCCTTATAATAATAATAATAAATAATTTATTCAGTTACAAAGTGGTTTACAATTGTTATTTGATGGTAGTTAACCTCTTTTTAAGTATACAATACATTTGCTAAGAGGCACACCACTCTTTCTAAGTTGGTACTGAACATGTGAAGAATAATTATAGTAATTAAAATGAACTCAAAAAAGAAATAAAAGAATATCATTAATTAAAAGATAACAAAAGTAGTATTATGTTACGTTTCAATTTAAAAATTAATGTAACAAGTAGGTGTACTTTATTTACTGGTATTGTTATAGGTATGTTAAGGTACGTGTATACATGTGAAAGCGTGAAGTGTGTATGTGTAAGTGTGTGTAATTTATATTTGAAAAATATTTTGTAATAAGTTTTTTATATCGTTATAGCTTTTAGGTTTCAGCCAATCATATCTTTTTTTTAAATTCATAATAAGGTAAATGATAAATGTCTACTTGCTTATTTACTATATGTATTATATAATTTGGCAGATCTACTAATGAATTGTCTACTTGCAAATGTTGTGTTAATTGAAGTGGTTGTAATGTAGTCTGCACTGGTTACTAATAAAACACTTCTAGTATTTTGTTGTAAATTACTATTAAAAAAAACCACTGTGGGGCAATTCTATGGATGCCAAGCGAGCATTAATACTACTCCTAAACGATAAATATTTTTAGTTCTAGCTCAGTTATTAACTTGTTATCAATACATTGCGTGCCGAATTAATTTGTATAAAAAGAAAATGTTCTATTTTTGAAACGAAAGAAATCGCATTATATCTTACCAATTACTTTGAGTAAGGAACAGAGAAGCTAATATGTAACGCTTCGTTGGTTCGTTCATCTATCTCCATCTCTATAGAACTTACTTATTTAGGTGGATGTCACACTGCCGCATCTTCGGATGGAGATGCGGAGCTCGAGCTTAAAGCTTATTACGGATTATGGACGTTCAAGGATAAGGGCATCCTTGAACGTCCATCCCACAACCAACTTTAGTTAATATGCCGTTTAATTGTTTGTCCTTTGAAATGAAGAAAACTCAATTTAGTTCACAGAGGTCTGTTGAGTTTTATGTATAGGGGATATAATATTTGCCCTTAAAGTTAAGTTTCGAAAAGATAGACGCCGAAGCCGCAAACTCATGCTCTCCTTTTTTTTAATTAGCTTCATTTAACATACCAACAGCGCTTAATTAGTTGATTTCTTATAATAACATTCTAATTAAAAGTAATTGGCTGGCTAGTTTTCATCGATATCTAAAATCGGCGCGACACGTCACTAGCGTCTCGATATGGCATGGTTAGGTTGGTCCGCCGGCTGCAGTCCACTCGCGAATGTTCGCGCCGCGCCGCGTATGACTTGCGAATGGTAATTTGAAAGTCGAACTGCGGAAAAATAGTGCAACTGGCCAGTGATCGTTTATAAACACTATAAAAGAAAAAGTAGGTGTATTTTTGCTACAATAATAGTTAATTAAGTGGATTATCTTTATTTAATTGAATATTTGCGTGGCGTGTAGCGTAAAAATGTGTATTTTATTAATTTATTTCAGTCTTTTTATTACATTACAATCAGACACGTAAGTCGTTTATTTCTTTAAATAAAATAAACAACTCCCTTTTAAAACACGAAAACACATTTTTTTTATTAGGTACGCAAGCTAGCCTTGCGCGCAGCTGTCTGAAAAAATATTTATGTTTTTTAAATTCCGAAGAGGTTTCGAAACGCAATTAAAACGTTTTTTTCAGTAAAGTTGACATTAAATGTTCTCCACATTGGCTCCACATGTAGCTGGTTGTATTGATTATGCGCGGAGCTGCCGCGAGGATGCGCCGTGTTAGGAAGGTCAGGACCCTGCTCCTGCCACGTGCCCACGTGCATTTTATATTAAAAATGAACTTTATTTTTAATTTTTCAGAGGCAATGGAAATTTGTATTTGGATACATACTGGTATTCGAATTACTTTTTCCTATCCGCAAATGTGTGTGACATAGATAGCACTAGCTATAGGTACCGGTTAGCCGACAATAAGCATTTGTCCTTCTCGCACTCACAAGCTCGTTAGAAAGAGACTAATACTTTATATCATTGTCCTGTATTAAAAATCATACATAAGTCTGCAGGCATTAGACTAGACTAAACATTTATTCATGACTTTACATTTAAGTAGGTACAATTTAATCAAAATTCAATGTTATTACAACATTGCACGCAAGTAAACTAAACAACAGGCGGACTTATTACTGAAGATTGCTATTAGACACACATGCATTGAATATTCTTACGTCACACCTGGCAAAAAAATGGAGATTGGGATTGAGACGTGCGAAAAACCTGCTCCCTAACCCGACCAGCGGGCCTAAGATGGTTGACATTCTTAACGATGTGGATAAGACACCCGTCACCTTCTGACAAGTATGCGAGTGCGAGAGAGACCGTCGCGTCGGGGGACCGTCGGGCGACTGCAGCGGTCCCCCGACGCGACGACGCTTGGAAAATAATAAATATGTGACGATAATAATTATAATAGGTTTAAAATATTATTTCTTAGTTTTTAGAGTTTATTTTTTGTGTAAGGGGTTTTAAAAAAAAAAATACTTTCATTTTGTCCTTTTTAAAGTGATGATCTTCAAACGGCTGATCAGGTCATGGTTATCTTGCCATATACTTTTAATATCATTGAAGAAACACGGTACCAAAAGGAAGTTAGTCAGATCCCCTCACCAACTAGATCAAAGTCCAATATCTCAAAAACGGTTGAACAGATTATGAAACATGGCTAAGAACACACGGGACAAAAAAAACTAAACGAAAATCGGTTCATCCGTTTGGGAGCTACGATACCACAGACAGATACACAGATCCGCAGCTACACAGATACACAGACACGTTAAACTTATAACACCCCTCTCTTTGCGTAGAGGGTTAAAAATGGCAACCATCTCCGCCCCGCAGGAGACGGTAAATTTTGTTCACAGTTTTCACACCGCGGGCAGTAGTAAAAAAGCATTAGATTGCATATCAAAATGTAATTAAGGTTAAGGGTCGGCAGGACGCACCACTCTCCATACAAACGTAAATTGGTTCTCATTTTAAAACGGCATAAGTACTGAAATATTATGAGACTTTATACCCATCGCTTCTTTTTTATGGTTCCGTAGTCAACAAGGAACCCTTATAGTTTCGCCATGTCCGTCTGGCCGTCTTCGGCTTAGCTCAGTAACCATTACTACTAGAAAACTGTAATTCGGCATGGCTATATAAATCAATCACGCCGACAAAACAGAAGAATAAAATGTTTTTTTTTTCTCGGTAAACCCAGTCGTTTAAGAAACCCATCAAAAATATGATGGGTTTCTTAAACGACTTTTCAAATTAGTCATTCGTTTGCGAGATATTGGGCTTTATAGCCCAAATTTTTGTTTGTGTCATGTGTCCCCCACCACCCTCTGCCGGCTAAATGGCTGCTACTGGGAACGTGAAAAAAATCGTAGCAGTAGTAGGTAACATAATAATGAATTTAAAAGGACAACTATCACGGATAAATAGGCATAACTAGTTACCAACTTTCGTACAAATTCGGCCGACGCAACCATTTAGTTTTGTAAATAAGAAAGACAGGCAACTACGGAGCCCTACACTGCGCGCGGTCCGACACGCACTTGGCCGATTTTTTAAATTATAGCAACAGACAGACACTAGTTTCCGACCTAGACATGACGGACCCCGTTGTATACAGTTTTATATTACTCCAGTATGCCGTATTGAAATGAGAACTAAACTACGTTTGCATGGAGAGTCCGCTTGAGTCGGCCGCGCTCATCGTCCTCCTAACGTTAGCTATTCCCGGTTGTGCACCTAAAAGAGCCCGGGGTCCGCTTTGCCACCTAATCCCAAGATTTGGCAAAGGCACTAGTTTTATGAAAGCGACTGCCACCTGACCTTCCAAACCAGAGGGAAAACTAGACCTTATTGGGATAAGACCGGTTTCCTCACGATGTTTTCCTTCACCGAAAAGCTAACGGTAAATATTCCGTACATAAGTTCCGAAAAACTCATTGGTACGAGCCGGGATTCGAACCCACGACCGCTGCTTGACAGCCGCACGCCTGAACCATTAGGCTACCGCAGCTTCGTTGAGTCGACCGTGCTGGGGTTCTTAAATACCTGAGACATCCTAGCACGGCCGGCTCACTCCGTGATTGGGTCACACCGCGACAAGTAAATGGCCTACCGGCCCCAGGGGGTCTGTTGCGTTGCTACAGTACGAACGCGTCCTATCGCAGCGCGTTGCATGCGATAGAAAGGGATGGCCACGTTAAGGCTCCTTCGGCATGCCTGAACAGCGGGTTTGTTGACAGAGAACTTTCTGTACGTAGTTAGTACTATTATTTATTCTTTGATTTTAGGTAACTGTTGCTGTACTGTACTGTTGCTATGACTGGTTTTGTTATGGCGTCGTTTAATTTCCATGCGAATTCCTGATTCGACTCGCCTGCCTGAAGCGAGTGAATTTTTTTGCATGCTTTGATGCAGTTAATTTGTACCTAAACATAACCAGCGTGGTTGCCATTATTAACCGACTTCAAAAAAAGGAGAATGTTCTCTATAGGGTTGTGACCTAAGATTTATTACGATGCAGTTTTTGGAGAGGAACAAATTTTTGTATGGCAAACCCAAAAAATTAAGTTAGAGATCCGTCTCTAAAGCGTTTCGGCTCATACTAATTGACGTAAAAGTATAACGTCACACTTTGTAATTTATGATTTTAATTATTTTTTGTAAATTATAATTTATTAAAATAATTTGATGGACATACTAAATATCATAGAACAGTATAGTTTACAGTCGAAAACAAACAGCAGACACAAAGTAGGAACGAATAATTACGGAAGAGAAAAAGAGTACCTACCCCACTTAAATATTGTATGAATCCTTGGATCCTTTTAACTTTGCCGGAGCAAATGCAATTAATTACTCCACGCCCTATAGGTCAAACTAGTTAATTACACGTGCCTGTTCAGCAGGTACGAGTACAATCGCTTCTTTGATCAAATCCTAGGATGATATTGAGTAGATGGAACCTTGTCGTTATAAATGGAATTAAATGAACGTTAGATGACGCTTATATAACGTTCATTGTCGTTGATAGCTCCAATTTGTACGCTGTTTATACTTACAACGTACTGCATGGTACATGTGTACCTAATTCGTTTTATTTTGCCACCTACGTAAATTAAATACATTTGTTACAATCTCTCCGGCTCACAGCTCTTTAGCGATATGACCGCCTGTTTAGCGGGTAGTCTGGGCATCTAATTGAGAGGCCCACACACCAAAAAAAAAACCGGACCTGTGCGATTCGGACTCGCCCACCGAACTTTCCGTACTTAATTACAAATGTATAGTTTCCGATTTTACTTGTAGTTTAAGAAGATATTAACCTGCGCATGCGCATAAACTAAACGCGAAGCAACTCTCCTGCGATCTGTTTGCGGATGGCTGGACGGTTGTCTAAAGAGCTTGCTTGAAGTCGTGTGAGATGCTTATGTAGTATTTAGTGTTATTTTTTAATTTTTAATATGTGTCTAATATACCCATGATTTAAAAAAAATTGTAATCACAGGATATTTTCTGTAATGTAAAATTTTTGTTATTTTTTCGTGTCTATAAATTACTTGCCAAATTTCATTGTTCTAAATAGGTCAACGGAAAGTACCCTAGATAAATTTTGATTCCCTTGAGTGTCGAAATATACGTTTTTTCCGGCATAAACTGAATAGTTTGACTTTTTCACAACTTCAAGGGACTGTAAGACCTGAGTATTTATATGGTTTTAATTTCAACTCGATAACTCCACGCGCTCCCGAAATAAAGGGTCTTGACAGACAGACAACAAAATGATCCTATTAGGGTTCAATTTTTTCCTTTTAATGTACTGCACCCTAACAAGGAGGGTGCTTCTTCGTGGACAGAGCGATCTGTAGTCCGACCATTACCTCGTACAGTTACGATTATTTATTTCATGACGTCAACGTCGTCAACCATAATCAAATGACACGTCGAGGCTTCACGTAATCCGGCGATCCGCGACGAATTGGATCACGGGCTTATTTCAACAACTAGACAAAAATCACCAGACAGAGAATGCAGGCTATTGCATACCTTACAATTTGTCACAACCGATAGAGACGCAACTAGTTGGTATAGTTAAAAAAAATCAAGTCTAAACTAGCACTTTTAGGCCTGTACTCCAGGCAAAATACGGTTTTGAAAAACATTAATTTATAATAGCGTTTTTTTTGTTGATTTCATTTGAAAATGTTATTCTAAGATGATAGAATCCGACAAACTTTCCACACGGAAGTAATTATGTAGATTTCAATGAAGCATGCATTGTCTTTTTTATACGATTTATCTTGAATATTATAAAGCAAATGTAAATGAACCAAAATAAAGACAAAAATATTTATTAATATTTTTTCTGACTTTCAGAAGTTAGTTAACTTATCATTTTTTTGATGTCTGAAATTTTGTCGGATTTTGTCGCTGGGTAACTATTTAATTGAGAATATATCCGTTACATATAAAAAATAAGTTATTATAAATTATTTCCAAAATTGTCATTTTCCATACGAGTTGTCAGTTCATTTACTGGACTACTGGCCAAGGCTAAGTGTTGTGACAAATTGCATCCTTTGTAGAGCTTTAGTCGTACAGCATGAGTCACTCGGTAGCAAAATTATTTCCGCCTTGGAAACTACGGTACGGTACGGCTTGGGAGCTACGGTAGCCTAGTGGTTCAGGCGTGCGGCTGTCAAGCGGCGGTCGTGGGTTAGAATCCTGGCTCCTACCAATGGGTTTTTCGGAACTTATGTACGGAATATTTACCTTTAGCTTTTCGGTGAAGGAAAACATCGTGAGGAAACCGGTCTAATCCCAATAAGGTCTAGTTTTCCCTCTGGGTTGGAAGGTCAGATGGCAGTCGCTTTCGTAAAAGTAGTGCCTATGCCAAATCTTGGGATTAGGTGTCAAAGCGGACCCCGGGCTCCTTTAGGGGCACTACCGGGAATAACGCTAGGAGGATAATGGGCGTAAACACTTGAATCCCTCATTAAGCTCAGGATTCAAATACCGCCCTCGCCGTAAATATGTCATTTTTCCCCTTGAAACACAATACTATTTCCGTGCCAGGAACCCGCTAGATAGGCGCCCTGCTCATAGGCGATTTCCTCTACCAACGGTTTTTCGCATCTTCTTGGCAACGAGTTTAGCGCGACGAAATTGTTGGCAGTGAATTGGTAGATATCAGCACAGCAATATCCAAACGGTCAAACATTATATGTATCTGATGTAAGTTATATAAAGAATTACATGTAATAGTAATTTGCGGTAACGGGGAACAATGGGACCGTTCAATACTATACAACCACAAATAATTATTGATTTACAATTTATTAAACCACATGAATCACAACAGGCTGACCTTGATGTGTCGAGCGAGCGACGAGCTATGTCGCGGCGACATAAACTATCCGTCTCTTTCTAAACGTTCTTATTAGAAAAAGACAGATGCCGTCCTGTGATAGCCGTTCTTTAATACTTTAATACTTCGCATAAGCATGAAGAGCAAAGCGGAAAAAGTATCTTTTTAATTTAAATGTCAACTTGTTCAGTGCCAGGAACCCACTAGGTGGGCGCCCAGCTCGAAGGCGCTTTACTTTATAAACGGATTTTCGCATGGTATCGGCTACGAGCGTATCGCTACGAAATTGATGGCAGGGAATATGTTAAACTAACTGATGCCCTGGTAAAGGTCGCGGGAGTCCGCTGGATGCGGGTGGCGCAGGACCGGTCATTGTGGCACTCTTTGGGGGAGGCCTATGTCCAGCAGTGGACATCTTTCGGCTGACATGATGGTGATAAATATGTTAAGGTCAACCCCATCCATAATAAGATTAGAAAAATCTTTCCTTAATCGTCAAGCGATTACAAGGAAAACCATTTTAAAACGCAAAACCCAATAGTATTGTTATGTTTGGGAACCACTTAGTGGTCGAAATAATGAAAACTAGTACAATATTGTCTCTGATATCCTAGATAAACGAAAAAACGACGAATTAAGTCTATACTTACCCCATTCCATGTAACATTCGATTTTTAGCGGATTTTTAGTTTTTCGGTCTAAGTATACCGATTTATTGAATTTCACCCGTTCCATTTTAAATCGAGTGAACTTTAGGTGATCATATAACCTATGGCACTGGTCCCACCGCCGGCTAGTAAGCTAGAAAAGTTGGGCGAGTAACGGTTCATTGCGTGCTGACCAGGAACAGCGTGATCAGTCGACCTTTACAGATCCGCAATGTAATGCTACTCGCCCAACTTTTCTAGCTTACTAGCCGGCGGTGGGACCAGGGCCTGTAGTAAGTAGCTTCAATAGTTTCAGTTCCTAATAGGGGTGTTGATACTAAATAAAATAATCAATAATGTTGTATCTTCTTGAAAAAGGATTAGGAGAATGTATTCAAATGTAGAAAAAGGCAAAGCAAGGGGTTAAATAATCAAAAAGTTAAATACCTAAGTGTCCAAAGTTTTAAGAGGGGGTAATATGTTCTGTCCCTTTTCCGCAAAACGCACCTCCATATGAAACGATTGTCATTTACTATGACGCTCGAGGGTGGTGACGTCACGATCTGCTAGCGCTTTCTCTCTCTAACAAGCAACATTAAAACGGTAGCTTCGTAATTTTTTCAGATATTTATTTGAATAGGATTTTCTCTTCTTTCTTTTGTAGTTATAATAATTTTTGAGTCTACAACCCTATTACCAAATAATGGTTGCAGTTTAAATCGAGTACGTTTTTAGTACCTTGACTATTTAGTGGAAGTTACGAATTACCAAATAATGGTCCCCCGATTCTAACACGTTCGTGATGATGATGACAACAACTTCGTAGCCGATTCCGTGGCTTTGCCGGTAAAAAGAGGAAAATAATTAACAGACTAGCTTCTGCCCGCGACACCGACCGCGTGGAGCTCGTTTATATCGCAGCCACATACAAACTTTCACCCCCCATTTCACCCCCTTAGGGGATGATTTCCGCGATAAAAACTATCTTATGTCCTTCCCCGGGACAAACTATCTCTATACCATAATTCATCTAAATCGGTTCAGCGGTTTAAGCTTGAAGAGGTAACAGACACAGACAGACAGACAGATAGACAGACACACTTTCGCATTTATAATATTAGTAAGGATTCATTCCTTTAGTCAGGTTCCTGGCAGTGAGGGTTTTCTGAAAAGCGATATCCTAAGGATGCATCTTCCTTCAAATAAACCCCATGGAATAGCGGCCCTGGGACTGTTTTTAAAAGACATAGTAGAGCCCATTGACTCAATTCGGGTGTAAGCAAATAGGCAAACAGTTGTTGTCTCTGGGTGGATCTGGCTAAACACATTACGAATACATCAGCTGGTTCAGTAGACCTGCCTCACCTATTTCGTGCGGTTTCTAGGTCGCAGATCGATACGATTGTTGTGCTGTCAAATCGCTCGGCCATTGCTGTTGCGGTTCGGTGAAGTAAATATAGTTGTATCAGCGGTTTATATGATCGAGTTATGATTTTTTCCGCCTTTAATGCCATATTTCGCCGGTCTCGAACATATTTTGGAATTACCTTAAGGCCCATTTGTGGGATTTACGATTATTTTTTGTACCATATTAAAGTAATCCTGTAACTGTTTAGTAGGTTTGCTAATTTAAGTTTCGGGCTAGTAACACTACTAAAATTTACAAGAATATGTAAAATTTTCTTGATAAATAATGGAATCGAAAATGTCCGTAAGCGGTCGTCAACGTCGCCGGCATCTTTAAACTCCACGTATATTATTGAACATTGAGAAATTTTAGTCGGCAAGTCTAAAAAAACGCATTAAGTGTACGCCAACGCACAGTTTTTTTGCAGTATTTTGCAATTCAAATAAAACAAAAAATATATAAACAGGTAGTAACGAAAATGGGGTGTGCACGCGCGGTTGGAAATGAAATAAACCCTCCCACCTATCACCCTTGCGAATGTAAACAAAAACAGAAATATCAATGTACTTAAACAAAATTAAACAAAAAATAAAGAAACATAAACAAATGCATATTTGGAATCGCAATGCGCTACCGAGTACCGAATATGCCCTTGATTGGTTCACACCGCATCTTTGGTATGTACAATCTTTATTTCTTGTACTGTACCAGCAACATTGGGAATATTTCGGCAATAGTGCTGGTGGCAGAATTCTTGGTAATGGTAATATTGGCAATGACACAACAGTATGCATATACTAAATATACCAACTATCCAGCTGTCCTCCTGTCCTCCTGTGTCAGCTGAAGGTCGCATGTCTCAGCCGATTCTCGTGAAACTTTGTGAGCAGGTTCGATAGTTATATACACTTTGGAAAACCCTATACTTACGAGTAAGTGCGAGACGGACTCCAAAACTACAAATGTATCGTTTTCAGATTTTTCCCTGTACGTACTTACAGTATTTATTACTTGCCAAGTTTCATGGTTCTAGGTCAACCAAAAGTACCCTATATATTATGATTCCCTTAAGAGTGTCGAAATATACGTTTCGTGCGGCATAAACGACCGTATTTTTTTACGATCTTAGAAGTTTGATATTTTCACAGCTTCAAAGGGACTGTAGATCAGAGTATTTGGTTTTGATTTCAACTTGATACCTCCAGGCGTTCCTGAGATAAAGAGGGTCTTGACAGACAGACAGTCGGTATAAACGGCCGTATTTTTCTTCACCTTAACTTAGAAGTTTGATAATTTCACAGCTTTATGCCAAAAACGTATGCTTTGACACTCTCAAGGAAATCAAAATTTATAGGGTACCGTAAAATGGGGTGAGTAGGGTGAAAACTGACATTCAAACCTCGATAACATTTTATTTTTTCTTATACAAACTGAATGGTGTATATAATAAGTGTTCGTATTTTAGTTTTTATTTTATTTTGGGTAGTTCCATTTCATAACTTTGACGATAAACAGGAAAACCACCTCACCCCGTAGTCCCTCGTAATTGGGGTGAGATGGGTTTTCATACAAAGGTGATTTTGGAAGATTGTTGGATCGATTTTTTTTTATTATGAGTATTACTATAGCTCCATTTTAAATTGGAATACATTATTTTTGTAGCAGTAGCTTTAAAAAACCATCTCACCCCCCTTTCATACCTTCTCTCCCCATTCATAACCCAACTCTCCCCGCGAACCCTACTCACCCCATTTTACGGTACTTTCCATTGACCTAGAACTGAAATTTGGCAAGTAACATCGTCTTATTCTAACTATAAGTGTAAGGAAAAATCTAAAACTATACATTTGTAATTATGTACGGAACCCTCGGTGGGCGAGTGCGACTCGCACTTGTCCGGTTTTTTTTCACTACTCAGACTTGCGAGCTCTACAGCTCACAGAGCCACTAGTTATAACTGTCATAGGTATATAAACAAAACCTTAACCGCAAAGTTTAAACTTGTTTAGATGTCGCTGCATATGCGAGGCTACATCGATAAATTGGATTAACCCTCACAGTATCAACTACTCAGTTTCAAGCAGCGCGTGCCGGATACCTACAGGAACATGTGAGGGTTAAACAAATTATTATACAGCGGCACACTGTGGATCGAAAATGGCCTCTCCATAGAATTAGGGACTTGAATTAGGGATTTTCTAAGTGCCTATTTTTTTAATTGAAATCGAGTCTTCTCGTGATAATTAGGTAAAAAAATTACCTATATGAAAAAACGGAATATCTCAGAAAATGCACAATTTCCCGTAATATCCTTCGGCACAAATTTAATACCAATTATTTATGATTTTTCGGCGTAATCAAAATTACTATTACTATTTTACTTAGAAAATTCTATGGAGGGGATTTTCGATCCACAGTGCGGCAGGACAGCCGGTTAGTTTGGCTATACAATATCAGTTGAAGACCAATTTAAACTGGCGGTTCCAGAGGGGTGATCACGTAACTTTTCGAAGGCACAACTCAACTGTCCTTTCGGCCCAGGCGCCAGATTCCCATAAACTGTACGTAAAATCTTAACTCTCACCCGTCTCCCCTCCCCTCTTCACCCCTAAACTAGGGGGCTCGCAACCTTGACACGATGCCCGTTTGGCCTCCGAGGGGAGCTCGTATCGAATAAAAGAACTTATGCACCTTAGGCTCTTGACATAAGGTGCAAAATTGAACAGAATTTTACCGACGACTGTAAAAGACATTATTTTAAAAGGGTACCCCGAGCGTCTTTTGTCATTTTAGAATGTAACTGGACTTTTAAAAGTTGTATGTGGGTTAGAGAAATGAGTGGACATAGGCTGTTTTGTTTCGCGTTGTGTTGGCCAGGTTGTGAAAGGCCTTTAGATCGACAACAGATTTGAATAGCGTTGCTTTAACGGTCTTTTATTAGGGCTTGGTGCAAACCGTTTAGTCTGATAAGTACAGTAGGGGAAGTTTTGAAGGTTGGCTTGAGATTTTGATGCATTGAAACCAATTGCGATTCTTGAATCTTGATTAAAGGATCAGCAGAGTACACCGTTAGGGGACCATGCCGAAACAAATAACTTGCCTAAATAAACTGTTCGTCACTGTGTCCTTTTTAACTGACTTCAAAAAGGAGATTCTCCAGTCGTCGGAATCATTTTTTTAAATGTATGTTCCCCGATTACTGGAAGACGCCTGGACCGATTTGGCCCTACGAGTGTGGAATTGAAACACGAGCAAGCGAAATAATGCAATAGTTGTTCTAAAATAGAATCCTGAGCGTAGCGAGTGTTTCAACACACGAGAAGTAAATAGTTATTTGTTATGCAACGCTGCAAAGTTGTTGTTTGGCTCAAGTGCTTGTATTGAAAGCCGAGCTAGCGAGGGATTGTAAGATTGAACCATGAGCGAAGCGAATGGTTCAAAGTACAATCCTGAGCATAGCGAGGCTTTCAAGGCACGAGACGCCAAACAACTTTACTGCCGAGCGAAACACACAATTTTTCACCTCACCACCGCGAGGAAAATTGTTAATGTAGGTACCTAATGAAAGTCATTTGGACCTTATACTCATTTTCAATAAAGGTTTGTTTACACCTTATCAAGATCAAAGCATTTATAACTATTGAATGTCCTTAACATAAACATTTTTGCATCTTAAATAACACCACGCTTACCGACATTAAAAAAGTCAAAGTATTGTTGGGTACTTACGGGTAAAAACTAGAAGGCTTTATTTTACTTTTCCGCTAACTTAGCAGACATTAGAATTCATATATGTATATCTTCTGCACTAAAATCTATAAATAACTCTCATTATTTTGATTTCACTGTCGCTTTCGAACAAAACAAAACAAAAAAAATGTGATTGAGTTCTTTCATAAATTAACTTTTTAAACGGTGCGTTCCAAATGTGCATGCACGAAGTGAAAAGTTTTGAAAATAAAACTACTTTTAAAAATTATTTATTTGTAAAGTAAAATTTGTAAAAGTAAGTCTATTTATTAATATTTCATATGTAATTATGAAAGAATAAGTAATATCAATTGAATTTTATCAAAATTATAAAAATGAATTATTGGCATAACAACATAAGTTTCTGAACGCAGCATAATGACTAATGACCTCTCAATGAGTATAGAAAAAAGTTGGATCGTCACGTTCCAAATTCAAAAACTCTTTCCACGCTAGCGGATATAATGGACTTTTGGGCGCAGATTTTGAGCGATAAAGCAAGCCTTTCCGAGCCAGTGAGGTAAAAATACATTTGCACCCGTGTGTAACACAATATTTTTCATTTTCACATCACGGAAAGCGCAACATGCAAAACAACTTTATTTCAAGTAGAATTTTGGTCAAGTGCGAGTCGGATTTTAGTTTTCTCATACATTTTGAGAGAGCTCGACCTATTAAATTGTACGCGTGGCTAATACCTAGATACTATAACTACCTAATTCTGAGCTAGTACCTCCCTAAGATGCGAGTTTAAGCAACATTCGTTTTCACATTTTGACAAGTGTCACCGTTTATCGGCCGTCGCACGAGTGAATGTACATGAAAAAGTCGAAGACCCCATGTGTCTCAAAGTTGCCAGCAACATTGTTTTTGGCACACAATACGCAACGCGAAGCGCGGCACTGAAACGCGTGTGTTCTGCGCCTAAATTTATAGATATTTTGAATTCATTAAATTTATTTTAACCTATTTATTTTACAAGCTTTTATTTACCTGTCCCGTTGTCTGTCTGTCTGTCTGTCTGTCTGTAATCAAATCTTGCAAGTTAAATTTGATCCACTTCCCGGTTTCCGATTGAGTTGAAATTTTGCACAAATATGCAAATCGCGTGACAATGCAATATTATGATGACGTGGAGCTGATCTGATGATGGAGCTGGAAGGTGGCCATAGGAACTCCGTAATAAAACCACATAACCCCATCGAGTTTGGGCTCGTTAGAATCGTCTCAATGAGTAGTTGATGACGGTATACAGAAAAGTACAGTCGGCAATAAAAGCTTGTACCAAAAATTCAATTTTTGACAGAAACTTTTTAAAAGATTGTCTCTAAACGAACTTTTCCTCAGCCTTGTTTGTGTTGTTCAGATGTATTGTGTGTCAAAATGTCAACACGTACGCCGTAATTGCTCATTACATCGCGTGTTTACGCTGAAATGCCGCAGATACGTTTCGCGAAACTCGGCCTCGGCCCAAAGCTCATGAATTTTACATGAGTCAATGTCTAATTTCTAATGGTATTATTAATTAGGTCTGGACGCTTTATAATTAAATTTTGAAAAGTGAAAAGTGGATCGTTAAGATTACAATCATATGAGTGTTCATGTGTTTAGGTACTATTAGAGTAAAACCACTGGTTTACTAGACTATGATATATTTTCATCGACTCCTTGACATTTTCGTTGCGACGGTAAATATTCCGTACAAAAGTTCCGTAAAGCTCATTGGTACAATCCGGGATTCGAACTCACGGCCCCCGCTTGACCGCCGCATGCCTGATGAGCCACTAGGCTACTGTAGCTTGTTTATAATGAGCTAATGATAATGATAACGATAATTGCAATTCTACGGATAATATTGATGAAACAATCTAATACCTATTTTTGTTTCAGATCCCTAGTATTCAACACCACAGCAGCGAAGATGTCCAAATTAAAACCATAGGCCCCAACCATTACTATACACAATACACCGGAAAGTTATGCCCTTTGCTTAGTTAAGTGGATACACAATCCACTCTTATGCACAGAGAGGCCTGTTACGTGTTCAGAGATTCACTCAAACTGCGACAGAAACTGTTACAACGGAGTACGACGTATTTTAAAGAAGTGGAGTTCGTCAAGAAGGACGCAATACGATTCTTCACGTACGACTACGAAATACACCAGTGATATGAACATATTCATTGTCAACGGTTACATTTCGAAGAATCTCGTTAAACTGAAACGCTTCATTTGATTTAATAAATACACTACTACTATAAATTATCGTCGACAATAATATTGACTATTCTAATTTTAAGTATATAACCGGCTGCGTTGACAAGTGTAAACACAAAAAAAACGCGCTCGTATTCCACAGATTGAAAAGAAAAGAAAATCAGAAGAACGTGCACGCACGTTGCACTGATAAAAAAACAAGAGACGATCAGGACGCGCGCTATTTAAAACAGATAAAAACAAAAGACGGCCGAGCGCGTTCGAATTTCGAATACAAAGATGGCGGTCAAAGCAGAGCCTATAGGCCCGCGCAACGGGCACGAGCTAGCGCCTTTGAACACCAGGGCGGACGGCACTGAGCGACCCCACGGGGTCACCATAGTGCTACAGGGGTCGAGGGGGTCGCTGCAGCGGGTCCCAGGGGAGCCCGAGGAAGACAGGGCCGCTTGGTCGGGGAAGCTGCAGTTCTTCCTGTCTATCATCGGATATTCGGTGGGCTTGGGCAATATATGGAGATTCCCGTACCTGTGCCAGCAGAATGGAGGAGGTAAGGATACATTGCCTATATGCATAACTACAATTTAAGCATCATATAATAAATACCTTTAGCCTTATTCATAAACGTGATGAACCTATTTTATCTAGAAATACCATTAAAATTCGACATTAGTCTTTGGGAGAAAGGGTTATACTTGATTTCTACTTCTACACGAACAGTAGACATCAAAGCTGGCTATACACTGTCGTCTTATAGCAATGAAATAAGTAGCGAAAGAGAGTATATGTCGACTGCACTATGCCATGTTCAAAGTGTCATTGGCCAATAAAGTAATGTTTAAACGATTCTCAGTACTTTGATCACTCACGAGTACAGTTCACGCCTTTATGACATTGACAATAGAGTCCTGTACAGATATGTATGTCCTTATACGCATATTACACATTCGCTGCCAAGAATCGCTACGCGCTACGCTCGTCGCTAGGCGGGTTCCTGGCAGTGAAGTGTGAGCGGTGTCGCGGCGCGATAGACTATCCGTCTCTTTCTAATTAGAACAGTGAGCTGTGACAGCCGTGCCGAATGTATTTGCGACCTTAAAAAACTTTGAAAAAATTAAAACAATGCAACCGTAGCAGCCGAGTCGTAGCACTGCTACGGCGTAGTCCCGTAGCGAGGTAAATCGATAAGAGAGCGCCCAAACGGGCTAAAAATAGATATGCTCTAGGTCCAAAGGTTCATTCGTCTCTTTGCACCGCATTCTGTTTTCCATCTCGCTCTTTTAAATACTTTATCTCGTGCATGGGAGCGAGTCCGTTATACACATTGCAAGGCGACGAATAATAATGGACCTTTAAGCTAATAGTAGTTTATGCAACTGATCCATAATGAGAGGCCTTAAAATATGAGTGTGGTTTTATGAAACGAGTATCAGCGAGTAATGAAAATCGCCCGTAGCATTGTTGTGATTACCACTGAATAGGTTAACAAATTCATCGCACGAAGAACCGATGGCCGTTGGGGAGAAAAGTTTCTCGAGTGGCGACTACGTGGCAGACGCAGCGTGGGTAGACCCCCGACAAGGTGGACTGGTGTCCTGGTAAAGGTCGCCGGAGTCCGCTGGATGCTGGTGGCGCAGGACAGGCCACTTTAGCACTCTTTAGGGGAGGCCTATGCCCAGCAGTGGACGTCTTTCGGCTGATGAGGTTAACGCATTCACTGCCAAGAACTTACGTAGAAAACATCCATGACGCAGGAACCTATATCCGAAATAAATACCCTTTAATAATACCCTACTCGGGATTCGAACCAAGGAACTCTTGCTTCGTAGGCAGGGCCACTACCTACTGGCCCCTATTTCACCAAAGACAATTGTCACCTGACACTGACAATTACTTGTTCTAGAAATTAAGGTGATCGCTAAGTCTTGTGGATCCAGCAATGTACGGAGAATTGTCATCGTGAGGTGACAATTGTCAAGTTTGTGAAATAGGGGCCTGGTCGTCAAAATTGTATGATTGATATCAAAAACTGCCTGAGTGCAGAAAACTCGCCAAGCGGGTTGCCGACCTAACCTACCGTGGTGTCTATGTGAGTCATCTTCGACACACCCCATGCATCATGTAGCGTCATCCGAAACATCCATACTAATCCATACTTTAATATTATAAATGTGAGTGTGTCTGTCTGTCTGTTTGTTACCTCGTCACGCTTAAACCACTGAACCGATTGAGATGCAATTTGGTATGAAGATAGTTTGGATCCCGGGAAAGGACATAGGATAGTTTTTATCCCGGAAATCATCCCCCGAGGGGGTGGAATGGGGGATGAAAGTTTGTATCGAGCTACGATATATAAACGAGTTCCACGCGGAGTAGTCGCGGGCAGAAGCCTAGTATTATAAATGCGAAAGTGTGTCTCTCTGTCTGTTACCTCTCACTATTAAACCGCTGAACCGATTGAGATGAAATTTGGTATGGAGATAGTTTGAATCCCGGGGAAGGACATAGGATAGTTTTTATCCCGGAAATCATCCCCCGAGGGGGTAGAATGGGGGATGAAAGTTTGTATTGAGCTACAATATATAAACGAGTTCCACGCGGACGGAGTCGCGGGCAGAAGTTAGTAATAAATAAGCCAACAAAACTAATATCAAAACTAGTCATGCTCGTTCAGTCACGAAGTGAGTTTAAAACTTGACATAAAATGAGTTCTGGAGCTTCGAAATTAGTTTTAGTTGCGAAACAAATAGGAGTATTTGTAACTTTGCACTTATTTTATTCTGAAACTACCTGCTGTCCGCGAATTTGGCCGCGTATATTCATTACCCACTCACTTGCTTGTGGCAACCACAGTTGCCAATTTCGCGCACCCCTAAACTGATTAGTACGGGCTTCTTTGATAAAGAGAAATTTAAAGCAGTTTAGGCTACCTTTATTAAAATCCGAAAGTAAGTGAGCGGTTAAGGGATTAATACTATTCCTGTACAAAATACAATAGCTAAAGACTTCCCACGGATTAGAAAACTAATTTGATATCTTCAGATCTTCCAGCCTCTATTCTACTTGAAGTGGAAGCGAGTGTGT
The DNA here is from genome assembly GCA_947049275.1 of Epinotia bilunana. NCBI lineage: Eukaryota > Metazoa > Arthropoda > Insecta > Lepidoptera > Tortricidae > Epinotia > Epinotia bilunana. The sequence continues at coordinate 5,332,699 of OX346272.1, read as the reverse complement.
GAAACAACGTTCATATCACCTTGACGTGCGAAACTTATGTCTCAAGTTGACCCCCAGTAGTGATGCCTACTGTAGGGATGCGACTGCTTGCACATCCACGGATTCGAACGCGAATGCGGATATTTAGGGGTCAAACACTCAAGTACAATAAAACTGAATTACATTGGTATCGTACAGAACAGACCCCGTATCATGGTCGGCCTTATCACGCGATAAGTGACAAGATAGAGCGTCCGTCTCGTTCTGTCGAACGGTGTCAGCTAGTGACGGACGCTCTATCTTGTCACTTATCGTGTGATAAGGCCGTCCATGCTACGGGGTCAGAACGAGCACGGGAGATACTGACTCAATTTTTCCGCTCATTTGTACCAAGTATGGCGACACTTCAGGAGTCTAAGTACGTAGTGACGAAAAGGAAAGTGATGGTCATAGCGCTGCCGCTGGTCTGGTACCGGCGGGAGTCCCAATCGCGTGGGCGTCAATTGAAAGTGTCGGATAAATGACGATCGAACGATTTATTACACAACAATTCTTGTATTTTCCGATAGTCGATGAAAATCAGGCTGCCATACCGACGAGAACACATTAATAATTAGAAAAGTTGAAAAACCCCCGATATTTTCATTTCAAAGTTCTATATCTCAAAAACGGCTGAACAGATTTTCATGAAACATGAAGAACACTCGGGATCACATCAGCTTTCGAATAAAAAAAACCGCATTCAAATCGGTCCATCCGTTTGGGAGCTACGATACCACAGACAGATACACAGACGCACACAGACACGTTAAACTTATAACACCCCTCTTTGCGTCGGGTTTTAAAAAAGAACCAATTCAACCATTAAGTACCAGGCGAATTTTTGCACATAATACGCTAAATAAATCCCATGCTAGAATAAATCCCTTTCTTGTTGCGACTTTCATTACATCCGCATGCATCCGCAAAAACTCCGCGTCGATGTTTACACTAGTTCTAAGCTTTAGAAGTTTGATAAGTGTGCAAGTCATCAAAGGGGGTGTCAATCAAGTCACTGAAATGGTTCAACCAACATGCCAACAAACTTGACCTTGTTTTAACTTTGGTCTTTCTCTACACAAACACCATCCATTATGTTTTACATACAAAATCCTGATTTAATCAAATTAGGCCACGGTTACTGAGGTTATTTATGTACGCGTGACGGCCTTGACCGCTCATTTTAACACATAAACTAACATTTGTGATCAATCTGAGACATCAACTGTGCAATCCAATTTAAAGTCAGCGTTTGACCCCAAAATTCAAATATTTATCCCGCAAACCATGAGGACCCTTTTACGTTGACAATTGCTGTCTCTTTCCAACTATAGCCGCGTCTCTGTCGGTTATTATTACAAATAGCAAGGTGTCATCAACAGGCGGCCCATTGTGTAGAGGTGCCTTTAGGATAATACGACTGGGAGCGTTCGAAACACATTGGGATCAAATTAGGACGCGAAATGTATATTTAAAATTAACCCCCTTCCTACTTGTCCGCTATACATTAATATTAATCTATAAATGGTAATAAAATCATATAGGATCCCTTATTGCGCGTAACATGACTCACGCCTTTATGTCTACGGCCATAAGGCCATTTTATTGCCGCCCTAAAAGCAGATACGATCACGCTAGAAATTATGTTCTGTAACACAATGTTGTGCAATATTGTGTTGATGCTTTCATAGTTATTTATACCTTTATAAAAATCTAAGCATTTTTGACGTTGTTTTTTTCGACACAACAGGCTAATCTATTAAAATACTAGTGGCTCTGAGCTATAGAACTCGCATGCTTGTCTTTTTTTAAGTGGGAAATTGTTAAACTCGCCACAGATTTCGATTTTCGATAGGCCACGTGACCGTAGGATGCGTAAGGTGAGAGATTCTGGATGAGGCTTGGGGGCGGGGGGAGGGGGGAGGGGGGGTGCTGGGGGACCGATACCGTAGTACGAGACTGGCTGCGCCATTCGAGTTAGCGAGAAAAAGGGCGTAAACGCCATGCAATCCGCGGCGCTTACCCGTTCGGCCGACACACAATAAGTTCTCACGCGCTATTTTGCAAGTGAAATAGTTTACTTCGGTCGCTACGTTCGGTCGATTCGAAATGTCAAAATATTCAAGTCTTTTTTTGTATAGTTACTGTAACTACCTGCTGACATCATTTCACCGGAGTTGGTTTAAAAACGCGGCCAGAACAGCGGGACATCCGGACACCCGAGAAATGCTTTTCGACCCAAGCTAAAGCATAGAAATAGAACTTCGTTCGCTTAGCTCGCTCGTTCGATACGAACACGGGCCACTCGCGTGTTTAAGGTCGAAAACTCAATCTAGCCTAATTACTACCGTACACTTACGAACCTTCGTCTTGGGTTCAAACGGTAATGGAAATATTTGTGTGATGACCAGGAGTATTTGTTCTTGAGTCTTAGATGTTTTCTATGTACTTTTTGAAGGATTATTTCTTTATAATACGTATGTATATCGGCTATACTTATCATTCATAACAGAAGCCTTAATCAGCTTATTATGGGATTCAATCGATTTGTGTATAATTGTCCCCTATATTTATTTTATCATGCCTCGAGGTTTATTCAAACCCGTGTTACTGACTACCGTCGGACTTTGCAAAAGCATGACTCATATGTGAGTCATTGGCCTTCAATGGGTTCATTCAAATGTGCTACAGAAATATAAAATCTATTCTAATTCAATGTGTTAAGTAAAATAGATACCTTACCCATTCAGGGCCAAAAATCGCTACGCGCTACGCTCGTAGCCAATCCCTTCGTTTTCCTCGTATGTATCGGAAAGCGACTACGGCGGTCTGACGCATGTGTCGTCAGGGGCCCTGAATGGGTTAAGTAGTAGCTAGTATATCGGTACAGGTTTTAACCTCGGTTCTTCAACGTATCGCTTCTGTCGTAGCAGCTTGTGTGGCGTGATACTTTTGTTAATTAGTATGAAGCGTTCCGGCTGCCGTCAGCGAGGTCCATTTTTGAAGTGAAAACTTCTTTAGCGGCGCTGTGCACTTTTTGTGATGGGGAAAAATTGTTAAACTCGCCACAGGTCACGTGACCGTGAGATTCGAGAGATTGAAAATTCGCAAGACGGACACGTGACCTGATCGAAAAACTGTTACAATGTCATTGAGTATTTTTTATTATTTGTTTTGGGTTTTTATGTTCTTTAATAGTAGTTGCTCCCATACAAACAATTGTTACCTTTCAAAAACTCGTTACAATGGCATCGTAAAAATATCGTAGGTACATCATTTGTACCTATTGTAAACGCCAGATAGGTATGGATCCAGCTAGGGTTTGCAATCCGGATCCAACTTGTAGGGAAATATCCGGATCCGCGGATCTGGATCCGAAAATTTCCATACAAGTCGGATCCGGATTGCAAACCCTAGATCCAGCTTAAGATGCTACATAAACCTTACTTGTTCCAGGTGCGTTCCTCATCCCGTTCCTCATAATGCTGATACTAGAGGGCATCCCGCTCTTCCTCATCGAGATGGCCATTGGCCAGAAGATGCGGCTCGGCTCTCTCGGCGTGTGGAACACGATCCACCCCTGGCTGGGCGGCATCGGGATCTCGTCGTGTATTGTGACGCTTTTCGTGGCGCTGTATTATAATGTCATCATTACGTGGGTGTTCTTTTACCTGTTTAACAGTATAAGGGTGAGTTATCCTTTTTTTAGGTCTGTACTGCTTATAGAAGCTGTCATACCTGCAAAAGGGTTAAAATAACAATAGTTTTGTAGTACAACTTACTCATAGGTAAATATCTCCCATAGCTCTTATGTCAACGGACTAAGGTTTTGGTACTTATTTATGAGAGGATGTCATCGATACCTCGTCGTGTATTGTGACGCTTTTCGTGGCGCTGTACTATAACGTCATCATTACGTGGGTGTTCTTTTACCTGTTTAACAGTATAAGGGTGGGTTATGCTTTTTTTATGTGTACATACCTGTCTATACTGCTTATATAAAGAGGGTTGAGGGGTTGGAGTCCCGCCACAAAGCGAGTGTTGAGAGTACATTTGTGGACATTTGTGGTGAGAGTACCGACTGACAAGCTGTCGGCCTTTGTGAAGGAGGAGTTCTGGCCGAAGGGTGTAGGTTTCCGGCGATTTCGAGGCCGGCTATTTGACACCCAGAACTTGCGCCGCGCGTCGCCGTCTTAAGGCTGTGCATTGGAAATTATCGCGTGCTTTGAAAAGCCGTTCTGACTAGATTAAGGCAGCTGTAAGTGTAATCCATAGGTAAGCCTCACAACTGTCACTGCAATTTAGGCAATATTTCAATCAACAAATGGTATAGTAGGCGGATCTAAGGTCGAAAGGTCGAGGTTTATTTTGGTCTAGCCAAGATTGCGCAATCGATAAGCCGCTCTAATAAATCCGTGCAAGTCAGTTTAAATGTATCAGACTCACGAAGGGAGTCATCACGAGGTGTATTGAATCCCGCATTACGACGATAACTGAACTGCTGTTTATTATACAACGAGCAAGCAAGCTTTCCAAAGCAAAGCTTTTGTTTATGATCACATCACTCACACATATGTATGTGAAATGTCACAATAGCACAGGTCAGGCATATATGCAAATCATTAGTTGCTTAAAACACAATGACGTCTTAAACTTTACTCCTTGGCTACGTTTAAAATTGAGTGAATAAGTAGACAAATAAATAAATAAATATTAGGGGACAATCTTACACAAATCGAGCTAGCCCCATAGTAAGCTCAATAAGGTTTGTGTTACGGGTACTAGACGACGATATATTTAATAGATATAAATACTTAAATACATAGAAAACATCCAAGACTCGGAAACAAATAATCATGCTCGTCACGCAAATATTTGCCCTTACCGGGATTCGAACCCAGGACCTTCAGCTTTGTAGGCAGCGTCACTACCCACTAGGCTAACGGTCGTCACAAATCACGTGACTTATCATTTGTCATGTCCTTATCGCGTTAGCATCTTTAGACCTTCAGGCCTTTTTTTCTTTATGCGATGGGGAAATGCGTTTAGGGAAAAGCTTGCCGAAGATGAAGATGGATGGTGCAAACGCGTTGTGGACGGCAGAGCGCTATGCGATGGAACCTAACCGCGGTCGCCTAAAACTTACGTAGTTCACTTCGTTTAGTAAAATAGAGCCCCGTAGTCCATATATTTTTAGAAACCTCCGTAAATGTAAGAGAGAGAGAGAAGGAGGAGAGGGAGAGGAGATTTTAGATGAGATAAAATACTAAAGTATTAACTTGATTGTGTCGTAAAATAATGTATTGTTTGAGTAGGCTGAATTAAATAAAGACCCAACTCTGCAATTATTTTGTATCGGGGAAATTTTAGGCAATTATGTATCGATTAAATCAGATAAACAATCATATAGTCAAGAATCATATATCTGAAAATCACACCTTATTGTTTCTTAATCTAGTCAGAACGGCGTTTCAAAGCACGCGATAATTTCCAATTAAGGTGGCTCAATGCCAATGTCGCACAGTAAAGACCTACGCCTGTGAGTTAGATAAAGAATATTTCCATGATAGAGCGAACTGAAAAAGACGGTCCTATGACGAAACGACACAATACACAAATAAGTCTATCTGAAATGTACCTATACCTGAAGATTTCTTACAAACATTTGGTAATAAACATTATACTTACTAATATGTATATATATAGTCCTCGCCGTTGCCGGCGATAACGACTCCGTCGGTTATTCATATTTGGATTAGGTATGGAACGCTCTAATGGGACTCGCAAAACCAAACTTTACTTTAATTAATATATATTATGTATACGTACAGTCGCCATCAGATATATCGGAGCAGTCAAAGTGCTCGCAAATATCTGAACACGTCTCTAATGCCTCGACAATAGAGACGTATTCAGATATTTGCGAGCACTTTGGGCGTTCCGATATATCTGATGGCGTGAACGTAACTGTGAAGTCATGCGTATGAGGCTCAAATTTAACATCCCTGTGGAGCTTACAGAAAACGTGTTATGCGACAAAAAGGGAAGTAGTTTAAGGTTATTTTTCTGACAAACGCGAAGATTGTCAGACAGTGAACGTTCTGTATTTAGGTAACTAAGTATTATTATCTATAGCACCTATATAATCAGCCGGCCCTGTCAATTACAAGAACATAAATAATGTCATATGTATAATGATACGGATCTCCACAAAGCCTCTTTGTCGGACTAATTATTTAACTAGCAACATATCAGTTCCATTCATTACATGAACGGGCGTCGATGTAATTCGATCGACCCAATGTATAAACTTGTATATACATTAATGGAAAACTTCCAATGACGTCAGAGATGTGGAAGCTTCTAATTTGAACTTAATGCTGGCATAATTAGGGTCCATAATTGAGTACGTTTGATGTGAAACGCAACATCGCAGTTGACGACAAAAGTTCCATAACTGCCTATTCGACGTTGAAACGTCGGTCTAGTTTGGATTTAATTCAAGGCTTGATATCTGACATTTTGACAAGGCTTTGTTTACCACAACGTAAGTAATAGTAGGAAGACCTACTTGAAAGACGTAAGGGTAAATTGTCCACTGGAGTTGTGCGAAAATATGTTTTCATATGAAGGGATGTTTACAAAAACAACTTAATAGATATTTTTGTCGGATTCACCTATTGGTATCATCATGTTCTTTTCCAAAAGGGCTACAAATGGTTCAAATGCTATTGTCCAATAATGACTCCAAAATTTAGCATAATTATGCGATATACGTAGAAGGTAGTGCGCATAACAGCAAGGGTATTGAGGATTAAAATTAACTATAATTACATAATGACGCTCAAAGATAATTTTTCGGAAATTACCCAGGATTTCTTAAAAAACATCCTTTTGGCTTTTTGGGTTTTTAGTCCGAGTCGTAATACAATTTACGATCCTAATAAATAGCATTTCGATTGTTCCAGATCAACCTCCCCTGGGCGACCTGCCCCTCAGACAACGGCACGGCCGAAATCGAGTGCAATAAAGCCTCAGCCACAGCCTACTTCTGGTACCGATCAGCTCTCGACGCGTCTCCCAGCATCGAGGAGCCTGGTGCGCCACGATGGTGGATAGTGCTGTGTCTGCTGCTGGCCTGGATTGTGGTGTTCTTTATTGTGATGAAGGGGATCCAGAGCAGTGGAAAGGTGGGTCAGAAACTGGGCGTTTCGTTTTTCGTTCTTTCCAGGGGAGATTCTTTTCACCTGGAGAGATGGACGACCCTCTGTTGTGATATGTGGACGCAAGACACAATAGTATGGACCGTTACGGCAGCACTTGCAGAGGCTAGTGCTATTTTTCTACACTGTCTGCATCTGGAAGGTATACTGAGAACGCAGTGGCGAGGCTACTAGTCGTTTTTAGCACTGGATGCCCCTGGATGGGGTAATGAGAGAGCATTTTTTTCGATGCCATGCCTGGAAGGGCATTCTTCAGAAAATGGTCTGAAATTTTTAGGCCTAGATATCACAGTGTTTTTTTGATTAAGGTGAAAGAAATCCCATTAGTATACTAGTAGAAACGGTCATTACCAGTCATTGCGCATTATTCACGCGAATCTGGCACAATTTAACGTCATTCTTCTTGGACGCCTAGTAGGTGCTAATTGCCTTTATTTTTACCCATAACTGAATTGTGTGTAACCCGTTTTATTCTCTGTTTAGGTGGTGTACTTCACTTCGCTGTTCCCATACGTGGTTCTGACCATATTCTTCATCAGAGGAATAACCTTACCGGGATCTGCAGACGGCATCGTTCATATGTATAAACCGAAGGTAAAATGTTCGTCAAACAAGTTACGGTCCGGCCACGACGTTGCGCGAATTGGGGCGGGGCAAGCGTTTTATATCTGTTTATTGCCCGGTCGAGACGCGCGACGCACTGTGGTTAGTTGGGATCACACGCAATTAATGAATTAGAAAACCCGCTGCCGCCGCGGCGTAATGTCGTGGCAGGGCCGTTAGGCTGGTATTTTGTAAAGCTGCAATCCTGCTTCTTAACCTTGAATGTTTGAATACCCTAAAATAGGGTGAGTAGGGTTCGCCGGGAGAGTTGGGTTATGAATGGGGAGAGAAGGTATGAAAGGGGGGTGAGATGGTTTTTAAGGCTACTGCTACAAAAATAATGTATTCCAATTTAAAATCGAGCTAGTTAATACTCATAATAAAAAAAAAATAGATCCAACAATCTTCCAAAATCACCTTCGTATGAAAACCCATCTCACCCCAATTACGAGGGACTACGAGGTGAGGTGGGTTTTCCTGTTTATCGTCAAAGTTATGAAATGGAACTACCCAAAATAAAATAAAAACTAAAATACAAACGTCCGGAACACTTATTATATACACCATTCAGTTTGTATAAGAAAAAATAAATTGTTATCGAGGTTTGAATGACAGTTTTCACCCTACTCACCCCATTTTACGGTAGCGGTAATTATGCCTTTTGCTCTAGCTTACTTGTAAATGAGCTCATGACAGCTCAGTTGCAACATCTCACTCCAACGTTTTTCGGCATCCCTCTCGTGATTAAATTCATCGACTTAGGCATTGTTAATAAAGTCACAATGTTAATATGATGATTCATGGCATTTTGTTGCTACAGTATGCAATTCAATTCGGGACCGAAATTTTCATCCCCATTTGTAAAACTATGTCGTCATCACCATCAGTTGTAAATCCCATTTTGGTCATGTCTCTTCCCTAGTTCTCGACTAAATTCGGAGCCATAAATCCCATTACAGCCATGTCTTTCGGGCCCATGGATATTGAAAATGTGGATTCAAATGCAATCTAAGGCAACCACATTGAGAACTATCGATTCAACATGATTCAACTTAGATTTATATCATTTTCTCAGCTCGAGATGCTACTCCTTCCCACCGTGTGGCTCGACGCCGCCACCCAAGTATTCTACTCATTCGGCCTCGCCTTCGGCTCGCTCATCGCATTCGGCTCGTACAACCCGCCGGACAACAACTGCGTGCGCGACGTGCTGCTCGTGTCGGTGTGCAACGCGCTCACGGCGATATACGCGTCCGTGGTCATCTTCAGCATACTGGGATTCAAGGCGTACAAGATGGCGGAGAAGTGTATTGAGAGGTGAGCGATAATCATCTTCATACATCCGACTGCCTAGGTAGCATGATCGCGTTTACGTCGGGCTGTCGGCCATGATGCATTCGCCACTTGCTAGCAAGTATGTATATGTACACGTTATCTGCCGCTGTTGCTCGGAGTTATGGCCGAGCTTTTAGGCAGTGCATCCGTTTCTAAGTTTCTATGTATCGAACTTTTAAACAGAAGAAAATAAAAGTTGAAAGCTTAAATCAACTAAATGACAAAATCTTTAGCTGCCAACGAGACTTCCAATTATGAAGAGATAAACGGTCAATATTTTAGAGGGTCATCCCACCCACCATATTAATGTTTTATACGTCCGTTTCAGTTCTATCGAAGTCCTATCCCACAACAACATCCCCGGCTTCTACCCGAACACGACCTTCGACTACTACAGGGAGCACTACCCCGACCTGGTGAAGGAGAACATCACGAGCAGACTGAACCTGTCCGACTGTAGCATGAGCAAGCAGCTTAATGAGGTATAGAAGTCTGCCTCTTCTGTTAGAGTGCCCGCACATGAAGCTACTAGTGGCTGCCACTAAACACAGCCAATAGAAGCGAGAGCGAGCCACTCTCGCCGCTCTCGTGGCTTGGAGGCGTTGCGCTGGCTCGGTGTGAACTGATACTTTACAAAATGTTTCCGTAGCTTGTGGCGGCCACTTGCGGCCCAATGTGCGGCGGCTTCTATGCTCGTGTCTGTATTGTATTTCAGTTTGATGATGATGAAACAACTGATGTATGATTTGACCATTCGACCGACTTTAATTTGATTGTGAAATTTGTGGAGGTGAGTTTATACCGTATGTTTATGATATATTGATTTGGTCTGGATTTTCAACATCTAGCAAAACAAAATGAAGATGTATCTAGATGTATGTAGATGTATTTGTATACGAGGCAACTCAATTCCGTTGCAGAATTTGTGTTTCGCCTTGGGAAATGAGAAGCCAGCAAGAAAAATATGCTTGAAAATTTAATTATGTGACTTGTGCATAGCACACCGCCCCACTGATGGTAAAAGTGTAGTGGTGTTCAACTTTGACTACGAAATTCTTCTGCTTTTAACTTTGCCTACCGTTCTGCTCCAGTGATTTTGATTACCGTTTCGGACAAAGTTCATATCAAAGTAAAATTGTCGCTCGAACTCCACATTCACTGATAAACAAGTAGGTATCGTAAAGTTCCGAACCATGCACTTATTTTGGTGACTTCCATTAGAACATTACTCAGGAGATAATCGTTTGTATTTCTTCTCCAGGCTGCAGAAGGCACCGGTCTAGCGTTCATCGTGTTCACACAAGCCATCGTGGAGTTGCCGTTCGCTCCGTTCTGGTCTATCATCTTCTTCCTGATGCTGCTGTCGCTTGGGCTGGGTAGCCAGATTGGAATCATGGAGGGCATGCTGTGTACCATCTTCGATATTGAGTTCTTTAAGAGGGTCAGCAAGCCAATTATCACTGGTAAGTGTCAAGAAGCCGTTTATTGAAGTATCATGATCTTCTTTTCGCCGTTATCGCTGGACTGGGCTGTCAGATTGGGATCATGGTACCGATTATTACTGCTACAGACGTAGCACGGTTGCCATTTTATCGTTGTGGATAAGGCATCCGTCACTCTCGCACTCGTATACTTGTCAGAGCGTGATGGGCGTCTTTACCACAACGATAAGTGATAAAATGGCAACCATGCTATGCCCACAGAGTGTTTACAGGAGTTCTTTATGGTCTATATGTCTCTCATGCTTGATCGGATTGTCGTCAAACCCAGGTCGTTAATTTATTTTCGCACCTTTCATTCGGAAAAGTAATACTCCAGGCAAAATACGGTTTTGAAAAACATTAATTTATAATTGCGTTGTGTTTGTTGATTTCATTTTAAAATGTTATGCTGTATTCAAGAATCCGACAAACTTTCCACACGGAAAGTAGATTTAAATGAAGCATGCATTGTCTTTTTTGTATGATTTAACTTGAATATTATAAAGCAAATGTAAATGAACAAAAATAAAGACAAAAATATTTATTAATATTTTTTCTGACTTTTTAGAAGCAAGTTAATTTAACATTTTTTTGATGACTGAAATTTTGTCGGATTCTGTCGCTGGGTAACTATTTAATTGATAATATATCCGTTACACAGAAAAGTTAAGCTATTATAAATTATTTCCAAAATTGATTTTTTTTCCATACAAGTTGTCAGTTCATTGACTGGACTATAAGTTTTGCTCCACGATGAGAGGGATCAAAATGCTACTTTTCTATTCAAGCTACTTTTTTAATTTATTCATTGGCATGTAGCATTTACGCAATGTGCCAATTGAACACAGATCTTAATAAAATAATCGATTGTAATTTCATCGTAATCGATTAAAAACGAACATATTTCAAGTTTTAACTTTAACAACGTTATATGAAAATTAATAAATTTTTCGTAATATTTAAAAATTAGTAATAATAATTAAGAAAATTTGTTAAAACTCGAGAAGTAATTTTAACAGCATCTTTTTTAAATTTCTTCATAGTCGGTGTGAAAAATAGTATGCGTAGGTGTGGTAGCAAAATTATCTTCGTCTCGGGCGTTAACTTTGTTCCCTCACTACGCTCCTATACGCTCCTTCGCTAGGCTTAGGATTCTATTGTAGGATCCCTCGCAACACCGCCCTCGCCTTAAATATACTATTTTGCTCCCTTGTGACACAACTAACTATTATTATTTCGTCGCACGGACTAGGTGATGGGCTCTCATATTATGGATTCTACTGATATCCTCTCAAACGATCTTTCGGATAAGATGGACAACTGAAATCGCACAGCTAGTTGTTGTCGTACTGTCCACCTCTTAGAGGGCAATGTTGCTGTCCACCATGTTATTTTTAAACGTACGTATATCTTTAAAACCTCTATATGATGTCTCTTTTATTGTCCAGGCGTGGTGTGCGTCTTCTGCTTCGTAACCGGCCTCATATTCACAACCGGAGCGGGCGAGTACTGGCTCAAAATGTTCGATTCCTTCGCCGGCACCATCGGCCTGGTGGTGGTGGCGCTGCTGGAGATGGTGTCCGTCGCCTATATCTACGGACATGAGAAGTGAGTCTCTTTACCTACTAGTCCGTAAAGGTGGCCAACTTTGGCACCATCTGCCAAGCACTTCCGGCCATTTCAGGACTGACAGACTTAGGTTTATTCTATCTACGATTAAAGGGCTGAACGATACCACATATCTCGCAATGTGTACATGAGGTAAATATACCTACCCATACACATTTTGACCGGAAACTTTCGGTGCGATGAAGCCTTTGCCACACTGGACGCGTTCTGCGGTCTGCGGTCAGGTCTTCCCTACAATTTTATATGGGAGACCTGACCGCAGACCGCAGACCGCAGAACGCGTCCAGTGTGGCAAAGGCTTAATCTTCTGATTCTAGCTCAGCACAACTTTGTCGACCTACTGCCATGCGTTTTATCGGTATAGACGTAGCTATATTGGAAGTGGGGCTTACGGACTATACCCACCTGCATGGATTTACGGAACCACTACCTGCCGCCAAGTATGATTCAGGGTCTCCCTTCTCACTCGCTTAGATTGATTCACACTGTGATTGGAGAGTGATGGGTAGTTTTCGTCGTCAGTTGGGCTAACCCCGCAACAACATAACCTACACACACAGCGTGGGCTTAACTACGGCGACTTTATATAGTCATACTTATTCAGTTACGTTACAGTCCCTCTGCTCCTCCATAGAATTACTTCAGATTTCTCAACAAAAAACCTTCCTCCTCAACTCTAACAAATATCACATTGATATATGTGTAGGTGAGAAAGGAGAGTATACATTATAGTTAACAGAGGTTTCTTAAGTTTTATGAATTGTTGAAGAGAATGTCTTTCTTCACCACAGACTCATATACAGGGTGTACCAAATATGGGGTGTGAACCGATCAAGGGCATAACAGGTATCGTGTTCTGATAAGAAAAAACTAAGAGAAAAAAGAACGTTTTTTTACATTTGTATGGAGCGTTGGCCGTCTGGGGCGAACTGCTCTATACAAATGTAAAAGAAATCGCGTCAAAAACAATTCTTTTAGTTTTTTCTTATCAGAACACGACCCCATTTCCCCGACACCCCATTTTTGGTACACTCTGTATTACAGTAGCCCTTACCTTTTTCATTGTAATCAGATTTGTTTCATTGTAATTAGAGTTGTTTTCTGAGACCAACCTTTTTCAGGTTTTCTAGATCTAAATGGACAAATTTCAATATTGTATACATATTATTAGACGTGACCGTGAGCTACGGTAGCCTAGTGGTTCAGGCATGCGGCTGTCAAGCGGCGGTCGTGGGTTCGAATCCCGGCTCGTACCAATGAGTTTTTCGGAACTTATGTACGGAATATTTACCGTTAGCTTTTCGGTGAAGGAAAACATCGTGAGGAAACCGATGTAATCCCAATAAGGTCTAGTTTTCCCTCTGGGTTGGAAGGTCAGATGGCAGTCGCTTTCGTAAAACTGGTGCCTATGTCAAATCTTGGGATTAGGTGTCAAAGCGGACCCCGGGCTCCTTCAGGGGCATTACCGGGAATAACGCTAAGAGGATGATGATTATTAGACGTGACCGTATGATGCCTTCACAGCGAGCCGAATCGAATTTGGATTTGTTGGGCAGGAGTCGTACTTCGTACACTTAGCACTGGTATATCGTTTATCCCGACCTATGGCACTGGTCCCACCGCCGGCTAGTAAGCTAGAAAAGTTGGGCGAGTAGCATTACATTGCGGATCTGTAAAGGTCGATTGATCACACTGTGCCTGGTCAGCACGCAATGAAACGTTACTCGCCCAACTTTTCTAGCTTACTAGCCGGCGGTGGGACCAGTGCCTATTGGCTTATTTAGATTCTAACACCCACTTACCACTTTCCGTGCTCTATGTAAAAGAGCCACTCTCTTGCTAGAAACCATTATATCGGCGATAAACTTTGCGTTACTGGAGAAGTATTCACACAAACTTTTTTTTATCTATGCAAATCCAGGTTCTCCAACGACATCCACGAGATGACGGGCTACAAGCCCGGCATATACTGGCAGATGACGTGGCGCTACATCGGGCCCTGCATCGTGACCTGCATCCTGGTGTCCTCGCTCATCTTCATGGCCGTCTCCCCGCCGACATACGGAGCTTGGAACGCTGAAGAGGTATAACATTGTATGACCACTTTGGCCTTTGTCAGCTAATCAAGGCTAGTAGGAACCATGCTCCTTTTATCCCACGTCCTCCTTTCTTCTCCTGCTGCAATTTTCCAAGAAGTTTCTGGCCCCGTATCATGGTCGGCCTTATCACGCGATAAGTGACAAGATAGAGCGTCCGTCTCTTTCCATCGAACGGTGTCAGCCAGTGACGGACGCTCTATCTTGTCACTTATCGCGATAAGGCTGATCATGATACGGGGTCTGAAAGGTTGAGCTTTGATGGGTCACGCACCCTATAAAATAACCCTAGGAAACCTGTCCTGTGTCCCCTACTCCATGCCACACAATCTGTAGATTGTGTATGAATTGATCACAGTTGGAAGACAAATACTCGTACCAAAAGATATTCTAGGGCAAAATGGGGCAGGTTAAAAACAGCAGAATATTTTCTCTATCTTCTCTCGATCGGTTAGATGAACTCTAGTCCCCATAAAAAAAAGTTAATCAATACCTGCTTACTACATTGTAATATGCTATTGCAGGGCCGCGTCGTAAAGACCCCCTACCCCGACTGGGTCCTACTCATCGCGCTTGGCATGATCCTGGCCGGAGTCCTGCCCATACCGGCGGTGTTCCTGCTAAGGCGGTTCCAGTGCCTCTCCTTCGACGTGGACATCCACCAGGGCAGCATCCGCAGGATCGAGACCACCGTGTCCACTAAGGAAATGATGAGCGACCAAGATGTGAGTTTCTCATAAGATTTCTCAAAAGGGGAGGAGGTCAAGACTCCGTTTAACGGAGTAAAACTTCGTTGTGATCCGTTAGTAATGCGCAAGATGTGTCACTAAAAAGAAAAGATTGGTATGCATCTTTCGTTCGCTGTGAAGTATATCACTCTTTTAGTTCACTAGTTCAATTTAGTTTAGTAGCTCTAGAGGTGCATCTACATAGTTGAGATAGATAGATAAATCTATCTATCTATCTCAACTATGTAGATGCACCTCTAGAGCTACTAATCAGATTGAGTATATCACATTAGTCGTACGCGTGTCTTTCAATGAACTATTGAGTTAAATCACTCATATCATCGAATCGAATCATATTCAATGATCAATAGGCAGAATTAACTACCAATTTTCTAAATGATATACTGAAGTATTGAAGTATATGAATCCGAACTGAACTAGTGAACGAAAGAGTGACACCAAACCAAGTGAAGTACTTCATTTGAATCACTCATTCGCGAACTACTCATGTCTAATCCGTTAGAATGCGTCCTTTTACGTATCTGCTAATCATGTCTGATTAGAAGAACGGGACCTAAACATTTAAATTAATAGTTAGAGTAGATGTGGATACATACCAAAGAAATGCATTTATTATTAGGGTTACCTAGATATCCTGCCTGGAGGGTAAATGTTAACAGCTATAAGTGACAAAGACGCCATTATAATAGGTTCCTACCTATAATGCCCAACAGAATAGTAATTTGAGAACACATTTCGTTAAACAACCGGAACTGTTTTACCGGAAATTGTTCGAAGTAGCTTACGATAAAAAAAAACTGTGAAGTCTCGAAAACTGTTGAATACGGACATTTCTTCGAGGAAGGCTGTTTTGCTAGAATACCTACTTATAGGACGTACCTACGTTGCTACTGCGAAATAACCTAACCTAAGTTATAATTTTTTTTCTAGTTATAAGCGCAAATTACATATGCAAGAAATCGCATGCAAGTTTAACTGCATTGCGGGGTTTGATAGATAAAACTCAGTATAAGTGCCTCGGTAACCCGCAATGTAATGAAACTTGCATGCAATATCTTGCATGCTAAATTGCGTTATATGGTGGTGAGATATATCTAATTGAAACTTCATGCTAAATATCGTTGTAAATACAATGCTAACACAGTGTTAAGCTACTTAAGTCGTTGGTCTAACAAAGTGTGTTGTTGCTAATGTAAATAAACCTAGCGGTGAATTTCGAGTTTCCAAACTATACAAACCTGGCATTTAGCTTATGGCTAACCACTAAAGAGAGAATACTACCTATTCGTTCGGCGTTCAAGTGCAGCGCAAAAATGCTGCGCTGAAATAACACCCTGATAGAAACGGGACAGGAGCGATTTCATAGAGTACATACATGTTTCTTTTGTCGGTCTTACTGTAGCAACCGAATCAATTATTCAATAGGAAGTACTGTGAATCAGTCACTATATAAATAATAACCTCCTTATTCATAAAACGTAACAATCCTCTGCTAACTAAAACATGTTTTGTCCCCTACACTCAAACACAAAAGTAATCAACTAATTTTAACGACCTCTAACATAGGTTTGATGGATGTTTATGAATAATAAGGTCAGTAGCCAAGTGTAGTTTGGAAGCTCGTGTGTTAGTGTGTATGTGTGTACGCTAGGTGTTGTCGCCGGAATCCGCGCCGCCTGCGCCCGCGCAACTGTTCGCGGAAGCCGCCACGCGATTCACTATTGGGGACTTTGACGTGAGTATCGTAAAAAAAAGAATTTTTGTTTATTTCCGATATGTCAAGTGTTATCTTATGTCGGCACTAAAACAATTCAATATACTTAGTATAGCAGTGGATTCAATACATTATTTCGGAATTTTTGTTCGAAAGCATAAAATTTCCGAATTTCTTTATTATTTTTACTTGATTCTTAAATTTCTGGGTGATACCTACCCTATGGAACTATGTGTATTGAACACAAACTAAATTAAATGATCAATGTAAGAGGCAAAGTAGGTTGCCCTAACTAGTCTAACTAGGTACTTACCACGTTTAACGAAGTCACAAAGAGAGACAGACAGACGCTATAAAGTGAACTTTTATGAATCAAACAGTACAAATGCGAACTTTATTACTACTTTCAATAAAACTCGCATTTTCTTCTTTTATGGACTTCAACCCGTTTCAATCTCAGTTTTACCTCACTTAGAGTACAAAAGCATTTTTTTCGGACTTACCAAACCAATATATTTCAACCACAATTCTGTATGCTTGCGTGTACTGTATGTGTTAAATTCGAACAGGCGATCGACAGCGGCGACGACCGACCGAGCAAGCGCGTAACAACCAACATCGCGCGCGCGCGGCCCAAGAAATAGATGTTTGTGGTTCCGTATGCTACTACTCTAGGGATTGCTTGCTTTATGGATGTGCTTGCTTACTTATCACCGCTCTACACAATGCGCCATCATGGCCCGTCATACAGGAAGCAACAATAAGTTAGACTGAGAAAGACCTGCTTCCATCGCATTCCAACGTATAACTAGGTCCCTGTCCCGTGCCATGATGGCCCATTGTGTAGAGGAGCCTACGCTCGTAGCTGATGCCGTTGTTTAACACATTCACTGCCAAGGATCGCTACGCGCTACGCTCGTAGCCGGTGCCGTGGTTTTACTCGTATGTAGCGGAAAGCGACTACGGCGTAGGCGCGAATGATAAAACCATAGAATGCGTCCTTACAAATTTCTACCAAAACACGTGCCTAAAACCCGGTATGCGCATGTTCGAACTAAACGGCTGCCTGGCATCCTTTTGACACCCCGCCCCTAACCCCGCATAATGGCAATGGCAGCCATTCTGTGCGGCCATTTTGCAGCGCTTCTTAGACTTCTATGGTTTTTTCGTTCGCTGTATAGTATCTAGTAACAAAAGCGAATATGTTTGCTCCGAACCCCGACTTTGGAGCGGTTCGGGTCATGTTCGATCGCGTATAACGAGGTTCGCGAACCAAGTAATAACAATTATGGTCAGCTGTCTACTAGGTACCTACTAATAACAATTTATAATGAGTGGTGGGTCTGAGACCATGACGTGGCTGTCATGGTTCACTAATGTTAGACCAAACAACTTTTGGCCAAATGTTTCATTTCACAAAAGTTTCATTTGACCTAATGTATTTTTTTCTTAAATAGAAAGCTTTATAGGATTATTATAAAACAAACCTAACCTAACTTAATGACTTCTGTTTGATGATATTCAAAGAATACCCGAAAATACCACTGTTTTGACGAAAAATGCATTAGGTCAAATTAAACATTTGTCAAATGATACATTTGGCTAAAAGTTGTTTGGTCAAGAGACAGGACCCCGGCTGTCATATGGATTGGACACATTAAAATTTTATGTAATGTAAATAACAGTCATGTTTATGTTATGTCACTGTTAAATCACCGAAAGTTTTCCAAACCCATACGGCTCGACAGAAACCGCGCAAATAATCATGGTTGTCCCAAAAACAAACGTTTAACTAAGATCGATTTTTAAGTAACGCAAAAGCTATCGATCTAAACCCGTATGCACGTTTAGCTGTTTAAAAATATAGTTCATTTTATGGAATTTCGTGTATTTTTTCTAATACGTACATTTATTATATTGTTAAAAAAATGAAAACATATTATTTACGTAAGTATAATATGAAATTTAAAAAGTTTTTGGGATACCTACCTAGTATAAATATGCCAGAGAATAGAGATTTGTAATAGTATTTAGTATTCAGGGTTCGCCTAAATCTACTTTTCTTGAAATGCTAAGCAATTTTTTCAATGTTAATATGTCCAAGGTATTAATTGCGAATAAGTGCTTATAAGTCTGTTTTATGGTTACGACCGCGTTTGTAGAAATGCACGAATATGGCGTACTTAGATATAATTGAAAATATAGTTGGTAACCTCACATCTGTGTACCTATCATATTCTTGGTCACAATGCTGGTTTTGGTGTTCGTATAATCTGTGATGATAAATACAACTATGGCAGTAATCGATTTATTCGGTGCGATCATTTAAATGTGATACAAGGGCTGCTACTTATGTATCCGGAATAGAAAAAATAATGAAACGTACATTACTAAATATAGTTTTATTGTTTTTCAAAATATTCTCCGTGATGATCGATGCACTTTTGCATACGTGTAAACCAATTTATAAAGCACTTTTGCCACTCTGATTGAGGTATCTCCAAAACGTGTTGTTTGAACGTGTCGACCGCATCTTCACGGGTCGAAAATCGTTGACCACGTAATTTATTCTTTACATTTGGAAATAAATAAAAATCATTGGGTGCCAAATCATGGCTGTACGGTGGGTGACCCGTTAATTCTATATTTTGACCTTCCAAAAATCGAGTTGTTTCGCGTGATGTATGACAGCTGGCGTTGTCATGGTGAAGAATGATTCTGCGTCGCTGGTTGTCTTTACGTATTTCTTCAAACACTTTGGCAAACAAATGGTCGTGTACCACTCCGAATTAACCGTTTTACGATTTTCTAGTGGCACTGTAGCCACATGGCCATTCATACCAAAAAAGCAGGCGACCATTTGCTTCAAGGTGCTTTTTGCATGAGTAACTTTCGTAGGGTTCGGCTCATTTTGAAACACCCACACTGTTGATTGCTGTTTAGTTTCGGGATCATACGCATATATCCAAGATTCGTCACCTGTGTAGATATTATAAACAGCTTTTGAGTCACCACGGTTATATTTTTTCAACATTTTTTTGCACCATTCGACGCGAGCCTCTTTTTGATCCTTAGTTAAAGTGTGCGGTATCCAACGCGAACAAATTTTTTTTACAGCAAAATGTTCATGTAATATCTTATTAATGCTCGTCATAGATATCCCCAGAATTGCCTCTATCTCGCGATACGTAACATGACGGTCATGCATTATAAGTTTCCGCACTGCTTCAATATTTTGTGGTACAACGGCCGATTTCGGGCGACCTTCCTTAACTTCGTCCGTAAGCATACTACGTCCACGATTGAACTCACTAAACCAGTGATACACAGTAGTTTTTGATGGAGCTTCATCACCAAAAGTCAAAGTTAATTGATCTATGCATTGTTGTTGCGTTAAGCCACGCCGAAAATGGTAATAAATCATAGCACGAATATTTTCACGAGTAAGTTCCACTCTTGCAACGAGATAACATTTTAAACCCGCCAAAAACAAAAGACTAGCGTACTCAAGAAAAAAAAATATAGCGGCCAGTATTAAAAGAAAGTTCAAATTTTACCATGGAGGTCAAAAATTGTGTTTAATAAAGTTGGAATCCTGGATTCCGGATACATAAGTAGCAGCCCTAGTATGATGTGCTTTGATCAACGCTTCTTTTGTTAACACTTTCATTTCAGAGATATTTTTTCTGCTCTAGTTTAGTGTTTAGACTATGTTTTGATAATTTAATACTGATCACCTGCTTTATTCTTTTTTATTTGATTGCAGGAATTTATTATTTTCGTTTTCGTCATAAAATATCTTCACCTAGAGCCATGTCCAAAAACGCATCACCAAACGCCAATCAAAGCAAGACCTTATTCAAAACAGATGAACCTTTCTTTTCCAGTTCTCAGACGAAGCCATCGACGACCACTACTCGTCCAGCAGCGACGAGGAGGTCCTCGCCGCCGGCCGGCTCGCCATGCGCTCCGTCAAGCCCAAATTCCACATGGACGTCGTCGAATGACCGTTGGGCATTTAAAAATCGAATGCCAACAGAATTTCTTTTTAAATGCATGGCTTCGGGTTCGGATTACCATTGCAGATTAAAAATAAAACGCCAACTGGATTTCTTTTTAAATGCATAGCTTCGGTTTCGGATTACCGTTACAGATTTAAAAATAGAACGTGAACTGGATTTATTTTACAGGTGTCTAAATGACTGTTGCAGATTTAAAAACCGAACTCTACTTTGACGTATACGCTCGAATGTCAATTGACCGGTTGGTTCGACAGTTTAATATGTTATTATGCGTTTAGCATTTCCATTATTTATTCAATTGATATTTAATGTTCCTTTTCGTCTTTATTATGCTAGTATTAAGTGAAGGCACAGAGACGGATCAATTTTGCTCAATATCTGCTATCCAATTTCTTTCGCATTTAAGTGAGCTGAATAGTAATGAGGCGTCCAAGGAACTAACTTCTAAGTATTGAAGAAAAACGAAAAATTAGAGATGTGGGTATTGTGGGTAGCCTAAAAGTATTTTAACGGCATGCCACTGATTGATGGCTAATATTGCGCAATAAAATTGATCGTGAATGTGCCCTATAAGTTAAGAGTTCTTAGCGCGAATGATTTCAGTGATGAAATATGCCAATGGTTCTATAAAAGTAAGTCGTTGATAATTAGAGAATTATTGAATTGATTGTGCACACAGGTTAGGTATAGTAGGCGGATCTACAAATGGGGTCAAAAAATGTTTAAATTCTTTATTAAAGAAAATACTTGAGGTTATTTGATTACGTATTTGATTTTGGTACTTTAGATTACATCGGATTTTAGTAAATTATATAAGTAGTGTCAGTGTTTTAAGAGTCACAGTCCCACATACTTTGTACGGCGAACCTACTGCGAGGCTAGCACGAGAAAAATCTACCCTTCCCTTTCTAAATTGGACAGTGCGCGTGAGATAGCAGTCGCTTACTCGCACGCGACGCGACTTGGTAGCAAATTGTGCTAATCTCCTGGAACTACCATTTTCTACGCGCAATTTTTAATTGCCGTTGAGACTGTAAGGAAATTATTGTAAAGGATTCACAATAAGTAAGTTTAAACTATATCACAACAAGAACAAAACTGACCACCCATCTCCTGTGTGCACCTACCTAGCCTTGTTAGGTCTATTAGGCTCTAAACTTAATAATTTAGCGTTAATTAGCGGCATACAGCACTGACTTAGATCAGAATGTTGACATTAAACGATATAGGTACATCACTTATGAACATGGCTGACTGGCAAGAATCTTGTGTTCTTTTATTTTTTTAATAATAGAAACCTACAAAAAGTAACACGTTATACTGACCAATAATAAACCTCATCAGGTTCTATTAAGGTTCGAGACCTGTTAGTTACTTGAGTCGTCTATGGTACTATACGAATGAGCGCACGGCACGGCACTGAAATGGTTAAGATAAATTGATCTTTATGATTTACCCTTTTGATCGACTACAAATGTAACTACTTAAAACTTGGTTTTTTTTCACATTGGCGGATGCCATTCTCCAATGGGGCAAGCAAATTGTTAAATATTCATGGAATACAAGATCCTGTCATAGTGTGTCATAGCTTTGGGACACCCCTGTATTATAAGGTAAAATAGTACTAACTCTACATACGCAGGTTGTCCCTGGAAGCAAGGATTAATTTATCAGACACGTCAATATTCAGTTTTTAGCAATATCTATTCACTTATTTATATACTTCTAACTTGAGATTCAATCTATAAACACTAGCCTTGCCAGCGAGCCCAATATAATTATAGTAAATGATATATATCGAAACAAAACAGGAATAATATCGTTATCTCTTCGCATCTTAGTCTAGGTCTAGGTTAAGGGAGCGATGCTAGTTAGAGTAAGTATTTAGGCAAGCGTAGAACGCACATTTGGGGAGGCAGATTGGGCGGGAAATGTTGTTGGTTAAGAAGTAATGATTACGTTAAAAGGACAGTCAACAATTGTTGAGGCACATCACCAAGGCTACACGATTCGAGACACGCTTAAAACAATTTGATAATAGTGATATAACACTGTCATAAAGTGGTGATATAACCTTGTCATAATGGGGCTGTCACATCGATTGCTACATAAACCAGTTGCTGGATATGCTGACATATATTGTCATATGGATTGGACATATGAACTGATTATGTAACACATCAGTGCCAAGTATCGCTACGCGCTACGCTCGTTGCCGATCCCATGGTTACCCTCGTATGTAGCGGAAAGCGCCCACTAGGCACCCGGTAATCGGATTCCCAGCACTGAATGAGTTAACCAGCCACTTTATGACAAGGTTATATCACTTAAATAAACGTTTCCCTTAAAGTGTAGCCATAAGTAGTAAAACAATGAGCATATAGACGCAAAATGGAAACTTAAAACAATAGTAGTTTTTAACTTCATTGTGAATTGTGGAAATAAGTATAATTTTATCAGTAATCATCAGGCACCCTGCTAGAGAGGCACATATCGACATCATTGTCGTTGGTTTCTCTTTGTCAATATTTATTATCAGTAGAGCATTCTTTCTGGTGTCTACACATCTTATCGTCTTATACTAATTAAACTCACGTAAGTATTCATTGTAACTACGGGCGACATTTTTCGGAACCTCCGGGAATTCTTCGTCAGGGGTATGAGAGAGTAGGCGAAAGTTTAAATTGCTTTGCTGTTTTATTTTCTCATACGATAGTCTATCTGCCTAAACTAGAGTATATGTCGAACGTAGAGTAAGTACCTATGCGTCTTTCACTCTCTTGGACCCAGCATGTTTAAGTACCCAAATGAATATTTAATTTTGCCTAAAAAATCTTAGCTTCAGATAGGAGAGCAGAGTGGGGCAAATGCCCTACCTTGCCCCACCGTGGGTGCGCCCACGCCGATCATGATGCAACAAGTGCATAAAAATATACTGTCGTGTTCATTATAAAGATGCTCATTAGTATTAAATCGATGTAATGTGTATGTTAACTATAGTGGTCCCAATTTGCCTCTCCAGTTACGGAAAGTGAAAATCGCTGTAAAATATTAAATAAAGGATCGTTTTTAGAAGCTACTCGAGTCCTCCTCTAAGGAGGACATACCAAAACAGGTGTTACCAGCTTAAAAAAATATTTATTAAGAGCAAATGTTCCAAAGATGTAAATAAGTTGAGATTCTAAACAAATTATTCAAATTTGAAGATATTTTAATGTTTATTAGCGTATTATTAACTTATATTTTAACTCATAACTAGCTCTTATTAAATGAAATTAGTAGTGAAATCGATTGCCGTTGTTTTTTTTTTTTTATTCGACATATGATTCAGATCTTATTGACACTTCAACGGTTAATCAAATGTACTTAGTGTTGTTTTTTCTCTTTTAACAGATGGCTCAGTATGACAATCGAACACAGTTACGAACTCAATAAGTATTATGTATTAAAATTAATAAAAGTGAGGCACACACGACCCGATATCTCATATATACTTATATGTACCTATACATATACATTATTGCCGAGCCTAGGCCAACACGGAAACACCCCATAACAACAACATGTTACTCACATATGAGTCATGCCTCTACGAGCGATTTCCGCTACAAAGCGGAAAGGTACTGCTATTACTACGCGTTGCTTGGCCTTGAAAAGTCGCCAAATCATTTTTGTAACATGTACCTACAAATTGTATGTTTCGTTTCGAATAGTTAAGTACTTTTTACTGTTATTCATATACAGTAAAAATGATAGAGTTTGTTATACATGTACTCGAACGTTTTGAAAAAGAAATTGAAATGTAAAGAAAACGTATACGATTTATTGAAAACCGTCTGCGTCAAAAATTTAAGACAATAAAAACACTTTTTTTTGTACAATTTGGGACACCCTGTATGGTTGTGCGTACCTCACTTCGCTCGGATTCCAGTGGACTGTTGTTTGAGTAGACAGCTTCGGGGCATCCCGCTAGTCGTAGATACCGATGATATTATTATTATTGTAATTTTCAAAATGCAGAATAAATTATTGCCACCAGCTTTGCGTGTTTTATTAAAGTCCTACCTACTAGACTAGTAGACGCATGGAGTACCTACACTTTTCAATTACGATTTGTGTGATATAAATATAATTACTTTTACGAATTTAATTATTCCAAAAACCAATGACGTAATATAAAATAACTACAACTTAGAAAAGTAGAGAAACGCCCGTCATTTTCATTTCAAAGACCAATATCTCAAATAAGCCTGAACAGATTTTCCACATGGCTAAGAACACTCGGGATAAAATTATCTATGACACAAAAAAACTAAACGAATCGGTTTGGGAGCTACGATACCACAGACAGATACACAGACAGACACGTTAAACTTATAACACCCCCCTCTCTTTGCGTCGGGGGTTAAAATGAGGTAAGTAGATAGGTTATAAGCGCTCTTAAAGTGGCACACTAAAACTGAGTAAATTGCACCAACTTGCCTCAATTTCGCGGTCGTCTTATGCTGTCAGATTTGGTGGCCATTTTTAAACACTTTTCGTATATAGGTAGACAACGTATCTATCTCCATTTTATATTACATCATTGCTAAAAACCATGTAAAGCGGCTTTTAAACCAGGCTAAATTCAGTGTACTACAGTTAGTACACCCCAGTGGACCCAGTGGTCTCCCAGTGGAGAGAGGAGATAAACCATCTCGCTCTAATCAGCGAGTGGAAGTGCAGTTAGTGCACTGCATTCAGCCAGGTCTATAGGCCGCTTTACTCTCCCCTTCAGAGTTTTCGATGTTTCTTTAACCTGAAAAAACTAAAATTGTTGGACGGAGTTTAGACAATGAGCGAGCTGTGTCGCGGCGACAGACTAGCCGTCTCTTTCTAACTGTTCTAATTAGAAAGAGACGGATAGTCAATCTCGTCAATAAGAGATTTTCCTTTTATAACAACAAGGTTCTATGTACAGGTCGATTCACAAGAGCTGGTGCGTAATGTCTCTATGAAATTGACAGTTTCATATATTTTGATTTATATGCTAAACAACTCTACGAGTTGACAGTTGGTACTATTATAGGATAAGTGAAGAGAAACATAATACTTCCAAAACAAAACTATATTATTCATAAATTAAATTCATTCTATAATAATTTAAATTCACAATTTAATTTCCATTTTATTAGCATGAATGTTATAAGTAATAATTTCCAGCCTATTTATAAAGACAGATCTTACAAAGCTCTAGCCTGGCCTACAAGTTAACCCAGACACTGCCACTGTCACGTATTTATGACAGCGTGTACGAATGTTTTAAATCCGTAGATTATAGCCTGACTAGCCGACCGCGTCAGTAACACAGTAGCTGAAAGCTCGTCCTTATGTCACAGGGCCACTATTCCCCAATTAGGATTTAGGGTGAATGTTTTCTACTGACACGGTTGGACAACCAGGCTATATAATTGACACTGGTAGAGCTCTTTAAGACCGAACAAGCGTTCGAATAGTTTAAAGCCATTTTCTAGAGAGACTAATAAGTACCTAGAATCAAAGGATGTTCGCAAAAACAACGAAAGCTGACTGAAACAGCAGTCAGCATTTAAGTCTCTTGTGAGCCCAAGCAAAATGTCCCGCTAACTCAATAAGGCGTTTTTTTCCATAAAAACACATTCAGATATCGTCCTTATTGACATCGACAATGCGGGTCCTGTGGTATGGGAATGACATATTTATAACCTTCTTAGGGTGGGTTGCACCAAACCGTCCGCAATCGTAAGCGGTGTTCGTTAAAATCCGAATGTTCGGAAAGTTTGACAAGTTTCTATGGAATGACAGCTGCCGGCGTTAGATTTAAGGTTGATCTGTCTGTAATCGTAAGGGCATGCACGCACGAGCTACTTTTGTCTCCGCGACCATTTTGTCTCTCACGTCAAGTCCATGGGTTAGTATGGAAGTGCGCACACGGAGTCGCGTCGCTACGTGTGCACACTTCCATACTAACCCCTAGACTTGATGTGAGAGACAAAATAGTCGCGGAGATAAAAGTTGATCGTGCGTGCATGCCCTAAGTTGGTGCAACCCCTTATTCAAGTATTTCAACCGGTAGAGTGTAGACTCTACCGGTTGAAATACTTGAATAAGTGTAGACTTATGAAACTTAGGCTAGCCACCGTCGCCGGTTATAGTCGCCTGATAGTTCGCGCGACATTACGCCTGTGTGTAAACGAATTCGAAAGATAGTGTTTATTTACATTCTAACCCTCCCATAATAAAACTTGTATTAATGCCATAATTTGAGATTGATTTTAGCAAACATCCTAATACTAATACATTAAAGAAAATGAGAGATTTTCCTATAAAGTCAAAAGTCAACTAGAAGATTAAAATTTTAAATCATTAAAAGTCAGTCAGTCACTTAATCAATACACAGAAAATAAAACAAATATTGCACTAATACTTACAAGCTAAAATTAATTTAAGTACATTAACTACAGAGAGTAGTAACTTACAAGCATAAAAAGTAAAAAAAAACTGTATCCAGAGGCTCTAGTATAACTTTTACCGAAACAAAACTTTACGATCGCGTGTGCGTTTCACCCTCAATTTGTATGGGATTTGACAGCTAAACGCGAACGCGGTCGTAACGTTTTGTTTCGGTAAAACGTATACTAGAGCCTCTGACTAAAGAAAAGTTACTGAATAAAAAACTTTTGTTTCACATACGAAAGGCAGCCGGAGCATAATTACGAATCTATTGACACCTCTTCTCAGTATCTTAAATGCTAAAATTATAATATTGATGACTGTTTGATCGCCATTTGAGCGTTTCTCAAAAAAAATGCCACTATTATTAATTGTACTTCTAGGAATTTTATTTTAACTATTTCCACTCAGAATCAGGAGCTCTTTCGACCCTGGTAGGACAAAAAACTGTCCCAAAGATATTTTTCCTATTGTGTTACCATTTACCATACACTTTGTATGGTGGTAACACAATAGGAGAGTTCAAAAATGTATGAAAATTTTGGGACACTTTTTTTCTCCTATTGGGATGGAAAGACATCGTGATTTTGAGTATAAATAACATAAAAGTTGCAGAAAATCTCCGAAAAAATGTAGTGGAATTTTTTTTGAGAGACGCTCATTTAGAAACAGAGCCCATGCCAGAACTTTTATGCCGTTCATAGTAAATTAAAAACACCCCCAACACCAATAAATATGGCTAAGAACGCAGAAAGAATCACGAGAGAAAAGACTCGATCAAAAAAACTGCACTCAAATCGGTTCATCCGTTTGGAAGCTAGGAAGCCCACAGATACACATGTTAAACTAATCCTCGTGCAACCCCACTTATGTAACAATAGTACTTCAGACCTGACATTTTCACTGCATAGCAACGGCGACCGTAAAAACCATGAATTGCGAGCTCCTTACAAATTTCTACCCGCATGTTCGAATTAGGGAGCGACCACACCGGTGCGTAACGCTGCGTATACGCGTTGACGTGA
Organism: Epinotia bilunana; assembly: GCA_947049275.1. Taxonomy (NCBI): domain Eukaryota; kingdom Metazoa; phylum Arthropoda; class Insecta; order Lepidoptera; family Tortricidae; genus Epinotia; species Epinotia bilunana. Next base: position 5,304,333 of record OX346272.1, on the reverse strand, counting down.
CGAATGCGTCACGTATCCTTCATACATTTTGCTGCGTTTACGGTGCGTTAGCGTATTTTTAGCAGCGGTGTGTGCGGACCTTTATACGGTATTCCACGCTTAATGACAATGGCACCCATTCTGTGGGGCATTTTGCGGTGCCACTCAAGACTTCTATGGTTATTTCGTTCGCTGCATAGCAAGAATAAATGCCAGATGTACTTACCCTTCTTTTTCATCGGGGTTTAAAAAGACCTTGCAAGCAAACTGTAACTTTTTTATAGCGCGTATTGACATCTATATTGATCAATGGTGCTGTAAGCACAGTTTGAGACCAGTATATACGTCATTAGTGTTCAAATGGTTAAATGCCCTTAACACTAGCGGCAATTTCAGGTAACTACAAAGTGTAGCCAAGAAAAAAATACAGACGGAGCGTTACGAACAGTCAAATGAAGCCAAATCACAGCCAAACAAAACCAAGCTACACCAAGCTTAACACGCGCTCACACATATACAAACAAATTTGCACAAAACTCTTCAACACGTGTCGCAATGCTGTCAAGATCATTTATTTAGAGTTTTGTGCGATTTCATTTGTTTAGCGTGTGCTAAACTTATGGGGCTTGGTTGAAAACCGGTTGGCTTCACTAGACTGTTCGTAACGCTCCGTCTGTCTTTTTTTCTTGGTCTGAGAGTGAAGCATAGTGTTATAAGTAGTGATCCTTTGTATAGGACAAATATATTTATTAATCATTATTAATTTCCTAACCTACCTAACCTAGAAATATTACTCACTAAATCTATGCCCCTATTTTCCTCTTCCAACAATGATTTTGATGACTAAATAAATTTTAATAGAACATTCTAAAATAATAGGGGCAAATTAAATAATATTTACTAGTGAGATTTCATAAGAATGCAGTAATCAGTAAGTGTATGATGGCTGCCATTTTATCACTTATCGTTGTGTATAAGTCACCCGTCCGTCACTATATCACTCGCATCGTCGGAGTCTGACGGATGTCTTATCCGCAGCGATAAGCGATAAAATGGCAACATCACACGCTCACAGCATAAGTAAAATTCGACTATTTAAAAACTAAATATACTCCAGTCAAAAAGGCAATCTTGTAGACTTCTTTAAAGTGTACACTCGAAAATTATCAGAATAGTTTCTAAGTAACATATTACGAGTACTATTGCGATTTCACTCTTAAAATCACTTCCATATGGTTATATCTAATCCCTTGTTAATCATGACTGCCCAGCTAACACGATTGGTTTTATCGTCGTGTTTAACGCCGACCATGTACAGAAACGTCACGTAAAAAATAACGATAAAACATATCATGCTACTGGGCCTGAGGCTAGGGCCTCAGGCCCAGTAGCATGATATGTTTTATCGTGCTAGGGCACTATAAGTTTTTATCGTCACGTTGTACGTAACGTTTCGATTGTATTCGCCGTAAAACGTGACGCTAAAACCTTTCGTGCTAGCAGGGCTGTTGATCCCGTTTGTGGCGGACATAAAGCGTTGGTTTCTTACTGGCAAGTTTGTAAATGTGAGAGGAACGAATGCTTTGTGCCCGTCATGCTAAACCGATGGAGTTACCGTTTTTGATACCCTAATTCGTTTCAATACTTTATTTAGTATTTAATTATTCATGTGTTATTTGGATTAAACCGATCAGAAGTTTTAATTCATTCAATACAGTAATTAAGTACAATTAAAATTAAAGATCTGCAGCAATACTTTTTTACGTTACATTAAGCTTAAATTCATAATATGATGAAGTTTTGATGAATGCTAGCGACACAATCTACATCTCATTAAATATTTTATCATCATTCTAATATCAACACGGCTATCGCATGACGGTCGCGAGCTGTGTCGCGGCGACATAGACTATCCGCCTCTTTCTAAGCGTTCTAATTAGAAAGAGACCTGTGATAGCCGCGCTGGAAAGTATCCTATATTATGATGCACTGATAAAATCCGGCTCGGAACTTGTTGTTTTCATCCATACTTTAAGGTCAATCAACTTTTTCTTGCTATTAAATCAAGAGACAACAGTTATTTATTTAATCGTATGGCATACATTAGTTTGGCCTTTAAAGTTTGTCACTCTTTAGTACCACCCAGGGGACACGTGCAGGGTTGTGGTGGTAGCTCCTGCGGACGCGAGTAACAGTTGTCCCCCCTTTGTCAAGCGAGTGGGCAACTCGACTGTTAGAAGTTCTTAAGCCGCCCGAAGGCCGAGTTAGAGGGCTTAACGACTACTGTCATAGACAGCAGCCGGGATCAACTGCTTAACGTGCCTTCCAAAGCACGGAAGCGCTCATTTATATTAACCACTCAAACATCAGGCGGTCACCCATCCAAAGAATGACCGCTGCCATCTTTGCTTAATCTGCGTTATCGTTTCCGACTCGCAGGCGCCGCTAGGCTATGAGCGCTTCAAGAAGAAGGAAGGACAGTGACAGAGTTTCTTAGAAAAAATACTGTGCATTGGACTCCTACCATGCTAAGGAGATATTCCACCATGGAATGAGTTTACCAATATAGCAAAAACACGTGCTTAGTGGATGGAAACCCCATAAAATAATAGTTTTAAAAAGTGAATGGCAACAAACAACAAAAAATAGTTGATTGGCCCTTTAGCATCCTTTCTCTGAGTTGCAGAAAGGCCACCATTACTTAGTTATTTGTCACGAAAGATTGCTATGGTTCGGATGAGACAGCAATACCATTTCAGTCCTTCTATAGCAAGTTGTTGTGACAAATTGCTAGGTATGTATGATAGAGATTATTTAATGTGACCGGCTTTTTATAAAACTGTCAGGGAAGATGCAATATTTTCATTTTTGCTTTCATTTGAAAGAATCGCATGTAGAATAGACCACGAAAGTATTAAAAATTCAAATACTATAATTTATAGTCAAAAAATCCTGTTACAAACTGACAATTTAAACTTTCAGGCCTAAACTGATCTACAGTTCCTGTGACTCATGTATTTCACTCGCCAAATTTGTTTGTCCGTGGTTCGTCCCTATATGGCATAGAGTTGCCTAAGTTTTGACTTTTGACAGGAGGAGGTGACGTCACCAGACGCTGATTGTTGGATTAGAACACGTTCTGTTTCACATTTATTCTAATCGTAATTATTGCTTTAAATTAGTATAAACTAAAGTGAAACCGTTTCAATAGCTATTATTTTATGTTTTTTCAACATTTTGGTCACAAAATAATGGTAAATATTATAGCTGCATGTTCCCTAACTTGGACAGTTGCTTTTTAAATGGAGAACTTCAATGCAATTCGGCCTCGGCCAACTCAAATAATCTCAAGTAAGGCCTTCATGTATTACCTCTGGCAGTTTCCCGCCAAAAATGACAGCAGGCAGTATGGCCCATGGTCTTAGCCTGTCCGAATGGACGAATAAAATAAAATAAATAAAAATTACAGCTCTCAGTGTTGCCACAGCAAAGGACACAGTATCCTATGGCTGGTAGCAAAAAGGGCATAGATTAAATATATAATGTTACATAGCGTCACTCCTATTATTCTTCTGAGTAAGTTTACTTAAAGTACTTAACTGCGGGAACGCTGTTTTATTCTGCACAGGGTTCAGTTTTGTGGTCATGAAGATGAATGGATCGTAGAGTGATGGTCGGTCCATGGAGTTTACTTCAAAATGGCGGAGTTTTTCTCTGGAGCACCAGTTGGCAGCCTTGGAGGACGTGTTCTCGAGGCTGTTGACGTCGTCGGCGCCTGTGCGATTGCCTATTACTAACATTACTACCTGAAATCAGATATTAATTGTGCTATCAAGATGCAAGGGCACTTTTACGAGGGAAATGTCAATTTACGTTCTTTTAAAAAAAACGCCATTAAAATAAGTACAAGTCTACAGCAACACATTACTTCCTTCAATAATGTCAGCACGTTCAAATAAAATATCAATCTAATATTCATTAATAATTAAAAGGATACTTATACGTACAGGGTTTCAAAATTAATAAATGGACTCTCTAAAGTCTAAGGCATCCAAATACAATCTACACAAAGATGTAAATTGTATAACTTTCATCATCCTCCTAGCGTTGTTCCCGGTTGTGCCCCTAAAGGAGCCCAAGGTCCGCTTTGACACCTAATCCTACAGATTTGGCATAGGCACTAGTTTTACGAAACGACTGCCATGCGACCTTGCAACCCAGAGAGAAAAGCAAACGATAAATATTCCGTACATAAGTTCCGAAAAACTCATTGGTACGAGCCGGGATTAGAACCCACGACCGCCGCTTGACAGCCGCATGCCTGAACCACTAGGCTACATTAGCATTAATTAAATAAATTGTATAAGTTTGTTGTCACTAAATGGTTAAAAATGACAAAATATTATTAATAATTTTATTTTGCTTGTTCCCAAATGCTACCAAATCTCACATAACGATTCCATTATGATTTAGGTTTATATTACCAATTCTACAGACGCACCTACACCTATACACATTGGCCATATCACTATGTAGACAGCTGCATATCTCACTATAGTCACGTGGCAACACTAGTTACACACATCACATAAGCAGAATCCAGGCCATAATAAAAAAAAAAACACAAGCACCGAGCGACCGATATCAGGCCGTGTGGACGAGGGACAGATGCACGGCGTCCGGCCAAACCAAACCAACCTCGGCCATCCACCGCGCTCGGACGTCTGGCGTCGCCAATAAGCCGTATCCCCACGCCTCTGCCGTCCGCACCGCTAGAGCGTTTGGATGCGGACGATGCGGCTGTGAAGCCGGGACTCCATTATGCACGACTGGAGGTCCTCCGTGTGACAACTACTTCACAAACAATTGACCAACTACTCAGCCCTAGATTTAACTTCGGTAAAATAGACCACGAAATCGTGTGTAACAATATAAATATCGACCCGTACGGTATCAAAAGTATAATTAAAAAAGAATCTTCAATCCAATCATTCAACAAATTCATCAATAAAATCATAAACAGCCTTAAAAAAATTAATAACTCGTAACGTAGTTTATTTCATAGTAACAATATATATTCGTCATTCTTTGGAACAAAAAACCAGTAAAAAAAAATCTTACCGCACGATCCAGTTAGGGGGCGTCCACAAATTACGTAACGCAAAATTATTAAATTTTTAACCCTTCCCCCCCTATATATAATATTCAGAAAAGAAAGATAAGTGGTATTTTAGATACTTTTTAATCATAATTCTGCATTTTTTAATGAAACATTAGTGTGGTTTCAAGGAATCAAGAAATTTAATCATGTATGAACGGGTTTCGGTTCCATTTCTTAATACATTCTATTAAGGGTAAATCGGAATCAGAATCGCTCTCACAATTGTTATCGGCTTCGGCGGCAATCACATCTTCTGTGGCTATCTCAGCGTCTTCTTCTGCCACCCACTCCACCGCGTCAGGTGCCACCTAGCTCTCCCTGACGCTGCGTGATAACTCGCCTAACGGAGACTTTTTTGAAGTATACTATTATAAAAAATCGTGCGTGACGTAACGCAAACCTTGACACCGCCCTCCCCCAACGTAACAGGACCGTAACGCTTGGCCGGACCCCCCCCCCCCCCTCCAATTTGCGTTATGTAATTTGTGGACGCCCCCTTACCATGTTTCTTCCAATTCCGTGTATGGTCATTTAAAGTAAAATATTTACCCAAAAAGACGTTAACAATAGCAATAAACACAACCTTCAAATCTTACCTCTTTCTTATCCTTATTCCTGTCGATATCCTTCTTCAGATACATGAGCACATCGAGCGACTCCGGCCGGGTGGTGTCGTACACCATGACGTAGCCCTCCGCGAAACCGAGGTAGTGCCGCTGCAGTACCTGGTTGGCTGTCAGCTGCATCGTTGGAGACTGTGGTGGACCTGGAAAAAAACATTCTGTCATTCTACAGGGTTCGAAATTATCAAGATAATTACGCTTCTTGATAATTATCACCAGTATAAGAACCAATGACACTCGAGTTCGCTCAACTTTGCATAATCCGAATTGAATTCTTCTTGTAAGGGGAATCCCCACAGCGTGGCACGTCACGTTGACACTTCGTGCGTTTGGATAGACGCAAGTGCGTAAATACACGTTCGAATACTTCGAATACAGTTCACTTTCACAAGCGCAATTTTTTGTTATTATCAATAGTAATCGTATCTTACACAAAATTGGCAAATTAATAAAGTTCCTTAAAGGGTTATTGGCATTATTGTACATCATTAGAAAGAGGAAAGTCTAGGGAACTTTTTTAAAGAATTTTAAGAACATTATCAATTTTAGTTATTTTTTTAAATTGCAAATTAAACTTACCCAAGACGAAATTCTTGCATCTTACATTTTTTTTTAAGGTTAATAAAAAATAAGTAGACATTACTTGCAAATAATTTTGACTGATAGAGCCGTACAACATTACACATTACAATAAAATAAAAAGTTAGGCTCTACCATTTCCTATTTTTTTTATCAAGTTGAAACGTGTTAGCATATAGAAAATTTCTAAATTATTTTAAAAGAATACAAAAAAAATACCAGTGGACACAAAATTTTTTTGGAGGCCGGAAAAGACAGCTAATGACCCAACCTACCTGCCGTTTTAATTTGACAAACGTTGGAGCAAACACCCTGTATTTCATGACCAGATCATTCCAATTTTTATTATTTCATAGAATAACTGTTCAGGGAATATTATTTGGCATATGATTCATTTTGTATGAATTTTAAATGGCAGTTTTAACAAAACAAGGAATTCCATTTGTTCGAAATTGTATTACAACATTACAAAAACAAACAACAACTGATTACAGGGGTTTAACTAGATTAGGGCAGCCAGAAAACGGGGCTCGGGGTAAGAAAACAAACAACCTTAACAATTTTATTATAAGTAGGTTAGGTTAGTATTCACTTGTGTCCCTCAGAGCGGAAATAGGCACCCCGTGAAGCAGGGTGACGTCGTCACACTGGCGGTTAGGTTTAGGTTAGGATAAAATAATTGCCATATATAACTATGTATGCCAACTATATTAATTTTAAATAATAATCCTTGTAATAATTTGTATGTGAATTAATAATACTTGAAACAATAAATCACAAACGTTTTCCATGACATAATTCGACAATTTAATTAATCATCTGACACGTAAAAACACATGATTTAAAATTATTTGTAATGACCATTCCACGAGCTGATTCTGATTCGTCAACAAGACGAAATTAAAATACATGAAAAATTGATTAGAAGTGAAATTGCCGCGGTGGGGGGTGGGGGATTGTCGACACTCACTTCGTCGAATTTTACTTCAGTCAATGTTTCATGTATTTTCATTTCGTTGACAATTCAGTTCGTCAATTTTTTATTACAAAATAAGCCTTATAAACTATGTAAGCAAAGATCAATCAAAGCATTGAGTAATCGTATGATTATTGAATTGACTTCGTAATAAAGATTCCAATTAGAAAAAAGTTTCGACACTTCAAGCAGAAATTTAAGATGGTGATGTAAGCTTTAAGTGATAATATTTGCCAAACAAAAAACATGTAAAAACCTTTAAACTCGCCTGTAATCGGTGGCTCGAGTCCCGCGGTATCATAGAAGCACACGCGCTCCTTCGTACCCCGGTCTGTCTCTATGTTCGCTACGTAAATATCTTCTATTGTCGGGTAAAAATAAGTTTTTAAATTCACGTTTCCGTATATCAACTGCTCGAGAATCGCGGTTTTGCCGACACCCTTCATCCCGCAGATTACTACTTTGCTGGTTTTACCCATTTTTAGAGAAAAACCATGGGAAAAATAAAGAAAATTTGCCAGTTACAGGTCCACGTAATACTTTCACTTTTAAGACATTGTTTTGCAACTGTTATGAGATCATTAGGACATATTTTGAAGCAACATTTTAATCTGCTACGATTTATTGAATTGATTGTGCACTTGAGCACTTTCGTTAATATAAATTTTGGCTAAATAAATAAATAAACAGCTAAGAGAAATGTAAGAGAAGATTGAGTTTTGACATATAATTGACACAGGGTAATTTTTTTTTTGAGCATTCGAGAGTCCTTTAAACGCACTGAAATTGCAAATTCTAATCAGTGTTTTGGGTTGTTTTAAATGTGGCTTGAACATACTGGTATGAAAAGCCATTTAAGCTATTTTTTAAATCGATCATAGTTTATTTTTGTGCGGAACGCACTGTGATTTATAATAAATGACATTTGACAGTATGGCTGCCACGGCTTTGGATTCCGAAATCATGAAAAGAGATAAATATTCGATATTGTTACCCACATACAATGAAAAGGAAAACTTGCCGATAATAATATGGCTTATTATGAAGTATCTGGATAAATGGTAAGTTCTCACATAGTAAAAAACACATTATAAAGCAAATAACGTCTTCACTATTTTCGTTTGTTTATTATGCATTTTTAACGTTTTCTTGCAGCGGATACGACTTTGAAGTGATAATCATTGATGATGGGAGTCCTGACGGCACGCTCGACGTAGCAAAACAGCTACAAAAGCTGTACGGGTCCAGTAAAATTGTGTTACGTCCGCGAGAGAAGAAACTTGGTTTAGGCACTGCATATATACACGGTATGAAGCATGCTACGGGCAATTTCATAATTATTATGGATGCAGATTTGAGTCATCACGTGAGTATTTTAAACCTGACACACATGTACAACAATCACACCTAACTACCAAAGTGGATTAGTCTATATAAGTCAATATTATATTTCTAATGAGAACTGGTCTACCTCTTTCAATTCAATCACTGTCAATTAGCATACAAAAATAATGAAGCATTAACATTAATTGGTACTTATTTTTATTGATTGCGAATTCAGGGTGGCCACTTTCTGGAAAACCGGGAAAACCTGGAAAAGTCAGGGAATTTCGTTGATCATGGAAAAGTCAGGGAAATGTCAGGGAAATTTAATGGAGTAAAATATAATGGGAATAAAAATTGTCTCTGTATTGTACCTAATAAAAAAAAAACAAATTATTAATTTTACCATCTCCAAACATTATATATATACTATAATAGGTTAATAATAGGTAAATGCGACCGCGCGGGGCACGTGCCGCTGTATTACTCGAAAATCGCCGCCGGTTTTACGTTCTCTATACTACCCATTCTGCTATAGCCCCGCGTGACGTGAAACTACAAGGATTTCAGGCTCGAGTTCCATAAAAAATTTGTACAGTATGTTGGCTCGAGAACTTTAGCGTTATAAAATTTATACGCAAAACGTTGAAAACATGTGCAGGGAATTAAAAACGAAAACAAAGCACCTGACAGCGCAAGCTTTAGTAAAGCTGCATTGGAAGACAAATTGGCCTTTTTTCAATCGGTGGCGGTGCAAGTGAAACCATTTTTAACATTATTTCAATCCGACGCACCACTTGTTCCACTTTTATACTAATCACTTTTGGCCACACTGAAAAAAAAACATGCAAAGAGTTGTTAAAGCGGATGTATTGGATTCTGTCACTAATATCACGTCGATTTCGATCCCGCAATCGCAGTCAATGCAGAATTCCGACGACGAGAGAGGCTTGATAAAGTGTTGGACATATTTGTCAAAAATAACCGGCTTTCAGGATATGAAGCAGATAACGTCAAAAGTGCCTTCAATGATATTTGTAAATGAACCTGAATTTGTAAAATCAATGAAACAATTTTCCATTACGGATGGTCACCAACTGGATGATCTTTGGCTCGGTTTGATAAAAACTTTTTAACAAAAAAATTGAACCGCCGAAAAAAAACTGAAAAGCAAAAAATAATCAACCTTTTTTATTTTGTTTAATAACTAAGTTCTTAAACTATTGTTAGTATACCTAAGTATATATTTTTGTAATCATTTTGAGTTTTTAATTAACCTTAATAACCAAGTTCTTATATTAATCTAAGTGTACCTAAGTAATTTTGAGTTGGCGCCAATCATCCCCTGTTTTCCTACCCTTAGGGTTGAAATTTTTATTTAAATTTTATGTGGGACCAACTTTGGGGTATACCCTTTCTAATAAAAAAAGGATTATCAAAATCGGACTACTCTGTAAAAAGTTATGCGTAAAAAAAAAACGCGTTGACTTGAGAACCTCCTCCGTTTTTTTCGTCGGTTAAAAAGGAAAATAAAGACTTGCTTGAACTTTAATAAATGATCATGGTGTTATCCCACGGAAACGCTTATAGTGTGCGAGGCTTTTCCATCAATAAGGAGATATTAGTGGAAAATCTTTCACAAGTCTATAATTGCGCAAAGACGCGTTTACGACGCTCTATCCTACTACGGCAAAATAAATATTGAAAAAAAAAAGATCCACGCGGCTCGTAATGCTCACTACTTGTACACGGAGGAGCTACACAAAAAACAAGGAAAATTTAAGTTCAGAGGCGAAAATCAGAGCAGAAAAAAGAAAAACTGTGGATATGGTCAGAGAACTAGAAGCAAAAAGACAAAAAAATCTCGAAGGAGATGCCAAAGAAGCTGCATTATTGGAAAAACGGATTACCAAGTTTTAATAGATTTTGTTATTAGTTTTCAAAATATACATATAATAAACATGATAACTGATGACTAGGTAGTATTGTTTCAGTTATACCCAAGATTTTTAACCGACTTGAAAAAATGAGGTTTCTCAATTCGTCGCTTTAATTTGGACCATAATACGCAAAAACGTTGAAGTCTAGTACTTACTAATACGGTTAAGGCCCGCATAAAGTGTTCCCTTTAGTATTTCTCGCTGGATTATATTATATGATACATTTAACGTATCCAATAAATTCAGTAGTCAGAGTTTTAATTGGTTTTTCCTGTACAGCTTTTAACAAAAATGGTCAAAAATTAAATGAATTATTGGGTAATTGTAGAACTGTCTGATAGCAAATTACAATTTATAAATACAATGAAACAGTATAATAACGTCACCTGACGTAAGATGTGAACCCACGACTTCCGTCTGACTATGCTTTCGCTCTTACCAACTGAGTTATTCAGATACTACTTCTTATTATTTCCGTTTTTCTAATTTGCTACCAGATAATTCTGCAAAAACTCAAAAATGTATCCCAATTATATTTTTTATATTTATTACATTTAAGATTATGGTCAGGGAAAAACTTGAAAAAACGACTGGAAAACCGGGAAAAGTCAGGGAATTTTTGTTGTAGTAAATAGTGGTCACCCTGGAATTTGACACTTACATATAAAATTTGTTTTTTTATGCTACTTACCAAAAGATGTATCTTGCATATAGAATAATCTAAATTAGATTTTTAGCATTAAATAAATACATATTAGGGGACAATCTTACATAAATCGAATTAGGAGCGAGTATTATCGGAACTAGACGACAATATAGTTATTAGATATAAATACTGAAATACATAAAAAAACAAAAACTGGTCACACATAACATAACATATATTTGCCCTTACCGGGATTCAAACCCAGGTCCATGAACATGCTAAAGAAAAGAATTATAAAACTATCCGAAAACCAAAGCCACCAGGCACTAGTCATAAGAGGATGCCCTCAAGGAGGCGTCCTTTCGCCACTGCTGTGGAACCTGGTAGTAAACTACCTAATAACGAAACTAAACAATAACCGCTTCCTAACGATAGGATATGCGGACGACATAGTTATACTGGTCAGCGGCCTGATCACAAGCACACTATGTGAACTAACACAAACAGCACTGAAAATAATAGAGAAATGGTGCAAGGAGAATGACCTATCGGTAAACCCAAAGAAAACCGACACAATTCTCTTCACAAATAAACGTAAATTGGGTACCTACGAAATGCCAACACTATTTGGCACAAAACTAACACTCTCGAAGGAGGTGAAATATCTAGGTATAACACTAGACAACAAACTTAATTGGAACAAACACCTAGAGAGTAGACTAAACAAAGCAACAGTAGCCTTCTGGCAATGCAGAAGGATGGTGGGGAAGAGATGGGGCCTGGCTCCCCACATCATACTGTGGCTGTACAAAATGGTGATAGTACCAATGATAAGCTATGGTGCCATAGTATGGTGGCCCCGTACCCAAACCACGAGTGCAATTACCAAAATCCAGAAAACGCAAAGACTAGCATGTGTGGCGGCTACGGGATGCATGAGAACAACCCCAACAGCAGCACTAGAAATAATGCTAGGACTCCTACCTTTACACATGCATATACAAAAGGAAGCGGCCGCGACGGCAATACGCCTAAAAAACCTCAACCTATGGACAAAACTAAACACACCACACACAAAGATCCACAACAGACTGATCACAAGCCTCCCTATTATGGAGGCTCCAATCGATAAAATACCGAGAACTGCAGTCTTCAAGAAAGACTATGGCATATTACTAACAGAAGACTCAAGAGAGGGGCTAAACCAAACAGACCTCAGAATCTTCACAGATGGTTCGAAAACAAATACGGGAACGGGATGTGGAGTGTTCTCAGAGGACTTAAACATACACATATCCAGACCACTAGGTAAACAAAACACGTTATTCCAGGCTGAATGCATAGGGATAATTGAAGCCTGCAATGCCATAAAGAGACGACAAGTTGAGAACACAAACATACGGATACTCACAGTCAGTAAATCGGTACTACAAGCACTGAACAGTGATAACATCACATCTAGCTTGATATACGAATGCCACCAAAACTTAACAGAGGTGTGCGCAGACAAAAACAACGTTACCATACAATGGATCAAGGGGCATAGTGGCTCAAGAGGAAACGATGCAGCGGATGAACTGGCCAGAAAAGGCTCAGAAACGGCGGCATACGGACCGGAACTAATCTTACCCCTGCCACAAAGCTACGAGGGTCATTCAACAAATACTTAGCCTACAAAAAAATAATGAAAATTTTGGATAAATGGCGAATTATTTTTCAACATAGTCTCCTTTTAACTCGATACACTTTTCCCAGCGATGCTCCAACTTTTTCAACCCGTCCAAAAAATACGTTTTACCGAGGTCGGCAAAATACGTCTCCGTGGCAGCGATGACCTCCTCATTCGACCCAAATTTATTCCCGGCGAGGGTCTTTTTCAAGTTCGGAAACAAAAAGAAGTCGCAGGGGGCCAAATCTGGAGAATACGGTGGGTGAGGAAGCAATTCGTAGCGCAATTCGGTCAATTTGGCCATGGCGACGCCGGAGGTGTGAGCCGGCGCGTTGTCGTGGTGAAACAGCAATTTTTTCTTTGCCAAATGCGGCCGTTTTAAATTTCTTTGCCAAATGCCGAATAAGTCGGCATAGTAGAGCCCCGTTATTGTTTTACCCTTCTCTAAGTAATCGATATGGATCACCCCTTGTGAATCCCAGAAAACGGTGGCCATCACCTTTCCGGCCGATGGAACAGTTTTTGCCTTCTTCGGAGCACGTTCGCCGGGTAAAATCCACTGTTTCGACTGTTCCTTGGTTTCTGGAGTGTACCAGTGAATCCATGTTTCGTCGACAGTTACGAAACGACGTAAGAACTCCGCCGGATTCCGCTTGAACCGCGCCAAACACGCCTCCGATGTGGTCTCACGCACGCGCTTGTTGTCTGGTGTAAGCAAACGCGGCACCCATCGCGCCGACAGGTTTCTCATGCCCAGCTCTTCGTGTAAAACATGATGTACTGTTCCTTCTGCAATGCCCAGAGTCTCAACTATCTCGCGAACCTTCAATCGGCGGTCTGCCAATACGAGATCGTGGATTTTTTTCACATTTTCCTCCGTAGTAGCCGTTTTTGGGGCACCTGGGCGTGGTTCATCAAAAACGGACGTGCGGCCACGAAGAAACTCGTTGTACCAATTCTTAACGGTCGCCATCAAAGGAGAAGAGTCACCGTATACAGCATCCAAGCGTTCTTTGATTTCGCTGCGCGTCTTCCCTTCCAAAAACAAGAACCGAATCACAGAACGATATTGCTCTTTTTCCATTTTTGTACAATCGACCGATACGCTCGATTCCGAAGGCTATGAAAACAAAACAAATGAAGGTAATTGACTGAAACTTTGACAGTATGTTCCAAAAAGAATGTACTGCACGATGATAAAACTTTTTTGTAACAGCATCGCCATGGTGCGGTAAGGCTAAGTACTTATTGAACGAACCTCGTATATATACAATCAACTTGACCTATACACCAAAGACCTACACCAAAGATACTGGGAGGATATAGACACATGCAGACAGACCAAAGAGATTCTGTCAAAACGCGACAACAAACTTACAACCGCACTACTGAGGACACACAGAAACCAACTACGCAAGATAGTAGGAATAATAACAGGACATAACACCCTGAACAGACACCTGTACAACATGGGTATCACAGACAGCCCCATGTGCAGAGCCTGCATGGAGGCGGAGGAAACGACCAAACATATTCTACTGGACTGCAAGCAGGTAGAAGTATACAGGAAAAAGCACCTAGGGTCTCCAGACACACTACGGAACGCAGTCAGGAACACAAAGGCACTCACCAACTTTGTAGAGGAGCTGGGGTGGTTAGAGTAGCGCTACCCCACCATTTCACGCAAAATAGGCACAATGGATGTCGACTTGCGGAAAAAAGCCCGGTAGAACTAACTAACTAACTAAACCCAGGTCCATCAGATTCGTAAGAAACATTAACATTCAAAGAGATCTTTCTTTTCAGCCAAAATTCATCCCCAAGATGATAGAGCTGCAACAACAGCAGGACTTTGATGTGGTCTCCGGCACGCGCTACAAGGATGGAGGTGGTGTGTACGGCTGGGACTTCAAGAGGAAGCTGATCTCCCGCGGAGCCAACTTTGTCACACAGATGTTGTTGAGGCCTGGTGCTTCTGACTTGACTGGGTCATTTAGGTATTAATAAATAAATGTTAGGGGATAATTTTAAATTAATGACTAGCCCTATAGTAGGCTCAATTAGATTTATGTTATGGGTACTAGTTGACAGTATATTTTTTTATTATTATTAAGAGCCTTAAGTGTCCCACTGCTGGGCAAAGGCCTCCCTCTTTTTCTTCCACATATCCCTGTCCTGGGCAGACTCCCACCAGTCTTGGTCAAAGACATCACGCTCGTCTCGCCATCTCCTGCGTGGTCTACCGAGACGCCGTATTCGGTTCTCTGGGACCCACTTGGTGGTAATTGTAGCCCACAACGCTTCTGGCATGTGGCAGACGTGCCCGGTCCAGTCCCATTCGAGTTTTGCGGCTGTGTGGGCTACGTCAGCTATCTGAGTTTTGGAACGCAGTATTGTTTTTTTTTTAATGCGATCCGTTAATTTCACGCCCAAAATACTGCGTTCCATGGCTCTTTGGCAAACCTTAAGGGCAGATTTCAGAACTTTTGTCAAAGACCAAGTTTGTGCTCCTTAGGTAAGGATTGGAAGAATGCACATGTCCATGAGTTTGCGTTTTAATGACATCGCAAGGTTTCCCTTCATGTACTCCTTCATAGCCCAATAGCTCCTCCACTGACACTGACAGTATATTTATAACTTATAATTAAGCCCGGCTACATCAACCATCTGCCGCCTTCAGATTCAGATAGTTTATTTGCTATTCGTACAAGTGCAAATACAATTAATACAATACACATGCAAATACAATTAATACAATTTTAGATACCACCAATAATACATTTTAAAATTAATTACTTACTCTAGGTGCACATGCATAAAAGGACACAATACATTGGATTTTATTAGTTAAAATATTTAATAGATGTCATTTGTGATGGCAAGGGCATTGGCGAAAAATTCTTTAATTGTATAAAATGGTCTATTAATGAAATATTCTTTTATCTTTCTGTCAAAAGTTCTCATGTTCTCATAGGTGAAAAACTTAAGTAAGTCTCCTGTTGTATGTGTGAGTAATGTGTGCGAATAGACATTTGTTTTGTTTGTGTTCTAATTTTAAACATGTATCGTCATTAGGGCTGCCACATTTCAAAAACAGTAGACCCGGAGATTTTAGAAATATAGTTTTTTTTATTAAAATAAAACTTTTTTTTAAGTTTTAAGTATTTAATGAATTAAGGTAAGTACGAAGTAATGGTAAATTACTATTGGTAATGTTTTTTTTATATAAATCACTTACCTAGCTAGTGCTAGGCTGACTTGAACTAGCTTGACACTTAAAACTATATTTTTTATTCTGCAGGGATTGTTTCAGCATTTCTTCTTGCTCAGGTTTCTTCAAAAACTTCAAAAAATCTTGGCAATTCATATTGTAATTAATCTTTACAATTAATTCGGCCTTCACCATGTCCACTGATAAACAGTTTCGCTCGTCTGTCCACAAATTTCCCATTAAAGAAAAGACGCGTTCTACGAAAGCATTGCTTACAGGGATTGAAAAGATTTTACCAATTATTTTTGGCAGTTCGGTGAAGGTTGAGGTGACTTTGAATAGCTGAACCCATCTTAAATCAACAGATAATGTTGAATCAATAGATTGTTCGAACTGAGGAAATACTTGGTTTAATTTTCGGGTCTCATCATAAAGTTTATCTTCGTCCACATTTTTCAGAGCAAGTGATTCGCAAGCTTCCACAGCATCTTCGTAACTTACTGCACTTGTTAGATCGAATTTGGAAAAGATTTTGAATACAGAATGCTCAAAATCATAATATTTCTGTATGTATTCAAGAGTTCTTCTGTAAACCTCATTGGCTTCTTTTTTTATTTGATCCTGTTCAGAAGGCCTCAAAAACTTCATGTTTCTCATTATTTTGGCGCCATAAAACTCATCATGCAGTCGGCTTTCAACTTTGTCTTTTATATTTCTCATAATTGGGTGCAACTCAGCAGCTGTCACCGTGTTTTTTTCCAGTAGTAGTATGGCTTCTGTCAACATGTTCATGTAATGATGAATGAAATATAAATAACATTCCTGTAGTGTGATCTTTGCAGATAAACTTCCAGCGTCATCGCCGCACTGTTTTACGAATTCCTGTAATACGCGGATACAGCAGGCCATGACAGTATCAATCTGTCAAAAGCTCTTCCCAAACTTAACCATCTAGTTGGCCCATGTCGTAAAACTTTTCTGTATTCAATTTCAAACTCCTCAAAAAATGTTTGCAATTCTCTCGTGCGTTTTGCGCTGTTCGAAAATTCCGCATAAACTTTCATAATCAAGTTTTCCACATCGTATGTTAAAGCTTTCATAGCGTTTCTGGCGGCGTTATGAAAAACGTGATAGTTACAATTTGCTTTAACGACTTTGGTATCGGAATATTTATCATTAATTTTTTGGTACACGGAATTGTGAACACCATAATTAACCGATGCATTATCTGCAGAGAAAGCAGACAACAAAGTTGTGTCTAACTCATGTTTAAGCATAAAATTGTCAATATTCTCAAAAATTTTTTGAGATGATTCGTACGAATCCTCATAAAAATCCATTAATTTATTCTGAACACCGTTTTCTTGGTCAAAGTATCTGATGACTATTGGATACATTTTCTGGGATCCTTTATTTGAGGCGTCGATAGCAATCGAAAAGTGAACACCGTCTCCAGATTGAGGCCTTTTTAGGTCTTGTATTGTTGATTCGATTGAATTTGGTGCTAGGACATTCAAAACAATGGCTTCTGCTTTCGTTCTGCCGCAGTGAACTTTATTTGATAGTGGTGAATCGGAATAAAGAGAGGCATTTAATTTAATACCACAATCGGTGCTCAAATAACTGTGATGGTGGCTAATTGCATGATAAATCGACGCAATTTCGATTATCGCTACTTTTAGCTCTTCAGAAGAATTTTTCTTGGGCAGAAAAGCGGTCATCAAGGAATTTGAGTCAATGTTTCTCACCTTTTTCTTGTGCGTTTCACTGTTTAGATGAGTCGATAAAGCCTTTTCACCATCCCATTTCACTGTAAATTTCACGTTACAAAATACACATTTCGCGTTTTTTTCATCGACTTTTCTCACCCATTTTCTGTACTTCTCATTTTCTAGCCACGATTGTTGAAAATTAGATTCGTACTTCTTTTTTTTTCGATTGAGGTTCTCCTTCCATTATGACAAGGACAACACGCTACAACACTAGGTACTTTTTATACGAGAAAGTACCGAAAACAATCTGTGATAGAAATATTTATGAACAAAACATAAAATACGCGTGTTTGTGTGCAATTATTACGAAGCACTAATTGAGATGAGCTATTGTTTGTAGTGCTACCCCCAGTTTCCCGCTCACTCGGCGCCCGGCCGCCGGCCGGCACGCACGCACGCACTCCGGGCGGTGCGTTACGTGCGTTGCGTGATAGATGACCGGTTGTCGCTTCCCGTTCCACCTGACCCGGAGATATCGATGTTAAACCCGTAGCCCGGACATGCACCATGCAAACCCGTAGACTCCGGGTCAAACCCGGAGAGGTGGCAGCCCTAATCGTCATTGTCGCCACTACTACATACAACTGGTCCTTTTCTCAAGTTTTTCACCTATACATTGTTTGATATCCCGACTTATTTTATTAAAAATTTTAATGGTAATATTGGACAAAGTTAGATTTAGCTAGAGACAGTTGACTATTATTCCTAAGATTAAAATTATGCATTTCTCCAGCTTTACAATAGAAATTCTTATTGAAATAGACATATATACATATGTGATACAAGTGCATTGAAATAATGGTGAGGATATTGTGATCTATAAACAAGTTTCGATGGTAGTTCGACTCGGACATAACTGCACTCCGGTGTTCCTCGCCAAAATCAGGGTGCGGGATAATTCTTTGTGTGAATGTGGGCTTGATGAAGGTTCATCATTTTTATTTTTTACTCCAGGCAAAATACGGTTTTGAAAGACATTAATTTATAATAGCGGTTTTTTTGTTGATTTCATTTTAAAATGTTATTCTAAGATGCTTTATTCAAGAATCCGACAAACTTTCCACCCGGAAGTAATTATGTAGATTTAAATGAAGCATGCATTGTCTTTTTTTCTAAGATTTATCTTGAATATTATAGAGCAAATGTAAATGAACCAATATAAAGACAAAAATATTTATTAATATTTTTTCTGACTTTTCAGAAACTAGTTAATTTATCATTTTTTTGATGTCTGAAATTTTGTCGGATTTTGTCGCTGGGTAACTATTTAATTGATAATATATCCGTTACACATAAAAAATAAGCTATTATAAATTATTTCCAAAATTGTCATTTTTTCCATACAACTTGTCAGTTCATTGCAGTCAATAGCCCAGTGGCTATTTGGTGTATTTTGGGTAAAGGCCTTTTTGTAAATCAATCATTGATTTGTTAGAACGCATTTTGCCCAGGAGGATTTTTATTACATCCAGGACTATTCATTTACGCAATAAAACTAAATCTGATTTTTAGTTGCACGATTTTTAAAGCAGTTTTATTTATCTTTTCTAAAATTGGTTTCTTGCTTGACTCCTAAGAGCAAATGGCCGTATCCTCTCTGTATATTGGAACACTTTACTACATGTAATAATTCACTATCTAAAACTATCCGCTGTCATCTGACTTGCTAGGCACCCCAATGACAGTAGTTTATTCTAAAATTAATTAATCGTATTCATTTGGTTCGAGTAGGTAATTGAAAATAGGCTGACAATTTGGGTGGCTGTGATTGTTTAGTTTTGTTATGCGCTGAGAAAAAAGAGATTATTAAATGACGCGTCTACTTGCGGCGGGCCAAACTGAGATTATAAAATTTGAGTTGTGACAAAAAACGACAATAAAAAAAGTACGTGTGGCAAAACAAGATCGTGGCAAAATGTGTATGGGGCTAAACACCCAATGGGGGAAAATGCGTTTGGGGCACCCATCTAACAAATCCATAATTAAAGAAACATGCTAAATTAGAGATGGTAGAACGCTTTCTCAGAAACCCATGCTGTTTATCAGGTATACCTTTCTCAAATACCTTACCAACAGTGTTAAGCACAGAAATATCCCCTATAGTTTTCAATGTTTGTTCGTGACCCCTTTTTGTGTATGGGCACAACGTTTCCCTTTTTCCATATCAGAGGAAAAGTACCTAGGCTAAGAGAATGATTAAATATTATGCTGATAGGCAAAGCTAGTGACTTCGCATAATTTTTCCAAAATATAGCAGACATCCCTGCGCTCTCGATCAGAGCCAGGTCCTTTGTCAATAGATAGTGTACTTAACAATCTTACTACAGTGGATACGCTGACCTGTAGGTTTGAAATGAAGGCAGCACCATTTTCTGAAGACTCGGGTCTAAAAGTTTAAGTAGCTTTAACAAAACGTAAAATGCTCATACTTAATACAGAAAATTCACAGACAATAACATCAAATAGGTATTAAAAAACAGAATAACATAAATATTTAAGAACTTTTGAAAAATTGCTTGTTGCTTTCATCAGGCGCTTGGTCTCAAAATGTATGGAAAAACTAAAATCCGACTCGCGCTTGCCCAAAATTCTACTTGATATTACTTAACGTTATTATTACTGTTAAAAAAAAAAAAAAAATTTAGTTAAATAAAGTTGTTTTCTATGTTGCACTTTCCTCGCTATAGTGAGGTGAAGTTTTGTGTTACACACGGGTGCAAATGTATTTTACTTCTCGTGTGTTGAAACACTCGCTACGCTCAGAATTCTATTTTTGAAACTATAACATCATTTCGCTTGCTCGTGTTTCAATTCCACACTCGCGGGTGAAATACAACTTTGCACCCTTGTATAACAATAGTTATTTATGATACAAGTGCAGAAAGTAGGTAAATCCCAACGAGTGACGATCACCGATCACGACACGAGTTAGGAAAATATGACCAATCTGCACGTGTATCATACAACATTTTACAATGCATCATGCGAGGAAATTAAAAATTATACATAAAAGGTGAAATTTGAATTGTCATGAAATCTCATTCTCGCACGCGTGTGGGAATATTGTCCCGAAATCCATTCCCGCACGGCCGCCCGCCGCCCGCCCGCCGCGCGGGCATGGAGGGCTTCCCGTGTTCATGTTGACCCATATAAAGGCGCACTTTCATAGCAAGTGCATTGTAAATAACTATTACATCACAATCAAGTTAATACTATAGTATTTTATCTCATATAAAATCACCCTTAGGGCCGATTTTTCAATCTCTAGATAAAGTTATACGTCAGTTAAAATTATCATTATCTTTTTCTTAAGTCATATGAAAGAAAAGGACAGAGCTAATATTTATCTGACAGATAGTTTTATCTGGGAATTGAAAAATGGGCCCTTAATGATATAAAACTTCACAAGTTAAGTAGGTATTTATTCATTCCCGAGGAGTGTTGCATCTCTTTTTCTCGTGCACGGAAGGCATAAGCGTGTCTCTGTCAAGGGGCCGTTGTCGACTCGAATCAAGGCATCCCGTTAAAACCTTTGTATTGTTGCAGATTGTACAAGAAGGATGTTCTAATGATGCTCATAGACAGCTGCGTGTCCAAGGGCTATGTCTTCCAGATGGAAATGATTATCAGGTGTGTTCATAGACACAGAGTTATGACGTCACCACTGTATATAAGTACTAGCTGTCTGCGTATTGCAAAAAACGCAGGCAAATCCGCAGGATAAAATATCCTGTTCTATAAAGTCCATTCTATACACGAGTGAATGAGTTTTGAAATTGGATAAGTGGCTCACAGACTTGTTTCTCATAATATTAGTATTGATAGATAGCATGGGAAAAATTGCGGATGCTTATTATAAGGCAATAAGGTGCAAAAGTGTAGACATATCTTTGACCTCGACTGTACATAGTTCTAGTAGAAGCAATTTCTTTTATTCTAACGTAATCTTATCCTTTTGATGTGCTCTTACCAGATAAAAAAACCGGCAAGTGCGTGTCGGGCCACGCGCAGTGTAGGGTTCCGTAGTTGCCCGTCTTAGTTACATCGACACGCGCGCGCCAACTAAATGGTTGCGTCGGTCGAATTTGTACGAAAATTGGCCTTTCCAAGTACACATTAAGTTGGTCGACTATTACTCGGCAACTACTTATGCCTACTTGTCCTACTTTTAAATTCATTAAATGTACTACTACCAAATTTTTTTTCACATCCCCAGTAGTAGGCATTTAGCCGGTAGGGGGGGTTTCTAGTAGTAATGGTTACTGAGCTCAGCCGAAGACGGACAGACGGACATGGCGAAACTATAAGGGTTCCTTGTTGACTACGGAACCCTAAAAACCTATTTCTCGAATCTTTATAGGCGCATATCCTTGTAATTAACATGTTTTTGTGATAAATGGGTGAATCAACTTTTTAGTGTCCTCCCCGTTTCTACTATTTGCTGTTTAAAAGGAGATAACAAGAAAATACGATGTCTGGTGAGGTTAATTGTTGTTGGATTCCTTACTCAATGAATTACAGCGTGAAACCACATGACAACTGTATTAAAAAATATTCATTATCCCTTAATTTCACCGGTTGTCCAGCGGACGTTAAATGTCCCCCGATTTGTATGAAAATTGTGGTTTGTCACCTGGACAACCATGTTTTCCGCTAGAATACATTTCTTGTGTGATGCAAATGATATATGTTCAAATAGACTGTTTATCTAGCTATAAGAACTTATAGATCTTATCAAATACGCATTTTGTGGTATCTTGATAATGAAGAAAAAACTAAGGGTCAAGAAAAAGTTGATTGACCCAAATAATTTGATGGTCATATCTATATGGTAACACCATGTTCTCTATTCTTATTTAAGAGCTAAGCTCGCACCATGTTACAACACCCAATTCTGTCTATCATAGAACATGCAACACTTTATACCGGCTTCTTTGTCACTCACAAATCGTATCCCGTTGTTACAGAGCGAGACAGCTAGAGTACACCATCGGCGAGGTCCCGATAACGTTCGTGGACCGCGTGTACGGCGAGTCCAAACTGGGCGGCTCCGAGATCTTCCAGTTTGCTAAGGCGTTACTGTACTTGTTTGCCACCACGTGATACTACTGGCGGTAGAGGGGGGGGGGGGGGGGGTCTAATTAACTCCCAACGCAAAAAAGGGGTGTTATAAGTTTGTTTATGTCCGTGTCATCATAGCTCCTAAAGGAATGAACCGATTTTTATGCGGCTTTATTCTCCAAAATCTAACGTGATCCAGAGCTGTTTCAACAAAATCGAATCAGCCGGTTTTGTAATATTGAAGTTTGAAATGAAAATGTCAGGGGTTTTTCAACTTTTCTTAGTTGTTAATTATCTTTATTAGAACACTTAAGAGTCCGCAGTAAGCTCGGCCGAATTTCACCTTCCCGTAAAAACGTAGTTACGCTCTTGTTTTAAAACTACGTGTTGGATTGTGACGAAACTTTGCATATACAATGACATGAGGTATATCTATGTCTGTAATTAGTTTATATGGTTCCAGTTTATAAAACAAACGAAATACAGCAAAAACAAGTTTTGTATGAAAAACTTAAATTCGCTGTATTTTTTTTGCTATGGTATCTGAAGCTACATAAACTAATTACAGACATAGATATACCTCATGTCATTGTACATGCAAAGTTTCGTTACAATCCAAGACATAGTTTTAAAATGAGAGCGTAACTACGTTTGTATGGAGAATCGAGCTTTCTGCGGGCTCTTAAAAAGAGACGAGTAGTCTATCTCGCGCGCGACACAGCTAGACTGCACCATCGTTCGTGGACCGCGTGTATGGCGATTCCAAGCTGGGCGGCCCCGAGATCCTTCCAGTTTGCGAAGGCGTTACTGTACCTGTTTGCCACCACGTGTTATTGCGGGTAGAAGGGGGCGCGAACTAGACCCTATTTCACCAAGTTCACAACTGTCTAGATCACTCAACGTACATTGCTTGGGTGACCAGCAAAGGTGGTCGCTGGACAGCGCCGTTACTTATCTAATGAGCAATGTACGTTGAATAGTCATTATTAGATGACAATTGTCAACTTGGTGAAATAAGAGCCAGAGCGGCTATCGCGAAACGAAAACGAACTTCGTGTATCGCCCTCCCTGTCGCTCGATTTTGTCACGTGATATTTTTATAGGAGCGCCTATTCCGCCGAAAGTGTTGTCATATATTCATAGTACTCTTTGGTGTCGCTCATTTAAGGGTCGAACACACAGCACCGTCGCGGTCGCGCGGCGCGCCCGTCGCGGGCGCGCAGCGCGATATTTCCCTACAAACCGCTAGCGTGGTCAAACAGGCTGCGCCCCGTCGGCAACGCGCCCCGCTTCTGTCGCGCCCCGCCAGCCTCCCGCCGCGCGCCCGCGACGGGTGCGCGGCGCGTCAGTGTGACGCCAGACAGCGGAGCGCGCGGTGCGTACGTGATGCTGGCGGGTCGATGGCGCGAGGCCAGCGCGAGGCGCGCGCGTTGCTGGCTGGTTGATGGCGCGATGCGCGCGTGGTCTGTGTGACCGGCCGTCCCGCGCGCATCACGCGCTCGTCAAGCCCCGCTACCGTCCCGCTGGCAGTCTGTTCGACCCTTTAGCACCACCCTGGGGACACGTGCAGGATTGTGGTAGGTAGCTCCTGCGGACGAGAACAACAGATTGTCCCCCAAGTGCTCGAATAAGCTAGTGCGACGGAGAGAGAGATAGACGAACGAACTTCTTTTTCGTTTCGCGGCAGGGCTTCTGGGCTGCAAGAAAGAAAATCAGAGATAGACTGACGAATATCTCTATCTCTTAAAGTAAATTCTGCCTTCTTTGAACAAATTGGTGAAGGTAAATAAGACAAAGAAACTTCGAGAAGTCTGTATCAGTCAGTATCATATAGTTAGTATCACTTCTGCAAACGTATTTTCACACCCGTGTTTTCGTGTTGATAATATCCTTCGATAATGATACTTTAGTTCCAATATTGGGTATGGCCGAAACATTCGTAACGTCTGCGGTGTCTTAAGATTACAGTCAGCAGCAGAAGAGCATCACAAAATAACACGCTCAAAATGGCCTACACAGATCCTTGTTCTCTTGGCGTTCGTGTGTAGATCATTTTGAGCAATAGGATCGCTTACCAACTTCTGCTGCAGCCTGTACTAAAAATTTCATTTTTGGGCGAAACTTATTTGAATTTTTGTGCTCTTCTGCAGGTGCTAGGAAACTTTGGGGGTTAAATGGAGTAAAGTAATTTTTGTATGGACGGGCAAACTCGATTATTGTCTTCTTACCATTCGATTGGAACCGAAAACTGTTGAAATCACATGTGTTCTAGACACATTAAAATAACCGTATTGTGTACGCTGAAATAATTTATGTGCATAATTTATTCGATTATTGGGGTCGCTGACGTGTGTGATACATTCCTTAAGCTAAGGCTGCAGCCGTTGAGAGAGCGAGTAGCGGGCGAATTAATATTGTGCATGGTTAATATTAAAATATATAATGTACATAGGGACAAAAGTATATTGAAATATAAAGATTTGGTTACAATATTATGTGTATTTTTGGATAACATAATTAAAAACATATGTATATTGCTTACTTGCTAATATAATATACAGATGAGATTTGAGCGATCCAAATGAGTATGTATCGGGGAACCTAGATTTATAATAAACCGCTAAAACAGCTGCGATTTTCGAGATACAAAAAAAAAACATCGAGGTGTTGTCTGTGGCATTGTACAGTCAAGTGCCAAAATATGTATCGATATCATCCTATCATGAATAAGTATCAAAACCTTAATCCGCTGACATAAGAGTTACGAGACATATTTATGAGTAAGTTGTATGCACCCATATTTTTACACTTAACTGTAGCTCCCAAACGGGTGAACCCGTTATAAAGCCGTTTTTACAAGCTTTATATTAACTTGACTTGTTTGTATGTAAGTATAAAAGTATGTAGGTATGTAAGTTGTCCGTCAAATCTTGCAAGTTAAATTTGACCCACTTCCCGGTGACCGGTTGAGCTGAAATTTTGGGTATAAGTATAGTTTGGATGAAAATTCAATATTATTGTACCATCTAGCTTATCTGATGATGGAGACAGAAGGTGGCCATAGGAACTCCGTAATAAAACCACATAACCCCATCGAGTTTGGGCTCGTTAGAATCGTCTCAATGAGCAGTTGATGGTATACAGAAAAGTACAGTCGGCAATAAAAGCTTGTACCAAAAATGAAATATTTGACAGAAACTTATTTAAACCGAATTAAGTGTCTAGTTGGTTCATAGCCATGTTTGTTATGTCGCTAAATTTGTTAGTTATGTAGTATTTTTACAGTTAATTGTCAATTTACTTAATCCTGACTTTCTTGCTATTGTATTATTTTATTATCATATAATTATGTCCAAAATGTTATAATCGTTTCGATAGGAACTGAAATAGTTATCATTTTGTATGTTCAGTTATGTGGTAGGTACGTTAACAACCCTATCTCACTCTATGATTGTCTATTGCAAAAAAATACAGCTAACGTCATCGCTTAGGCAGTGGACCTTCTGTACCTTTAAGTAACTTAATTATTCTGTGGTATAACTGCAGTTTTTCTTAAATTAGACACCATGAAGCTGTAAAACATTGTTTTGTAGGTACCTTAAACTATCTACAGTTTTCCCCATACTGATACATTTAAATCGCTCACCAATTTATAATGCAGGCTTATGTACCGTGGATTTCGTTGGCAAACAAGAATACCGTCTGCCTGACGATAGCACCGTAACTTAAGGATGTTTGTGACTACCGAAAAATCATAAGTGCGTATTATTATTGTTTATTCATTTAAACTTTATAGTACAAAACAAAATAATGAAATGGCGGACCTGACGTAATGGCAAATTGTATTATCAACCACTCAACCATATAGGGCCAAACAAAGACACTTAAAATAGCTGCAGTAAATGAAGCTTCATTCTGTTGATAGAGACGAAGAGGGACCGTCTCACTCTAACTTACCACCAGAAACAACACCGCATACTAAAGGGGCTTATAAACGGGCCACATTTTCCTGCAATTTCTGGCCGACAACTATTGCTGTCTCACGCCGACTTTGTACACTAGAGCAAAATGAACATACATGGCCATGTTACCCGTTTAGAAGCCCCACTACAGAGCAAGAAGTTGCGGTAGAACGGCTGCCGTTTTTAAGGCACTTACTCCTCCAGTTCGGCTGCCCCAAACACGATATTCTACAGGTCTTAAAAATACGGATATCAAGGACGCAGTCATGCTCGCTGCGACGCAGACTGGCCAAGAATAGGAATTTGCAAAGGTTGCCAGTGACGCCCGACAGGGCAGATGAAGAAGATCTCTCCTTCGGAAGCAGCGCGGTGCGGGACGGGTGTGGCTATATGACGTCTATCTAGCTCACCCGCTGTTATCAACCTGTTAAACTCACAACAAAGCGCTTTAGTAAGGAACTGAATGCGTCACCTCCCATTATGTTTCAATTAGCATTGAAGTGATAACAGCGTGTCCAATCTTGCATAACGTACCACAGAAAAACATATTGATTCAGTTGCCTGACAATCATTACTCATTCTACCTTCAACCAGCCATGTTCAAAATACTCATTCTATTCTTTTTCACCAGCGCTTTTTCCAAATTGACCATACCGTCGTATGAATATATTCTATTTGAGCAGTTTAATAGTGTGCAGGAGTACCCAGCTTTGAAAAGGCCTTTGCCGGCTGTGGAGGCGTGGGTTTTGAGTTTGAATAGAAATGTGGAGTCGTTGATATTGCGGCAGGCTACGAGAGAGGAGGCGAGGGAGGTGTTTGGTACTACGGTGAATGGGTGAGTAATCATTTCTATTAAATAAAATGTTGAGGGTCTTTGACTTAAAGAGCAATGGAGATGGCTATGCTGCCAGTTCCTCTGCGTGATCCCGTCAGAATTGAGGCTATCCGCAGCAGTACCAAGGTAACCGAGCCCACTTAATCGCTAAACTTAGTGGCAGTGGCAGACCGTTGGGGCGGAGAGTTTCTCGGTTTCTCGTGTGGCGACCACGTACCAGAAGGCGCAGCAAGCGGACTGATGTTCTGGTAAAGCTCACGGGATTTCGTTGGATACGGGTGGCGCAGAACCGCCGAACTCTTTGGGGGAGGCCTATTTCCAGCACTGGACATGTTTCGGCTGATATGACGATGATCACGGTGTCTTATTCTTCTACTTTCAGCCCAAACTATCGACAACCCAGGATAAGCGATGAACCACCGACGCCTGACGAACCATCGACTGATGATACTAAAAGCGCTGAAATCGACGGAAAACCCCTTCTTGCCGAGATTATGAGAGTGATTAATAAATTTCTGTAAGTGCATAAGTAACTGCTGGTGAATAATACGGTACAAAATAAAATAAATAAATAATATTAGGGGACAATCTTACACAAATCGATCAACTCCCAAACTAACTGTACTATGGATACTACACGACGATAAACATACTTATATAGATAAATAAATACTTAAATACATAGAAAACATCCATGACTCAGGAACAAATATTCGTACTCAACACACAAATTAATGCCCTTACCGGAATTCGAACCCGGGACCTCTGGCTTACTACCAACTAGGCTAAAGCGGTCGTCGATTGTGATATTGTAATAAGTTTCTGCAGAGGCGGCTTTACCTAAAGGGGGTGCGTTGCACCCGGGCGTACGGTCATAGAGGGCGCCGAGCGCCACTCACCCGGGCGCGCTAACACTGCGCTAGCTTTGGGGGGTGCTAGAGGGCGCTACGGTAATGATTGCACCCAGGCGCTACATGGGCAAGAGACGCCTCTCAGTTTCAGTCAAAAATTAAATATTTGGTGCGAGCTTTAATTGCCAACTGTACTTTTCTGTATACCGTCATCGACTGCTCATTGAGACGATTCTAACGAGCCCAAACTCAACGGGGTTACGTCGGTTAAGTACTGAATTCCCATGGCCACCTTCTGTGTCCATCATAAGATCAGCTCGATGGTATCATAATATTGAATTGTCGTCCAAACTATACTTCAACCGATTGAGCTGACATTTTGGGTATGATCATACTCAAAATGTCAGCTCAATCGGTTAAGGTTAAGTTTCAAAATTCAGTTCCCAGATTTGTCCCACACTAACATACGAACAGGTCAAGTTAAATAAAAGCTTGTAAAAAATAATCCATTATTACATTATCAGCAAGAAAACTAGCGATAGTAAAAAATAAAAACCTTCAGCTTACTTGTGCTATAGTACCTATAATTTACTTTAAAAACAAAGTTTTAACCGACTTAAATTTAGTACTCCGCCAAGCCACGAGAACATTTCTTTTCCAATTTACCTCATGAACTGATTTCCGAGAGCAAATGCGTTGATTATTATAGAAAAAACCCAATCGTTGTATGTGACCCGATAATATTTGAGGACTTCCGTCAATTCCACAAGGATCACCCTTGGCACTTCATTAGTTGCTATTTCAACGGAATCTTATCAGAATCTGTGATATACTTTTGTACTTTTAAGTACATAATTGAGGAATTCCATAAGTCATCTGTGGTCTTCATCATCAATTCCAATCCACCAATTTATGATTTCCGGATGTTAATACACGAGTTATAATAGAAAATACCAAAATCACTACACGCGTGCCTAATATAATTGAGGAGTTCCCTCAATTCCTCATGGATCCCATCATCCAATTGAATTTTCAAAAAAATGGGACCCACCTGGAAGCATATACTTACAAACAAAAAAAAAATTTTATGAATCTGCTCATCAATGACGGAGTTCTGAGGTAACAAACATTGAAAAAAAAAAAAATACAACCGAATTGAGAACCTCCTCCTTTTTTTGAAGTCGGTTAAAAAACCAAGAATCACGGCTTTTTTTGACAAGCATAATGGACTCCCTGATGATAAGCGCTCTTAGGCTACGATGTCCGTTAATTTGTATTAAAACGTAGCGCGTCTCACCATCAAACGTAACAGTTTGGCAAGAATATAAATGTATAGTAGTTATGTAAGTTTTCATTTGAATAAATAAATAAAAAATAAAAGTATATATATATCATGCGGGGCGTACGTACTATCGACAACACAGCTAACAGACCATCGATGCACCTTAAGTGCATTATAATAAGGTTCTACATAAATACAGGATGGTCAGTTAACAGTGTTGT
Source organism: Epinotia bilunana (assembly GCA_947049275.1). NCBI lineage: Eukaryota > Metazoa > Arthropoda > Insecta > Lepidoptera > Tortricidae > Epinotia > Epinotia bilunana. The sequence continues at coordinate 5,274,242 of OX346272.1, read as the reverse complement.
CGTTTGTACGTAAGTGGTCACCACTGACGTGGCATAAAAAAATGCTTGTTTACCATCGTTGTTTTCGGCGTGGTATCTACGTGGTACCTCGTGGTAGGTACCTAAGTTTCCGTTAATTTTAACCCTACCGTTGATTTTCAGTCTCACTACCCACAACGAGCCAGATGAGAGAGAAGGCGAAGTTACAGAGAAGGATGCTACCCTAAAGGTACTACCTACCTGACTATTATTTTTAAGGTTCCGTGCTTATTTTTATGTTAAAGGGCATTGGGTAACATTGTATTAGAAAAAATGACGTTTTTTTTGCAGCGGCCAAGGATGTTTTTTTAATAATCGTTTAGAGGACCTCTTAATATGCATAGATATATAAAATGAAACGCGTTAAACAATATCGAAGCCGAGATATATACGTTTGAAGTTTACTTTACTTTACAATATGACCAGTGAAAATATATATTGCTAATATCTCGGCTCCGATGCATTTTAGTGTATTACATTTCATAACAAAATATGTTTGTTTTGAGTAGATCTATCATAATCTACCACTTTTACGAGTGGCCGCTCATCTAAAATAAAATGACAACATTTTTACCCAAACCCCTTTCTCCAAAATAAATCAGCAAGCTACTTATAGTTTTTTCTAAATATTACGTGTACCTACATTATATATAAAATTAAATTAAAATACCTACCGATCACCAATATCATGAAATTACATTGCTACAACCTATTTGCGATAGATTACTTGTGCAGGTGATGATTAACCCCACAAGGTGGACTGAGGACCTGGTAAAGGACGGGAGTCCGCTGGATGCGGGTGGCGCAGGACCGGTCATTGTGGCACTTTTTGGGGGAGGCCTATGTCCAGCAGTGGACGTCTTTCGGCTGATATGATGATGATATTAGTGCAGGCCGCTATCATTTCAAACCTCCTTGTCTCCTCGTAGCGTGTTCCGCATTCGCATTTAGTCCCAAGATTTGGCGTAGGCGTGGAGCTACGGTAGCCTAGTGGTTCAGGCATGCGGCTGTCAAGCGGCGGTCGTGGGTGCGAATCCCGGCTCGTACCAATGAGTTTTTCGGAACTTATGTACTGTAGGAATATTTACCGTTAATAGCTTTTCGGTGAAGTATAATATCGTGAGGAAACCGGTCTCCCAATAAGGTCTAGTTTTCCCTCTGGGTTGGAAGGTCAGATGGCAGTCGCTTTCGTAAAACTAGTGCCTATGCCAAATCTTGGGATTAGGTGTCAAAACGGAGCCCGGGCTCCTTTAGGGCACAAACGGGAATAACACTGGGAGGATGAGGATGATTTGGCGTAGGCACTAGTTTTACGAAAGCAACTGCCATCAGACCTCCCAACCCAGAGGGAAACATAACCTTGTTGGGATTAGACCGGTTTCCTCACGATGTTTTCTTTCGCCGAAAAGCCGTATCTCGTATATTTATATTTTATATATTACTAGCTTCTGCCCGCGACTCCGTCCGCGTGGAACTCGTTTTTATCGTAGCTCCATACAAACTTTCACCCCCATTAACCCTAAAATTACTTTTCTTGTATTGTAATAAGGAGTACATACACAAATTTTCAAGTCTCTCACTTAAATTTTTACTTCATCCCCATACAAACTTTCAACCCCCTTTTTACCCCCTTGTGGCCACCCTTTTATATATATATATTTGCAATTACGTTTTCCGAAATGGCTCGTTCGTTGAGGTTTAAAGTGTACGGGGTTTACGGGGGCGAGAAATCGATCTAGCTAGGTCTCATATCTGGGAAAATTAGTTTTCTCCCACTATTTTCACCCGAGCAGAGCTCGGTCGCCCAGGGACTGCGAATTTACGGAAGATTAATGCTTCTTAATTGTCCAATATCTTTTTCCAGTTATACTTCAAAGGCCAGAAGACATCTCTCGTGGCCCGCGCGGGAGGGAGACAGTGGCACTACATCATCAGCCCTCCCTCTCTGTTCCCCGACTGGTTCTTCCAAGTGCACGACGTCGGGCGAGATGACAAAGGAGCGTTCGTACAAGTGCCCAGCGATGTGGCTGCAATGTTCTATAAGGCTCTTTTACATATGTTGACCATGTTTTTGAGTTTTCCCGTTTAAGAGTCCGCAGTAAGCTCGATTCTCCATACAAACGTAGTTACGCTCTCATTTTAAAACTACGTGTTGGATTGTAACGAAACTTTCCATATAGGTACAATGGCATGAGGTATATCTATGTCTGTAATTAGTTTATGTAGCTTCAGATACCATAGTAAAAAAAATACAGCGAATTTAAGTTTTTCATACAAAACTTATTTTTGCTGTATTTCGTTTGTTTTATAATCTGGAACCATATAAACACATTACAGACATAGATATACCTCGTGTCAATGTATATGCAAAGTTTTGTCACAATCCAACACGTAGTTTTAAAATGAGAGCGTAACTACGTTCGTATGGGAAGGTGAAATTCGGCCGAGCTTACTGGGGACTCTTAAAGCCTTTGCCACACTGGACGCGTTCTGCGTTCTGCGCCTGCGGTCAGGTCTCCCATACTAAATGCTAGGGAAAACCTGACCGCAGAACGCGTCCAGTGTGGCAAATCCCTAAGGCCGGCCGCCCACTGGACACGAATTCCTGTCGTACGTATACGTTCAATGCGGGTCGTACGAATAGAGTGCGCACATTGAATACGTTTACCTGCGTGAAACATGTCAGTTGAGGTCAGTGATTGGCACAGAGTAGGTACTTTTCTATTGGTGATTGGTTTGGTTGACATAGCTATTGCAAAATGAATTATTTACAAATTTTAGATGATTCTCTTCTAATTAGAAGACAGCGACGTCGTCGTCGCTATCGAAGAACTGAATGGGTGCGTGAAATATATTCAAAAAGAAACGAATTTGGTGAATATCATCATATTATGGAAGATTTATATGATGACCCCATTCTGTTTCAAAACTATGTACGAATGAAGAAATAAACTTTTGATTATATTCTCGATGCTGTTCGACCAAGTCTGACCAAATACAGTAACTTTCGTGATACAATATCACCAGAAGAACGGTTAACTGTAACTTTGAGGTAAGAAAGTAACAAACAACTTAATTGTTTTAAATAAATTTCTCAACATCCATTTCCTTGCTTAACTACAGTACACAAATAACGCACGAATGTATTTAAAATCCCAACAAGTTCGGATTCATGCGGACGTCGTACCGCGTGCGTATACGTACGACCAATTCGCATCCAGTGAGCGCGCTCCCGTAGTGCTTTCAAGGTCGGGATCGTTCGCACGGCTTCGTGCGTGTTCGGACGAGTATATTTCGTACGTAATCGTGTCCAATGGGCGGCCGGCCTAAGTATTAACTTTGTGCACATTTTATACTAAAGTTATCTGAAGTACATTGCTTATTGATACTTATCGTTGTCAATTTACTTGTATGGCGACTCGAGCTTGAGCCATGTATATTATTTTTTATAAAATACAGCAAATTATACGAAGTTCAATAAAAATGCACGTTTTTTTTATCAATCGGAATCCAACACACGCTATTGACTAAATCCAAAAATAATGAAAGGTACTTATGATAATGTTTTGTGATTGGGGCAATCAACTTTTTCTTGTCCCAGTAAGCCAGGAGACAACTGTGACAGAGTTTCTTAGAAAACAATACTATTAATTGGACTCATATCATGCTAAGGAGATGCCCCACCGTGGAATGGGTTTACCAATATAACAAAAATCGGCCAAGTGCGTGCCCGGCCACGCGCAGTGTAGGGTTCCGTAGTTGCCTGTCTTTCTTAGTAAAATCGACACGCGCGCGCCAACTAAATGGTTGCGTCGGCCGAATTTGCCATTTTAAGTTGGTCGACTATTACTCGGTAACTAGTTATGCCTCCTTAGCCGTGATAGTTTTCCTTTTAAATTCATTAAATGTACTACTGCCACGACTTTTTTCACATTCCCAGTAGCAGCCATTTCGCCGGGAAGGGGGGGGGGACACATGACTCTAACAAAAATTTGAGCTTTAAAGCCCAATATCTCGCAAAAAAAACACTAATTTGAAAAATCGTTTTAAGAAACCCATATTTTTAAACAAGCTATCCAACCACCCCACACTATGGGTTTAATGTGGGTTTTATGTGTAGGGGAGGTACCAAAATTTTTATTCTTCTGTTTTTTAGGCGTGATTGATTTATATACCCATGCCGAAATACAGTTTTCTAGTAGTAATGGTTACTGAGCTAAGCCGAGGATGGACGGACGGCCAGACGGACATGGCGAAACTATAAGGGTTCCTTTTTGACTACGGAACCCTAAAAACACGCGTTTAGTGGATTTAAACCCTATAAAATCATTAGTTTAACCTTGGCAATAAGCAACAAAAAATTCAATTAAGAACTGTAGACCGAAAAACATTTAATTAGAAAGTGACGAAACATTCCCATTGCCATTTAAACCTTGTCTTTCGAGTGCCGACCAGAATTAACCCCTTGATTGCCAATGACGACTAATCTCACCGTCAGAAAGCTGTCAAATGTCGGCCGAATTATCGATCAAACTATATGTGATGTAATGTAACTAATGTACAAAGCTATATACTTATTAAAAAGTTTATATTAATGTTGTTGCTCTTATATACCTTTTACTCCAAAGTAAACAATATACTATTACCAACGCTTGCTGAGGCCATAAAATGTACGAACCGAACACTTCTGTTGCGTTCTCTATTGCACCAATCATGGCAGGTAAGTGCAACAAAGAGAGCAACAGAAGGTGTCCCGTTTCCACATTTTATGGAATCACGCGCAGCGAGCGTTTTATTAAGTGAAATGTCAGAAAACTGTTTTTTTTTAATCATCATCACCATCAGCCGAAAGAAGGCCACTGCTGGACATGGGCCTCCCCCAAAGAGTGCCAAAGTGACCCACCCGCATCCAGCGGGCTCAAGAGAGCTTAAATTTTTTGAAAATAACTTAAAAAAACAATTCTCATTCATGCACCTAAAACGTCAAGTTTATGGATAAAAGATTTTCTAGGAATTGAGGTAGAGAAATAATTCATCAACACCGGATAAAAACCATCAATTGAAAAGTAATTCTACTTAATAAATATTTATGGATTAAATGGTTTTTCTTTCTTTCTTTAATATAATCCCGTAAGTGAAGGCCTGACAGCTGTCAAAGAGGGACGCTATGTGATAGAAAGAGATACTCTGCTCTGTTATATAGCAGCCTCCCGTTCTCGACTTCTAACAAAGGAAAAAACAATTAAAACAACAATATATACAAATTAAATTGTTTATTGAAAGAAAATTAACATAATGCTATTATAATCTGTATACTTCTAACATACGTGTTAACTCAATAGCTCTTCTCATTATATTTGAAAATTATAATAAAGAAAAATAAACATTTTTGTCCGACATTATAGTTCATCTGTTTAGGTGTTAACCCTTTGCCCGCCAACAGTCACATAAGAAGTTCACTCACACGGATCACATCAGAAAGTTACTTTAAAGCGTGTCCCATGGTGACTAATAAAGTCGTTTTTAACGTGGGCACAACTAAAGATGACTTGAGACGTTCTAGGCGTTCAAAGAGTTAGCTATGGCTAAACATACCAAATCAGCAAAACAGAGTTTTGTATTAGTGGTACGATTTATTTATTTACTTTAAATAAATACGAAAAAGTACAGACTACAACCTAACACAAAAATATAAATGAATATCTATAAAAAATATACAAAAACATGTATTTCATCGTTTCTTTCACTTTAATATTGGCGCTAATATAAACGCCCCTTCTATAAGAAAACATTTCATAATATCAGACCGAATACACGTAAACCTTACTTCAAAGCAATAATAGAGGTCTTTAGTCCTGCCCCGCGACCACTATATACGCCGTTCATTTTTATACTACGATGATGGTAAACAAGTGTTCGCCTAGTAAAACACAAAAATAAAGGCTTGGAACACTTGGTGGGTGTCACATGCGTGGTGACCTTTAGAGGTATGTACCTAAATAATATTTTTATATGCTACTAACACTAGATATAACAACTAACGTACATAGGTAAGGCTATCCTAGATGTGAGCAACTTTTTGTTACTGTTTACTTTTAGGTTGGAGGTCTGGAAGTTTCATAGCATCAGCGATAAAATTGTATTTTTTTCAAAGTGAAAAAAATTAAATCATATTCCCCACGAGCTAGATAAGATAAATTGATGGATGGAACTTTTTAACTTCTAAAATCATCATTTTCGTCAGTTTTTTTTTTAAGGAGACTGTTAAAATCGTTAAGTCTCACGAGTTTAAATGCAGACTATTCGTTATTTTATTATTATCATTGATAATAGAAAATACACAAGCATTACAATTTTTTATATTTATAGATGATAATTTTGGTATATCACTAGTAACAATAATTACCTTAAGCTGGTTCGATCACCACACAAAACGTCTTTGACATTCGCAGGCTAACGGCGTGATATTTTAAGAAACTTATGTAACAATCTTTCATAAATTGGCTTTCCATTTGCGCGAAATTCCCCATTTCTTAGAATAAACTTGTATAAAACAGAATAATTTGAGAATAATCGTTTTCGCAAAGTATCACACTATTCTAGTTTATATAAATTTATTCTAGGAAAGGGGGAATTTCGCGCAAATGGGAAGCCAATTTATGAATGATTGTTACATAAGTTTCTTAATATATCACGCCGTTAGCCTGCAAATGTCAAAAGACGTTTTGTATGGTGATCGAACCACCGTTAGGTTTTATATAATGTTTTTATATATTGTATTAACATTTTCATGTCTTACTTTCATAACAATATTATAAAAAGCCTACCCTACGACTGTAATTAATTAAAGGAATTGCAAGTGAATTAAGTTGTTTTCAGTTAATTTAATATTCTACAGATTTCTGAACTATGAAAATATGAAAACACAATGGACAAAATATAACTAACTCAATATACTTCATATGTTGATATGGTTGTTAGTTACACTCTACAGTATACATGTTCAATGCACACGATCAATATATCCACAATTTATGATTGGTCTTGAATTTGTGACACTGCGAGATTTAACAGGCATATAACCCTACGAGAGTCTGACCAGTGTGTTGCCAGCGAAACGTGGTCGCTTACTATGGGCCTCATAAGGCTCAAAATCACGCAAAGGGCAATGGAGAGGCCTATGTTGGGAGTTTCTCTGCGTGATCGCGTCAGAAATGAGGCTATCCGCAGCAGAACCAAGGTAACCGATATAGCCCTCCGAATCGCTAAACTTAGGTGGCAGTGGGCAGAGCAGATTGCTCGTAGAACCGAAGGCCGTTGGGACGGAAAGGTTCTCGAGTGGCGACCACGTGCCGGAAGGCGCGGCGCGAATAGACCCCCCACAAGGTGGACTGATGACCTGGTAAAGGTCGCGGGTATCCGCTGGATGCGGGTGGCGCAGTACCGGTCATTGTGGCACTCTTTGGGGGAGGCCTATATCCAGCAGTGGACGTCTTTCGGCTGATATATGCGGCTGACTAGTGGCTCTGTGAGCTGTAGAAATGGCGTGCCAGTTCTTAAAAAAAAAGGTTTCTAATTTTCGAAAAAAAACCGGTCTTGATATGGTGGATCTCACTGTGTATTAAAAAAACATGTTATTTTAGTAAGGCAAACGTCCGAGTGCTCGACGCGGTACTAGTATATGGCACGGGCACTCTATGTCAAAGCAATATGGGTTAAATTCGAACTAAGAGGATTTTTCTTCATTCGAATTCAAGTCATGTCACTTTGACATAGAGTGCCCCGTTTACCTTATGCCGTTTTAAAATGTGATCCAAACGGGCTATACGCGGATTGCCTAGAACGCAAAATGACTAGTGTGTTGTTTTGCCCACATTGCGGTTTGACCACCGAGCATTATGCCTAAAACGCAAAATTTAATTTTCGTCGTTTTATCTATACGATAGCGATGTCGACGGACGGGGCTCCTATTTCTGGTCTGTTTGCCCTTCGGGCATCTGAAGAAACCTAACGAACCTAACCTACCTATGAGTGGTAATTTTGCGTTTTAGGCACAATGCTCGGTGGTCAAACTGCAATGTAGGCAAAACAACACACTAGCCATTTCGCGTTCTAGGCAATCCGAGATCATCCGATCCAAACTACGTTTGTATGGAGAGTCGAGCGTCCTGACGACCCATAAGGGGAAAGATACCGTCTCTTATGGCTATACAAACCGAAGCATGGCCGACATCTGACAAGTGAAACTACAGAAGAAACAGGTGTTATGAGAGCGTTATCATCCTCCTAGCGTTGTTCCCGGTTGTGTCCCTAAAGGAGCCCGGGGCCCGCTTTGACGCCTAATCCCAAGATTTGACATAGGCACTAGTTTTACGAAAGCAACTGCCATCTGACCTTCCACTTCCAACCCAGAGGGAAACCTATTGGGATTAGACCGGTTTTTCCTTACGATGTGTTTCCTTCACCGAAAAGCTAACGGTAAATATTCCGTGCATACATTCCGAAAGTTATTGGTACGAGCCGGGATTCGAACCCACGACCGCCGCATGCCCGAACCACTAGGCTACCGTAGCTCTGAGAGTTATTAGTTAGTTAACTGTTTAATATCAAGTATCGCACTCAACTTACATAAATGGTGCAATTTCTAAATAATTTTAAGAGCCCGCAGTAAGCTCGGCCGAATTTCACCTTCCCATACAAACGTAGATACGCTCTCATTTTAAAACTATGTGTTGGATTGTGACGAAAATTTGCATATACAATGACATGAGGTATATCTATGTCTGTAATTAGTTTATATGGTTCCAGTTTATAAAATAAACGAAATACAGCAATAACAAATTTTGTATGAAAAACTTAAATTCGCTGTATTTTTTCTAATATGGTATCTGAAGCTACATAAACTAATTACAGACATAGATACACCTCATGTCATTGTTTATGCAAAGTTTCGTTACAATCCAACACGTAGTTTTAAAATGAGAGCGTAACTACGTTTGTATGGAGAATCGAGCTTACTGCGGACTCTTAATGCCGTATATACAACATGGTCCAATCTGACCTCAGATTTGGCCAAACTGGAATTAGATCTTAATTTGAGATTAAGGGCGAGTTGGACCAACTTACGATTACAGACCGATCAACGTTAAATATGGCGCCGGCTGCTGTCATTTTATAGAAACTTGTCAAACTCTCCAAACATTTAGATTTTAACGAACACCGATTGCAATTACAGACGGTTTGGTGCAACCCAGCCTTACAGACTGGTAAACGTAAAGTATACCTAAATGTCAAAATGTGGACTAACCTGGGAATAAGGCTTGATGTCAGGTGAAAAACTTATAACAAGCCCTCTTACATTTCATTGAAGTTGTGACCTGTTCAGATAGACATTACATATTTCAAATTTGCAACACAAACCAAAGAAATGCCTATTCGTCACGGTTCACAATAGGGGTGTAGACAATAAATAAAATAGTCAATGATGTCATATTTCTCGAAAAAGGATTAAAAATCTAGTCAAATGGAGAAAAAATCAATGCAAATTTATCACGAAGTTATAAGTGTCCAAAGTTTTAAGAAGGGGTATGTTCTGTCCCTTTTTCGTAAAACGCAACTTCATATGAAACGATGGCGGTGGAAGATTATGACTTCACACTAATGGACGGCAATGTGCCGCGACCTGTCGTGTTCGACGCGGCCCCCCGGCAGCCTCGTGTAACGTGACGTCACACACCGTTTGCGTTTTCTCTCTCTAACAAGCAATATTAAAACTGTTGTAGCTTCGTTATTCTTTGAGATATCTGAATGGGATTTTCGTCACTAGGCATATTTTTTTGCCCTCTTTCGTTCACCCCTATTACATCCAAGAGGCACTGCCAGGCTTAGTCGCTTTCCGCTACATATGATGCTGCATTTACACGCTTGCGGTGGCTTGGCAAGCCTCCACAAGCGCAAGCGTGTAAACGGGGGTGTTTGGCTTGGCTTGCGTGAGCTTGGCCCGATCCGGACTAGTGTCGGTTTTCGAACACAGATCAAAGGGAGCTTGGGCAAGCGCTTGCAACGTATTTACACGTTGGCGCTCGAAGTGTGGTCGACTTATTTATATGGCCTTTATGTAACCGCGTATCGACCATGAGTGCTGTATTGTATGGTCAAACGACCAAACCTTGGCCTTTCTCGAGGCATACCAAAGCGAGCCGAACGCAATAGCCGACACAACTTCCACGTCTGCCATGCTTGCCTATTCGGAGCACACTAACGCACTCGCAAGCGTGTAGATGCCATCCAAGCGTTTGTGAAGGCTTGGAGCTTGCGGACGCTTGCCAAGCCACCGCAAGCGTGTAAATGTAGCATGAGAAAAACCACGGAATCGGCTACGAGCGTAGCGCGTAGCGAAAGGATAATGCTACGCCGTAATATCATTTTTACTCCTAGTAGTGGAATCTTGCTCGTAGACAAGCGTGACTCGTATGTGGGTCATGGGCCTTGAATGGATTTTATTAATCTATAATGGTTTTACCATAAATACCAATAGATCGATCAAATGATTTAATATTGTAAGCTTATTTGTTATTTTATAATTCTTTAAAATAATATAACATCGATAGATCACGCCTTGAAAGTTCCTTATTACGTGTAATTAAAGAAGAGTTTCGAGTGCGAAGCTCCCAGGATGTTTGGAAGAGTGAAACGCTTGAGAATATATTTTAGGACTATACATTTAATATTCAAAATGACTTAGCATCGTAATTTTATCCTTAACATAATGAATCTGACAATTCTAAGTTACCGCCTTAAGTATGTTTATGTTTAGTCTGCAATATTATATCATTTTAGGTTATTTATATGCATTATATTTCATTGGTAGGTACATAGACTTCCCATTCTTGAGAAATCCAATCGATTACAATGTAATAAAGATTCATTTCCACTTCACATATGAAGTTAATACAATGAGGTAATGTTGAATATAAGAAAAATATGGATAAAAATTACAATTTCCGTGTCCAATCCTATTACAACGTGATACGGATGCAGGGCTGGAAAAAATATTATCTTGATCATTTATAATTATACCATCATTATCGCGATAATTATCACAAAGTATAATTATCTTGATAATTTCGTAAACCAGAAAGCAATTTTAATAAGTTCAAACATTAACATACTAGTCAATTATTATTTCCAATCGATTTCCAACCATATTACAGTGTGATAAAGATAATTCTCATATGCCGCGCCCAGGTTAGAGACAGAGAGTGATTTTCGCGATAATTATCGTGATAATTATCACATGTGGCTGTGGAGCCCTCGTAGACGAAGAGCGATAATAGAGTGTGATAATTATCACACGTGGATGTGGAGTATCCCTTGAGCAACTCAAAGCTCTGAAGTCTGGTAGAGGGAGTGCGATTAATTAACAAAATAATTTAGCTGTAAAGACGCGTTTCCTACGCTGCGACTAACTAAATCACAGTGCAATTTGAATAGGTTCAAACAGTAACATACACAGAGTCTATCAATTCCAATCCAATCGACTTCCAACCTTATTAGAGCGCGATAAAGATGCGTTTCCTGTGCAGCGCCATAGCGACGGCGAGCCAGACTCAAAAACACTTCCCCTCCAAATGCACGTGTGATAATTATCACACGTGGATTTGGAGGGGAAGTGTTTTTGAGCAGCTCAGAGCCCTGGTAGTGGAGGAGCGATTATCACGATAATTATCGTGATAATTATTGCAATAACTATCTCAATAATTTCGCCGTAAAGTTGTGTTTCCTACGCAGAGCACTAGGCAACATTGCAATTTTGCCGAACATTCCATACAAACATAGTCCATCTTTCTTTCCAATTCAATCGACTCCCAACCTTATTAGAGCGTGATAAAGATGCGTTTCCTGTGCAGCGCGATGGCGACGGCGAGCCAGACGAGCGTGGCGAAGGCGTGCGCGGCGAGCAGCTGCGCGTGCGTGGCGGCCGGCACGAGGATGTGCAGCGGGAAGTGCGTCTTGAGGAGTTCGGAGCCCAGGTAGAGGAAGAGCGCGTTTTGACCTGGAAAAAAGAATACACGGGAGTATTGTAGAGGGCCTTGCTACGACTCGGCCTTAAGAGTCCGCAATAAGCTCGATTCTCCATACAAACGTAGTTACGCTCTTATTTTAAAACCACGTGTTGGAGTGTAACGAAACTTTGCATGTACAATGACATGAGGTATGTGTCTGTAATTAGTTTATGTAGCTTCAGATACCATAGTAAAATACAAGTAAAATACAGCGAATTTAAGTTTTTCATACTAAACTTGTTTTTGCTGTATTTCGTTTGTTTTATAAACTGGAACCATATAAACTAATTACAGACATAGATACACCTCATGTCATTGTATATGCAGTTTCGTCAAAATCCAACAGCGTAGTTTTAAAATGAGAGCGTTACTACGTTTGTATGGGAAGGTGACATTCGTCCGAGCTTACTGCGGACTTAAAATAAATAAATAAAGCATACGGTCTGCTCGTGATGGTAAGCGGACACCATGGCCCGTGGAGGCTTGCGGCATAAGAAGAACCACATGCGCGCTGCCGACGCTCTACTGATTTGAGGGTTTGTTGTGTAACTTGTGTTGACACCTAGAGACGGAAGCTGGTCCCTCACTCTCTGCACGTCGAGAGCGAGGGAATTTGTTCCTTCAGCTGTCATTCAACACGGCAAATCCTCAAACATATCAAGGGTCGGCAACGCCCATGTTACTCCTTTGGAGTTGCATGCGTCTATAGACTGCGGTGTCCGCTTACCATCAGGCGGGCCGTACGCTTGTTTGCCACCGTCGTTGTATAAGACCGGGTTGCACTCCGGGAGTGCCGGCAGAAGTGAAAACTCAATGACATCGTAACAGTTTTTCGATCAGGTCACGTGTCCGTCTTACGAATTTTCAATCTCTCGAATCTCACGGTCACGTGACATTCATATCTTACGGTCATGTGACACCTGTGGCGAGTTTAACAATTTTTCCCCATCACAAAGAGTGCACAGCGCCGCTAAAGAAGTTTTCACTTCAAAAAAAATGCTAGTGAATGTTTACCTTCGGTGGTACCTGTCACGCAAGTTTCCTACACAGAGGCTCTAGTATAAGTTTTACCGAAACAAAACGTTACGACCGCGTTCGCGTTTAGCTGTCAAATCCCATACAAATTGAGGGTGAAACGCAAACGCGATCGTAACGTTTTGTTTCGGTAAAACTTATACTAGAGCCTCTGGACAAAGAGACTCACCGGCATAGTAAAACGGGCGGCCGCCCCATTTCATCTTCAGGTCCACGACGTAGTAGAGCGCGGCGTGCGCCAGCAGCGCCAGGCCGGCGGCGGCCAGGCAGAAGGACGCGCTCCACAGGTTCTTGTTGACGGGCACGGGCCCGCCGTTCGCGGAGCACGCGCACAGCGCGCCCGCGCTCGCGCCGAACACCAAGGCCCAGAACACCCAGCGCATTATGCGCGCCCTGGACACGGATTTTTTGGACAGTGACACAGCATTCATCAAGCAACATTAATCAACTATTTTACTTCCCCGATCTCTCTTATGCACAGATAACCTCCAATAGATAGAGCCTATACGCGATTTAGTTCAATGCAAAGGTCACCACAGTTGGCGGTAGGTGCGGGTTGCGGGGAGGTCGGTAACGGCACTGTGATTGGCTGTTTCGAAAATAGCGCGCTTTGTCACATAATGGCGCCAGAAGCGTAGTGATGGGGCGCGATGGTCGTTAACGGTTTTTAGCGAAGCCGCAATTAATTGTTGGTAGAATATTTTTACATGGCGTAGGTACCTTTAACATGGTTTAAATTTTTGAACGGCTGTCACTGTTATATTATTATCGTTCTTAGAATATTTTGATCACCACGTAACATAAAAAAGGTATGTTATAATCCCGTCAAGTAGTCATAAAAATAGTTATTTCTAAGCATTTTACAACATTTACTGCATTATCGTGTTTATGTCGGACAAGAAGCCTTCGTCTCGTTCGTATTTACATACTTACTAGAAAAGAACGAATGCGATGTTTATTCGACATTAACGCGAATGTGCTAGCTAGGCTAATGTATGATATTTTAAGATTGGTATAGGTATGGAAGACATAAAAACGATGTCATTAAAAATAGATATATTTTTTCTATGTGATCAAAATAATGTGGTTGATGATAATCCTCACCATCATTTAAGAGGGCGTTAACGTGCTCACTAGTGCCACTGGTAAATAATTGTGATTACTTCAATTTAACGATAGATATTTAAAAAAGCAGGCCACTACACATAGTATTTTGTATTTAAGCTACATCACTAACCACTTCCGACATCCATCACACGTCGTCGAAGTCCAGCATCAGGGCCTTCTCGTGACACTAGTCCTAATTGCTCACAAAGACGATTCGAAAAACTTCAATCGCCGTCTTCGAAGTCCAGCTATTAATATAGGGCCTGCTCGTGGCACTAGTAGTAGGTATATTGCCGCGTCCAGACGTCCGAGCGCGGCGGACGAGGGGTGACATGAGCGGTAAGAATTCATAAGAAAGTGCGAGATAGGGATAGAATTTTGCAGGTTGGCAGTCGCCAGATGCGTGCCTACATGGCTTCTATTTACGCGGGCCGATATCAGGTGGCAGACTGCAGTCCGCCGATATCTGGCGCCGTCTTATACTTACACGTTAAAGAAAAAAAACAGGTCAAAGTATTATTTCAATTTATGGTCAATGTATGGTCAAAGTACGATTCTGTAATATTGTAACTTCAATTTCATTCTATATTATATGTATACTACATAGCAATAGCTTACTTCGGCACTACATAATATTCTACAATACTCTAAATTACCCAATAAATAAAATAAAACTACAGAATAATGCTAATATTATTTACACGGTTCAACTCACGTATTAAATGTCACTACGGGCACATGTTTCGAACTCTTCGGGAGTTCTTCTTCAGGATGAGTGTTTTCGCAGCGGTGTCGCTTGAATCAACAACAACATGCCCGTAGTGACACTTAATACTTGAGTTGATCCGTGTAATTATTAGAATTATTTCAACATGTCACGAAATTTAAATCCAATTAAAACTACATAATATCCACACACACACCAACAAAGAACTTCCAGTAGGTACAAGAATAATATATTCCGTTAATTCGCTCTGGAAGCTATACAACAGAGTGAGATAGTAATTTACTACGTCTCCCTCTACTTCATAGCTAAGACGGTTGCAGTCCGCCACGCCGCCTTCTTGATGCAGTCGAATATATTATCTATGTTATGACTCCTGAGAGGTTTTTTAACAAAATAATTATGACAATGCAATGGCAACGATATATATATATATATATATATAATCTTTAGTGAATTTACGTATTAAAACAGTACACGAAAGCAAGGGTGAATTAACGTATTGTTTCCTTAAATGAATCTGAATCGGTAAAAATTCGAAAGCATCACTAGCCCATCACTAGAGTGTCATGTGCTTTCGTGAGAGAGGAACAGTATATTGTCATTTACATTTGATGAAAAGGGACAAGCATACTTTACTACTTCTTATGGACCAGTGTAAAATGAACTCCGCGTGACAGAATGAAATTTACATTTATGTGATAAATTTGACTTACCTGTGAAATGTTATTCCGTCGTTTGTGTAATTAGAAGTTCGGGGGATTTTCCCACACCACTTCACACAGCAAGAACTATCTTTTATAGCGCAAAAACAATTTTAATTTGTTGGTTGTTTGACGCACGCATAGATCGCGTACCTGGTCGATACTGACAATATGGCGCGGGGTAGGGGGGGCTTATCAGTGCAAACACATATATGCGTGGTGACCGCACGTCGCCCTATAGGCTCTATCTATTGGAGGTTATCTGTGCTCTTATGTAATAGCTAGTAAATTCTACCGTAATGTGTCCTAAACTAGGCCACGTAAGGCTTGACTGTTAGTGTTAATTATACGAGTATGTAATAAATAAATAAAATAAACAGCTGCGGCAATTCCAGTACAGTATTTCATAACAGTGACTTTAACACGTTCGCGACCAAGAACCCGCCTGGTAGGCATGCTTGCTCAGATATGAATGCGGCTCAGCCCGCTAAGACGGGCAGTAGCTAGAAACCTACACGCCTAGCGAGACGGACAGAAACCGACAGTTCTGGTGTATTGTTCCATTTTTAGTCCGGTTGCGAAAGTGTTAACCTCGTAAGGTTCTTTGAATTCAGTTGCAATCGAAATTGTTGAGAAAAGAAATGCAACTTTATTTGTTTTTTTACAGGTTTAACCCATTGAAACCGTGTGTATACTCGCCATCAGATATATCGGAGCAGCCAAAGCGATCACACATATCTGAACACTAGGCATTAGAGACGTGTTCAGATATTTGTGAGCGCTTTGGCCGCTCCAATATATCTGATAGCGACTGTACATTGTATTGTACATTGTTGTTTTGACGACCGCTTTAGCCTAGTTGGTAGTGACCCTGCCTATGAAGCAAGAGGTCCTGGGTTCGAATCCCGGTAGGGGCATTTATTTGTGTGATGAGCACGAATATTTGTTGCCGAGTCATGGATGTTTTCTATGTATTTATTTTTCTATATAAGTATGTTTATCGTCGTCTAGTACCCATAGTACAAGCTTTGCTTAGTTTGGGACTAGGCCGATTCGTGTAAGATTGATGTCTAATATTTATTTTGATGATGACGATTTTAGTTGACTTGGTCAGTCGAGTAGTTTGTGTGAGGAGCTGTTTCATGGACCTGCTCCTCACCTGGATGGCCTTGTGCGAGTTCCTTTTGTGTGTGTGTGTTAGCTTTTCGGCGATGGAAAACATCGTGAGGAAACCGGTCTAGTCCCGATAAGGTCTAGTTTTCCCTCTGGGTTGGAAGGTCGGATGGCAGTCGCTTTCGTACAACTAGTGTCTGCCAAATCTTGGGACTAGGTGTCAAAGCGGACCGCGGGCTCCTCTAGGGCACAACCGGGAATAACGCTAGCAGGCCGATGACCTGCCGTGGCGTCACTGACCTGGCGTGGTTGTAGGCCAGCATGATCCTGGTGGCATGGGCACCAGCTTGGACGACCAACAGCCCCGAGAGAATCCCCAGCAGCCCCTCAGGGTCGTGGCGAACGGTCGTTTTGTACACATCGTGGAAAGTACCGCTTCTGTGGAGGTGGCGCTCACCGAGCACCATTCTGCGAACAAAATGCAAGTTTTTTTAGTCACGTCATGAATGACTCAGACATTTTCATGTTGTCCAGGAGAGCCATCCGGATAGCCAGGAGACAGCGTGATAGTTTGTTGTAAAAACCGGTACAATTTAAAAGATGGCCTGAAAATTAATAAAAACAAAATAAAAAAATGTATGTACATATACATAGAGACAGTCAATAATATATATACACGGATCATTTACAGATGTTTTTAACTTTTGTATTTTTTTTTTAATAACATTAATTTATAATAGCGTCTTTTTTGTTCTATTGTTCAACACACACACTTTTGTATAGAAGATTAAGAAAACAATTTCCAAAGTCTACATTCGAATGCCGCCTTTGTGAACCTTCTAACATTTGATTTTACAAGGGCTGCTACTTATGTATCCGGAATCCAGGATTCCAACTTTCTTAAACACAATTTTGGCCTCCATGGTAAAATTTGAACTTTCTTTTAATACTGGCCGCTATATATTTTTTTCTTGAGTACGCTACTCTTTTTTTTTGGTGGGTTTAAAATGTTATCTCGTTGCAAGAATGGAACTTACTCGTGAAAATATTCGTGCTATGATTTATTACGATTTTCGGCGTGGCTTAACGCAACAACAATGCATAGATCAATTAACTTTGACTTTGGTGATGAAGCTCCATCAAAAACGACTGTGTATCACTGGTTTAGTGAGTTCAATCGTGGACGTAGTATGCTTACGGACGAAGTTAAGGAAGTTCGCCCGAAATCGGCTGTTGTACCACCAAATATTGAAGCAGTGCGGAAACTTATAATGCATGACCGTCATGTTACGTATTGCGAGATAGAGGCAATTCTGGGGAAATCTATGACGAGCATTAATAAGATATTACATGAACATTTAGCTGTAAAAAAAAATTGTTCGAGTTCGATACCGCACAATTTAACTAAGGATCAAAAAGAGGCTTGCGTCGAATGGTGCAAAAAAATGTTGAAAAAATATAACCGTGGTGACTCAAAAGCTGTTTATAATATCTACACAGGTGACGAATCTTGGATATATGCGTATGATCCCGAAACTAAACAGCAATCAACAGTGTGGGTGTTTCAAAATGAGCCGAACCCTAAGAAAGTTACTCGTGCAAAAAGCACCTTGAAGCAAATGGTCGCCTGCATTTTTGGTACGAATGGCCATGTGGCTACAGTGCCACTAGAAAATCGTAAAACGGTTAATTCGGAGTGGTACACGACCATTTGTTTGCCAGAAGTGTTTGAAGAAATACGTAAAGACAATCAGCGACGCAGAATCATTCTTCACCATGACAACGCCAGCTGTCATACATCACGCAAAACCACTCGATTTTTGGAAGGTCAAAATATAGAATTAACGGGTCACCCACCGTACAGCCCTGATTTGGCACCCAATGATTTTTATTTATATCCAAATGTAATAGTAGATTGTTAACTGAGGGTTGAAAGTCACCTATTCCTGACGAGATATTTTGGCGCTCGAACGAAGTGAGAGCGCCAATAGTTCGAGGCTGAAATGGGTGGCTTTCCCCGAGTTAAACACTCTACATTTCATTTCGAATTCGAGGAAATGAATTGAAAGCCAAAAACTTTAATATTTTCTAAATCAGTAGGATCCTATATAGAACCCATTTTAAAAGCGTTTGTGTATAGACCATTTGGGCGGGAACTGTTGACAGATTTTAATAATGTTAGTGTGTGGACCATTTCCTGGACGCGCTTTTGAAGTGGTTATGTCGAAAACTAATTTAAATTATTGTTTGGATGAAAAATTAAATTAATAATTTTATTTATATACACCATATAAGTAGTAATGAAGAATGAAAACCATCATAATTATCAACAAGCTTCAAAATTCAACACAATTTTATGGAAGTGTGGCAGTATAGGTTTTTGTCATTGTTATTTTTTTTAATGACTAGGAAGTTGTTCTGAAGCGGTCACATAGAACTACGAAAACTTAAAAAATATCCAATCGTTTTCAAATAGTAATAATAGTCATACAATAATTATTTTTTAATCAATATTAAAAAAAAAAAACGCATGATTGTCAACGATTTTCAAAATCAGTACAATTTTCTGAAACTGTGGCTGTCCAGGTTTCTGCCATTGCTTTTTTATTACTTTTCAGCCCTCGGGGCGACATGCCTCACTTTCAACCCGCTGTTTAGATAAACAATGACCTACTTTCAGAGTATGAGAGATGAAAAGAATGAATTACGTGGTCAACGATTTTCGCTTCGTGAAGATGCGGTCGACGCGTTCAAACAACACGTTTTGGAGATACCTCAATCAGAGTGGCAAAAGTGCTTTAAAAATTGGTTTACACGTATGCAAAAGTGCATCGATCATCACGGATAATATTTTGAAAAACAAAACTATATTTAGTAATGTACGTTTGATTATTTTTTCTATTCCAGATACTTAAGTAGCAGCCCTCGTAATGATAACGATAACTTTCACCACACTTGCTCGTTAATGGTGTTATTCCATGTCTGTATATAGAAGGACAATGGCCTAACTTGTTCCCACGGGAGTGATGCATTTTCATAACTCGTTAGGGAGTTATGAGCTTGTGTGTGATCTGATTGATTTAAGCAAATCTAGTTGGCCGCGCGCCACTAGAATTCTGCTATGGCCGCCATAAAATTAAAGATGGCGGACGGAGGAGTTGGCCTATCAAAAACTTAAAGCTATGGACCTTACAAGTACCTGAAAAAAGTGCACGGACGGGTTCAGTTAGTGTTGTCGATAGTACTCACCGGTCGATGTAGCCGGCGACGCCGCCCGTGCAGTTGGTCAGGTTCAGGCCTTCGGCGGACAGGTGCAGGCCGCCCGGGCCCGCGTAGCCGCGCGGGCAGCCCGGGGCGGCCACGGTCAGCGTTACGCAGATCTGTGACAAATAACGACTACTTAGAAAACTTGAAAAACCCCCGACATTTTCGTTTCAAAGTCCAATATCTCAAAAACGGCTGAACAGATTTTCATGAAACATGGCTAAGGACACTCGGGATCACATCAGCTATCGAATATAAAAAACCGCATTCAGATCGGTCCATCCGTTTGGGAGCTACGATACCAAAGACAGATACAAAGACACGTTAAACTTATAACACCCCTCTCTTTGCGTCGGGGGTTAAAAACAAAGTTAGTTTCTGAAGTAAGTGGCCCTATATGGGGAGGGGCTACGAAAACCAAATTCAGTTGAGAGAGCGGAAAGATGCCTCCTCAAAGTCATATTTTCCAAACCTTATAGATTCCCCACCTCTGAGCTATATAAGGACTGTGACTTATTGTCTAGGAAATTATACATTTTGGGAAGCATCGCAAAACTACATTACACACTGACATATCTGCACACAGTTGATAATGGAAGGAGAAAACGTAAAGCTGCACCATTACCTACCTACTTTGAATATATTCTCCATGCAAACATTTAACTGCAAAAAAATCAGTTAAGCAATGGTTAAAAATGCTGCAGCTGAAGCACTAATGTCTTAAACACTATTAAAGATACACATACACGCAGACACACACACACACACACACTCACACGCACGGACAAGTGAACGTACTAATTGAGTTACTTTTAGATTAAGTTAGTTTAGCTTTATGTAAATTAAACACGCTTAATTAATCCAGTATTAATTGGTTGTACAACCGCGTAAGGGGTTTATGGAAGAGCGGTGTCTCCTGACACAAGTATCTTTATTACTCAAAAGGAGATTCCAAGCTTGCTTTTGTTAACCTTTTTGATTACAAATAAATCATTTTCATTTCAGTAAGTAAGCACATGAAACCATGACTCGATACTCAAATGCCTGGAATAAGGGGACAATCCACTAATAAATCTTGATAAATAAAATTGAACTCTATGTTTTAACTGCCCAGACTGTTTTTAAATTGACCACAGATAAGCCGAAAAACGAGACCGAAAGAATCCTCCTTCGGTCTCTTCCGTGACTCCCTCTGATTGGCATATTATAATATATACAGGGTGTAACAAAAATAGGGTATGAACCGATGAAGGGCTTGACAGGTATCGTGTTCTGATAAGAAAAAGAGAAAAAAAAATTTTTTGACGCGATTTTTTTTTTAACATTTGTATGGAGTTCGTCGCCCCAGTCGGCCAACGCTTCATACAGAGGTAAAAAAAAATCGCGTTAAATTTTTTGAATTCTTTTTTTCTTATTAGAACACGATACCTGTTAAGCCCTTCATCGGTTCACACCCCATTTTTGGTACACCCTGTATACATATCTATCATCATCCTCCTAGTGTTATTCCCGGTTGTGCCCTAAAGGAGCCCGGGGTCCGTTTTGACACCTAATCCCAAGATTTGGCATAAGCACTAGTTTTACGAAAGCGACTGCCACCTGTCCTTCCAAAGATGGAAAACTAGACCTTATTGTGATTAGACCGGTTTCCTCACGATGTTTTCCTTCACCGAAACGCTATCGGTAAATATTCCGTACATGGGTACCGAAAAACTCATTGGTACGAGTCGGGATTCGAACCCACGACCGCCGCTTGACAGCCGCATGCCTGAACCACCAGGCTACCGTAGCTTCAGGACATATATATCTATAGTAATTACCTATATTGGAAAGGGACATACTAAGACAAAGTGACTCTTTCGGTTTGCGTTTTGGTCACAGTAGACTCTACGTAGTGTCTCCTAGCTCCACGCTCAAATGTGAACCCATTTCATGTAGCTACCAGTTACAATTGGGTCAATCAACTATTTCTTGTTGCTATTCTGTCAGGAGACAATATTACAGTTTCTTAAAAATAATGTTACAATACGGACTTCTAACGTGCCTACAAGATGGGCCATAGAAAAAGGGGTCGAACTTGACAAGGAAACCCCACATTACATAAATACATACATACATTCACGCCTTTATTCCCAAAAGGGGTAGGCAGAGCACATGAAACGTATGTTCCAGCGCGACTTTTAGCATAAATGTGGGTATAAAAGATCGACAAAATGTGATATTCTATGTGATATTTCTAGCCCATCGCCCACAACACACTTCAACACAGGTCCCTTAGTCGACTTTTACGACACCCACGGGAAGGAAGGGGGTGGTGAAATTCTAACCCGACACCACACGGGTAACCCCACATTCTATGATTTTAAAACCCATAAATCGCAGTTTTAAAAAGAGACGACGTGAAACAGAAAGTCACCTTAAATCTTGTATGAAATTCAATTGTGGACTTCTCGTCTCCCCGCCCCCGAAACGTGCTTCGCCAATTATACGGAAGTCACCCACAATATTTAATTGCATGTTTGAGAAAAATACTTTTCCCGAGACCAAGAAATGTCACAATCGTAAGCCATGCGCATCCCAGTTATGGTCTAGTGCCCACCGCTGGGTGGGTTACCGATTGGAAATTCTGGGATGGACGCCTCAGCCATCACATGTCAGGGCCCAAGGGCGTAGCTAGGATTTTGTTCAAGGCATACGTTTGTCTACACAATCATCATCATCATCATCATCATATCAGCCGAAAGACGTCCACTGCTGGACATAGGCCTCCCCCAAAGAGTGCCAAAGTGACCGGTCCTGCGCCACCCGCATCCAGCGGACTCCAGCAACCTTTACCAGGTCATCAGTCCACCTTGCGGGGGGCCTACCCACGCCGCGCCTTCCGGTTCGTGGTCGCCACTCGAGAACCTTTCCGCCCCAACGGCCATCGGTTCTACGACCAAGAATATATCTGAGATAAATGCTGCATGAGCAATGGGGCTCTTCTAGGGGGGGGAAGCTGCCCCCCCCGTACCTCGCTTGTCAGGGCCCCCTGAAAAATAACTATTCGCCCATGGTCACAATGCCACGGAATCAGGTTGTAGATTTGCACAAGACTACATACCTGAACTGCTACTAGGGAGAGAGTGGCGAGCCACTGCTGCCAGCCGGCCGCGATGTCGCGGAAAAGAGAACGCCCTGTGAAAAAAAAAAAAAAGACAATCATCAGCAAACGAAAAAACCATACAATGCGAGCTCCTTACAAATTTCTATCCAAACACGTGCCTAAAACCCCGTGTCCGCATGTTCGAACTAAACGGCTGCCTGGCATCGTTTTGACACCCCGCCCCCGACCCCGTACAATGGCAATGGCACCCATGCTGTGCGGCCATTTTGCGGCGCCACTGAGACTTCTATGGTTTTTTCGTTCGCTGATAATAATATACATTTCACTAGATGCTCACAAGGTGCATCTAGTGAAATGTATTTTTGAGAAATAATAAGGTTCTGTCAAAAAAATAATTTTTGGTGCAACCTTCTAATGCCAACTGTTCTATTCTCTATACCGTCATCAACTGCTCGTTGAGACGATCCTAATAATCCCAAGCTCAACGGTGTGACGCCATTGCCACTTTCTGTCTCCATCATCAGATCAGCTTGATGGTACCATAATCTTGAATTGTCATCGAAACTATACTAAAACCCAAAATTTCTGCTCAATCGGTTGAAGATATCTGCTTAAAAATTGAGTTGCAAGATTCCACCCGAACAATAGTAGTTTATGCAACTGATCCATAATGAGGGTCCTTTAAACACGATCGTGGTTTTATGAAACGAGCGTCAGCGAGTTTCATAATAGGATCACACGAGTGTTTTAAGGCTTAATTATGTACAGTTGCATACACCTCTTTATCTACACACATATCATAAGTACTCTAAGATGGGTTCACAATTCTACTTTCGTAACAACAAAAAAATGACAACAGCAATGGCGGCAATTCGACCCTCCATCAAGAGATCAAGACGAATGGTTTTTTTTTAAATCATAGACAAACGAATGAAGTCCTTATACTCATGTCACTCGAGATCAAATGTCGTGCGTAAATATTTAAAAAAAACATACTGAATTGACGTTTCGTATCGATAACTGTTTTAATATCTATGGATACTAGAATAGAGACCCCACTTGAGTTTAGACAGCTGTTCCAAATTTAAACTCATAAGTCATAACGTTACGAAAATCTATATTGTTATAATTTATAACATTACAGTACAGATTTTACCTATTACCACAGACAAGAAAGTTGTCATAGTAAAATCGGTTGTAATAATGCTGGTCGTTTCCTACGGTTTCTGAATGCATTTTGGAACACTTAATGATGTGTGCGTACATACACAGTTAAATAAAAGCTTGTAAAAAGTGCTTTTAACACTTAGACAAGTTACTTTAGCCACGCGCGACGGTTAAAAGGTACAACTTCGAAAATGATCGCAAATCGCATTTTGTCGTGATACATAGGAAACACTGGTAAGTCGCGGGAGCCTGGATGCGGGAGGCGCAGTGCCGGTGCGCGTGGCACTCTTTGGGGGTCTTTCGGTTGATATGATGAGCGGTGACCGGGGCTCGAACAGTTCATGCGGATGACGTTAAAATTACGTAATTTTGCACACGGATGTGACATATCGCACGAACAAAATCGTGAGGAAATCCATGAAACTTATACAGTATAACGGGGCGATGTCGTGAATAAAGTGTGTGTTACGTAATTTGCTTTGGTACGCTTATTTATAATAAAAGTAAATGTATTATTAAAAAAATCAAAAAAGACAATTTAATGTTATAATTATTCATGGCATTTATGTACGCGGCTCATTTCAAGTGAGGATATCGTTTAATTAAAGAGGTTTATAAATGAGAAGCGGTCCCTAGTATTTTCATAAACAATTTATGAAAATACTAGGGGCATTTCGCCGGTTGGCGACCACCTAATTTCATGTGCCGGTTGGCGACCACTTAGCTGAGTTGGTGAACTGAAAGGATATTTTCTCGGTTTTTTTTTAGATCTCTATTCTAAAACAACAAAAATAAACATGTACAACTAATTGTCTTTATAGGGTCTGTAGAATTGATGTTATCCTCAATAGAAAAACTTTCTCCTTCAGGTGGTCGCGTAACCAACGTAATGACCCTATTTAAATCATCCTATGAGCGGTTTGACGTCATCCGCATTGTTCGATAAGATAAGATAACATAAGACGATCCTCACCAGGAGTGATGGTCTGTGTGGTCCTCATGAAGGCGCACTCCAGCGCGCCCACGACGAGATACATGGCGGCCAGGCGCTGCAGCACGCCCGGGAGCCGCGCGTCCGCCCACGAGCACTTCACCGACCCGAGGACCACGCCGGCCATGGCCATTAGCAGGGCTCGGAGGGCCATCTGAGGACATACACTCGTTGTTAAACAGACATTGAACCGAAATACACCGATCGGTGTACATATTTTATTTTCTTTTCTTCTTTTTTATCGTACCACGTTTTGTATAATGGGCACACATCAAATATTTGTAGCTTTGTTAGTTGTTTTTGAGTTATATAAGTAAAATTACAATTTGTTTATATATGTTTGTCCTTTCCATATATATTTTCTACACATATATTTTTCTGGGTTCTACAAGAATACCAGTGTTGTTCAATTGCGAGCAAAGCTACGTGTTGTAAACTCAGTGGAGTTGGAGCCTTTTTGTCTTGCTGCAATGCACACAGTTTATTTCTGTGCATAAAAACTGATTGTTGTATGTTATTTTAATGTGCTTTTAAGTTTTGTATTTTTTTTTCTCTTATTGTAATTTGTGTGTATTTAGCAAACAAATAAAACGATTTATCTATCTATTTATCAAACATTCGCGTACTTTTTTAGGGTTCCGTACCCAAAGGCTAAAAATGGGACTCTATTACTACGACTCCGCTGTCCGTCCGTCCATCTGTCCGTCTGTCACCAGGCTCATGAACCGTGGCAGTTAGACAGTTGAAATTTTCACAGATGATGTATTTATGTGGCCGCTATAACAACAAATACTTAAAAACAGAATAAAAAATAATATTTAAGGGGGCTCTTATACAACAAACGTGTTTTTTTTGCTGTTTTTATAGATAACTAGCTGATGCCCGCGGCTTCGCCCGTGTGGTTATAGGAAAATGTAACATATTGAATTTTCCCGTGGGAATTAGATGTTTTCCCGCTGGAAAAGTAGCCTATGTCACTCTCCAGCCTCTAAACTATCTCCGTACAAAAAATCACATTAATACGACGCTCCGTTGCGACGTGAAAGAAGGACAAACAAACACACACACACACTTTCGCATTTATAATTGTTGGGGCTTCGATTTTAAGTGGACTTTCATAGGTTTCAAAACACGTTCGTTTGTCCTTTCCCTAAATCTTGTTGAGAGCGCGGCGGTGGGTATACCTTGAAAGCACGTTTCACACTCAAAGAAAACCAAAAAACAACTCACCTAGCTTCAGCGCCTCGGGAAATCCATGAAAACATGCACAATACACGGCACAGCAGTCACCCTTGTCACCAACAGAAAGTTTTAGAAGGAAAGCGGCGCGGGAGTAGAAAATTAGATGCACACGGTACGGCCATATTGTTCCCACTGACTTTTTTTGACAACTAGTGTTGCGCTAGCCGTAAACAGAGGCATAGTGATGCCCCTAGTGCATTCGAAAGCCGACTTGCATCAGTTTCAGTGAGAGTGTCTAGTATTCAATAAGTAATGAAAAATGCTTTCATCGGCCTAAACATACCCCCCGCCTAGAAGGGCAAAGATCTCTTTGGTCTTCTACAGAACAAAGAAAGCGGGACAACAATTAAATAAATGCGAAAAGGAAAAAAAAATACAATAAGCGGAAAACCATATTATGGTTAATGTGACCTGAATAAGGCGACATTATTAAGTAAGCAAAGATTACTGAAGTGGTAAGGGAGAAACCTTTACCACGGGTCTTTTATAAATGCCTGAATTCGTGCGTACGGAAACCACGCGGATGATACCATCTTTACCCGGGAAAACGTCTTCGATCACACCTAGTGGCCATTTCAAAGGAGGAACGTTGTCTATATTTAGTAAAACTACCGTCCCCTTGGTTACAGGTTTAGTCGGAGTATTCCATTTTTGTCGCATTTGAAGCGTATGCAAATATTCCGTTTTCCATCGCTTCCAAAACGATTGAATAATTTTGTCTATCAGATATTTACGTTTAACTAAACTGATAGATAGGGTTGACACGTCTGCGTTATGTAAAGAATTTAACGGCGCGAGGGTTAAAAAATGCGAGGGAGTAAGAGCAGTCGGCTCTGATGGATCAGCATTTAATATAGTCAACGGACGCGAGTTTAAAACTGCTTCTATTTGCGTTAAAACAGTCAACATTTCTTCGTACGTTAATAGTTGGTCACCGATTACACGTTTTAAATGTAGTTTTATACTACGTATATTAGACTCCCACGATCCACCAAAATGTGGAGCGCTTGGCGGGTTAAATTTCCAGCTGATGCCTTGTTCAAGGGTTTCAGCGGAAAGCGCGGTTTTATACTCGTTTGAATTAAGAAGTTGGGTCAATTCATCAAAATGAGATTTTGCTCCAATAAAATTGGTTCCATTATCAGAATATAAACTTAAACAAGTGCCTCTGCGCGACACAAACCGTTTAAACGCGTTAATGAAGGCGGGTGTACTCAAATCTACCGCTAACTCAATATGAGTACAGCGAGTCGCGAGACAGATAAACAAACAGATATAAGCTTTCTGCTGACGTGCGCCTCTATAACGACTTAATAGAACAGGAATAGGGCCCGCGAAGTCTACGCCAGTATTCAAAAAAGGCTTCGCTTCGATGACGCGGCAGATGGGCAAATCAGCCATGAATGGAGAATCTACTTTAGGAGAAGCGGTATAACAGCGATTGCACAACTGAAACCGTTTACGAACTATGTTTCTACCAGAGAGTATCCAATATCTTTGGCGTAAAAGAGACATAAGCAAATTGGGCCCGGCATGTAAAAACCTTTTGTGATAAGCGTCAATTATTAAGTTCACGACGTGGTCGTTGTTTGGAAGTAAAATTGGGTGTTTAGCGAAATAGTCTAACTCAGACTTATCTAGTCGACCGCCGACCAGAAGTAAGTTATTTTTGAAAATTGGACAAAGTTGTCTCATGCGTTTAGATGGGGATTTATTCTTTAAAATATTATCCTTGTCTTCAGCGAAATGCACCGACTGAACTGAAGCAAGAACTGCCTCTTCAGCGGCTTGTAAATCAGGGGGCATAATGCGACCTGACCGAGGTAGCTTTTTAACAAAGCGTAGCACGTAAACTATTACACGAAGCAATTTACTCCACGAAGAGAAACGAGTAGCGAGTTCATACAAGAACGGCTTATTAGCTTCGGTCGTTAAAAATGCTTGGGCATTAGCCTTTACTTCTGGTGGGTCGTCTTGCCCGTCAAAGACAAAGTGGTCAAGAGGCCACTGCGTGATCGGTAGCTTGGTCCAAGAGGGACCGTGGAGCCAAAGCGGATGCTCAATTAGCTGACTGGGGGCGAGACCACGTGACAAGCAGTCGCACGGGTTCTCTTTGCCCGAGACATGGAAAAACTTAGACGCGGGTAAGTAATCATTAATTTGCGCGATACGATTACTGACAAAAACATTAAAGCGATGCGGAGAGGAATGTATCCACTGTAAAGTGACACTTGAGTCCGTAAATGCAAAGATGTTTGAAATCCTGCATCGATCTGATATATTATCAGAGACATAGCGCATAAGTTTCGCAAGGAGCAAACTTGCACATAATTCTAACCGCGCGAGAGTTAGAACTTTCACGGGTGCTACCTTTGACTTGGCACACACAATATTCACTATATTATGAGGCAGCCCAGGATGCGACACGCAAAGATAAACAACGCCTCCGTACGCAACCATACTTGCGTCAGAAAAACCTACCAACGTCAATTCGCAGTCCTCCGAATTGATGCCGAGGTGGCGCGGAAATTTAAGATTCTGTAAAAGCGGAAGTTCAGCTTTGAACTTTAACCATTGAGTGCAAATGTCCGCGGGCGGGCTTTCGTCCCAATCTAGCTTTAGTAACCAGAGGGTTTTAATAAGTAACTTCGCGTACAAAATTATCGGCGCGGCGATACCTACTATATCCCACAGCTTGGCAACAGTAGATAGAATTGTACGTTTCGTAACAACGTTATGTGGGTCTAAATTTACAGTTATAGCGAACTGGTCTTCAATAGGACACCAACGTAGACCTAAAATCTTTAAATCGTCCTTATCGGAGATGTCGACCGTAGCAGACAATCGATTTGGTTCTGGCACGTGTTGTAGTAACGCGCGTGAATTACTTGAAAATTTAACCAGGTCTAGACCAGCCTTCAGAAAAAGGTTAATTAAATCGCGGGAGAGATTAATAGCGGTGGACTCATCCATAACGGAAGTAGCTAAGTCGTCCATATATAAATCGCGGGACACTGCAGCGGCTGCGGCGGGAAAATATTTTCCTTCGTCCTGTATAAGTTGCTTGATCGTGCGCATTGCCAAATAAGGACTGCACTTAAGACCGAAACAGACGCGGTTAAATTCGTAAAGCTGCGGTTCATCCTCATTAGAAAAGCGGTAGATGATGCGGAGAAAGCGGTGGCATTCCGGAGAAACTAAAATTCTCAAAAACATTTGGCGGATATCCGAAGTTATTGCGATCGGAAATAACCGAAAATGAAATATTATTGCGAGCAAATCTGATTGCAGATTAGGTCCAGCGTATAAACAATCATTGAGAGACAAGTTAGACGTAGTCGCGGCACTAGCGTCTAGACATAGACGGACCTTGGTAGTTAGTTTATCGTCACGAACTACAGGGTGACTAGGTATAATGTAAGAAGTGGAATTATTATCCAAGTCCTTTACCAAAGAAATATATTCTTGTTTTAAGTAATCGCGAATAATCTCATCATATTGTTTATGAAGGATATTATTTTGTTTAAACCTTCTCTCTAGGGCGGTATACCTTCGCGTCGCGGTCGGAAGTGAATCGCCTAGTTCTCGGGGGTCGCGGCAAAACGGTAAAGGCACGATATAGCGACCAAGAGAGTCTCGTGTCGTTTGTTGTGTATAAATGTCTTCACACGCCTTATCGCCTGCGGAAAGGTGTTTGCGGATCGGTACCTCTTCGACTTCCCAAAATTTGGAAAGCAGAGCGTCTACGTTTGTAGTAGTCGTAAAAAACGTGTTAAGCTTAGATGCCCTAGGTCCGACGATAGCTGCGGAACCTGAAATGATGTACCCGAACACCGTATCGATAGCATCAGGGCAACCGGAAGGCCCTATAATGCGGTCAGTTTTCAATATGCATTTAATAAAATCTTCGGCGCCTAGAAGCAAATCAATTTTGCCCGGCAGGTACCAATGTTTATCACTAAACGAAATATTTTTCAAATATTCGAGAGCTTCGGTATCTATTTGACCTTCAGGCAGATTGCCGGAGATTTTATCAATAATTAACGCTTGCAAATCAAACTTGAAAGTAGGATCGAATTGCGAAAACAAAGTTAAATTCGTTGTACCCTTAATCGGCTGAGAGCTTTCTCCTATTCCATGAACCAAGGTATTCTTGTCGTCAGGCGTGACGTCAAACCCTAAATTACGTACGCACCGCGAGCTTAAGAAATGATTTTGCGAACCTAAATCAACTAAAATTCGAATATCGCGGCGATTACCGTACGCATCTAACACCTGTGCCATCGCGGTACCTAGTAAAACCATTTTGCGAGAATCTCGTTTAGTAGTAGCAGCGCCAGCAAAGCCTACCGGCATATTATTATTGCTGCGCTGTTCATGCGCGGCTGCAGCGGGCGAGTCTGCGAGCGCGGATGGCGCAGCGGGCGCGCGCGGCGGCGTGTATTCGCGCGGCACGAAAGCGGATGGTCGCGGCTGAGAATGCATCTGAGCATCGGGTTGATGTTGATTGCGGCATAACTGGCTATGATGAGCCTTGTTACAGAACTTACAAGTCGAAGTGGACTTGCACAAGGAAAACGTATGACGAACGCTTAAACAGTTAACGCAACCGTTACATTTTTTAACCACGTTATATTTTTCAATAGGCGACAATTTTAAAAATCGTTCGCATTGGTACAATTGAATGTGTTTATTACTATTGCAGTAACAACAAACTTGTGCCGATGACTGGCTGTTGCTAACGAGAAAAGTTTGCATATTATTTTGCGAGCGCTTATTGGCGACCGACTCATAGCGCGAGTCGCGCCCGTACGAAGTATGCTGCGAGACAACAGCTGACGATGGCGCCATAGTACGCTGCAATATTTTCGCATGATTGCGAACAAAATGAACGAATTCGTCGTAATTCGGAAATACAGTCTTACTACTGAGAGACATCTCGAATGCTTTGGAGGTCTCTGTATCCATTTTGCGCAATGCTAAATGTACAAATATAAAATCAGCTAAATCTTTGATGTTTAGCTGACGTAGTGCGGACACCGACGTCGAAAATTGATCGATCAAACTGTCTAAGCTAGTCGCATTAGGTTTACCTGTTAAAGGCTTCAAATTAATGATGTTTTCTAAGTATGAAATAGCGATCGCGCGACTATCCTCATATTTTTGCACTAAGGCATCATACAAAATTTTATAATTGTCTGAGTTAGGAGTAATACCTACACAAATGCTCTGAGCTTTGCCTTTTAGCTTTGATATTAAATATTGAATGCGTTGAGCGTCACATAACGCAGTGTTATGATGAACTGTCGTTCGGAACGATTCTATAAACAATGGAAATGCCTGTATGTCTCCGTGAAAATCGGGAATTTGTATGTCTGGAAGTTTAAAGACCGGCTTCGCGGGTTCTTGAACATTAGTCGAATCGCTCAACCTTTTATATGCGGTGTTAATTGCATAGTACATATCATCGAATGCCCATAACGTTTCGAAGTTTGGTTTAAAATCCTCATTCAACTTTAAAGCAGTCGAATTTATTTCATCGAGCAGTGTAATAAATTCGTCGCGTAAACTCGTTACATTTTCGGCTTGCATTAAAAACAAACTAGTTTTGTCTCGTCGTGTTTTCGGAATGGAATCGTAAATACTTTGAATGCGCGCGAAGTAAGAATCACGTTTAGATTCTAATAAAGTTAATTTATTTTCATCCTCCATTTTTATTGCGATTATTCAAAAATGGAACACTTAACAACCACAGAAAATACGAAGGTTCGTCAATAATATTGGAACGACTTTGAACAGAACAAGAACATTGACCGTGACCATAAGTGCGAGCGAGACGAAGTATAGGTATTAGCGAACCAAGTGCAACGTAAAATGGTCGCGTAATATTCTACCGTACACAGAATTCAAATAAACGGCGTATAGGTTAACTTTGTATGGAAAGTTATTGAAAAATGCGGGGTTATTATTAAAATCTTATTAGAAACAAATAAGAATGCGGTAAAACCCAAGCCACAATGGCTTATAGGTATGAAATTGTGATAAATTTAGGACATTTAATGCGATAAATTACGTTAAGATGGCGGAGCGTTGGTGCAACGTGACGATAAAATTTGATTTAAAGGGAAATTTCTACCGAACATGCGGTTCGACGGACCAAAATATGTTGGGGCTTCGATTTTAAGTGGACTTTCATAGGTTTCAAAACACGTTCGTTTGTCCTTTCCCTAAATCTTGTTGAGAGCGCGGCGGTGGGTATACCTTGAAAGCACGTTTCACACTCAAAGAAAACCAAAAAACAACTCACCTAGCTTCAGCGCCTCGGGAAATCCATGAAAACATGCACAATACACGGCACAGCAGTCACCCTTGTCACCAACAGAAAGTTTTAGAAGGAAAGCGGCGCGGGAGTAGAAAATTAGATGCACACGGTACGGCCATATTGTTCCCACTGACTTTTTTTGACAACTAGTGTTGCGCTAGCCGTAAACAGAGGCATAGTGATGCCCCTAGTGCATTCGAAAGCCGACTTGCATCAGTTTCAGTGAGAGTGTCTAGTATTCAATAAGTAATGAAAAATGCTTTCATCGGCCTAAACAATAATATTAGTAAGGATGATTCTTCGTGCGCGAGTCCGAGGCGCACCTGGACGGTTTTTTTTTTAAATAACAAGCCCAGGATCGTGCAAGGTAGAAGAAGAATAACGCTAGGTAGAAGGAGAAGACTACAACGGTGGTGGCTTACTTACTTACTAAATTACTTACTCTCAACACAAGAGCTTGGGAGCACTTACTACTTACTAGACATGAGTAGTTCGCGAATGAGTGATTCAAATGAAGTACATCACTTGGTGTCACTCTTTCGTTCACTAGTTCAGTTCGGATTCATATACTTCAATACTTGAGTATATCATTTAGAAAATTGTTAGTTAATTCTGCCTATTGATCATTGAATATGATTCGATTCGATGATATGAGGATTTAATGTTATTTTAATTTTAAATACGGCATGTTGGTGTTTATACTATACGCTTGCATTGTATTATTGTGAATAAATAAATAAGTAACATTATAACAATAGTTCATTGAAAGACGCGTACGACTGATATGATATACTCAATCTAATCTATCTATCTATCTATATCGACTGATGTAGATGCACCTCTAGGCTACTGAACTAAATTGAACTAGTGAACTAAAAGAGTGATATACTTCACAGCGAACGAAGGATGCATATAAATCTTTTCTTTTTAGTGACACATTTTGCGCATGACTACTACTTACTACCTTGCTCACCATACCTACACCATAATTACAGACCAAGTAGTGGCGTAACTAACCTAAACGTAACCTAACTAGTGGACCTGCTGCCTGGCAGAAAGTAAACTTCACTGCCACTACATAGTATAAAACAGAGTCGCTTCCCGCTGTCTGTCCCTATGTACGCTTAGATCTTTAAAACTACGCGACGGATTTTGATGCGGTTTTTTTTAATAGATAGAGTGATCCAAGAGGAAGGTTTGTCGACCGAGCGAGCGAAGCGAGCGAAGCGTCTATGCTTCAGCTTGGACGCAAAATAGTTTTTCCTCATGTCCGGATGTTTGGATTTCCCCAGGTTCTCGCCTAGAGTTCACATTTCTCAACGGATTCTCATGAAATTTTGTAAGTAGGTTCGGTAAGTATACAGTTTTTTTTTGTCGAGTCAGTTTTTCGTAATTTTGAAAAATGGCGGAGTTATGGGTTGGAAACGTAAAAAATTACAAGAAAGGGGTCAGCGTTGACTAACTGACTTGGTACAATTTTTATGTTCACCACTGTATCTTGAATTCCGATTTCGATGCGCGAACTCTACAGCTCACAGAGCCTCTAGTATGTACAATATAGTACCCGTGCGAAGCCGGGCGGGTCGCTAGTAGAGTATAAAAGTACAGTTGCGAATATTTGCTATCTTCATCCTCCTAGCGTTATTCATGGTTGTGGCCCAAAGGAGCCTGATGGGGTCTGCTTTGTAACCTAATCCCAACATTTGCCGTAGAGAGTTTTACGAAAGCGACTGCCATCCGACCTTCCAACCCAGAGGGAGAACTAAACCTTATTGGATACAAAATAAATAAATAAACAGTGACACCGAGGCGAAGTGAAGTTACCCTTTGTAAAGTGATCCCACCATCTAGCGGGAGCCTCCCGAACTAACCTGTTTGAGAGCTGTAACCCTGGGCAGCGAGGACCTCAGGCGCGCGTTCAGGGACAGCACGAGGGCCTGGCCCATGGCGAACGCGAACCAGGGGAACACCACATCGGCCATGGTCAACCCGTTCCATACGGAGTGTGAGAATATGCCGTAGCCGCCGCCGCCGGCGTTCACGAAGATCTGGAAATTATGACGGGTTTAATGACGTTGGCTGGATAGGACGCAGGAGCGCACGGGCAGACTGTCGCAGCAAGACGCTGAGGAGGTGGAGAGAAAGATCGGGGATGCGATTTTCCAGGCAGCCATCGAAACCGATCTTGACACCATAGCGGAGGCCCCTGCATTTTCGGGTAGACCAAGTGTGGTGGATGGTTACCTGAAACTGTGGTGCCAGGACGCAAAAACCAAACAGTGGCTGATGACTTGGTTGACAACGGCCACACTAGCAAACGGAGACCGTCTCGTCGGAAAGAGGGAGGACGAGATGGTCAGAAAAACTAGATGTGGCATACTCATCCCGTCCATAGAAGACAACCTCACCAAGGTAGGAAGGGTTCTCAATTTCCAGAACTCGTGGGCTGAGGTGAGGAAATGGACCATACACCAAGCCATCCCTCTGAGGACGAGAGGATGCACACTGATGCTGGTGGGCATACCGGAGAGTGTGGTCCCTGCTGTGCTGGAAAGGAACAGGAAACTGAACTACCTGTGTGGGTCAGTCTACATTCGTTTCCAGCATAGTGGGGGGCACTTCAAAGATTCCCCACCAGAAACAAACACAAACCCAGATGAGGATAACACCCAGAGCCCACCCACTGCGATGGAAACCGATGGCGCCGATAACGAACCCGACTCAGACGTGGAAGAAGGCATTTTGCTGGATTCCGAAGACGAAGAGGGGTGCACCAAGGGGATCAGTCTCCTGGACCTAAAGGGGAAGAAGGTGGAGGAGACATCGACCGATGGCTCCTTCGCTCTGTAAGGTCCTCCAGGTTAACCTCCAGCACAGCGAGACTGCAACGGCTCAACTTCGACGGTGGCTGGAGGTTAACAATACATCAGTCATCCTGATCCAAGAGCCGTGGGTCAGGAACACACGTATAAACGGCCTCTGCAACACCGGAGGTAAATTAATATACAATACACAAAATAAGCCTAGGACGTGTATACATATATCTCGTAACATAATAGCACAACCACTAACTGAATTCTGTTCCAGAGACGTGTGTGCTATAAAACTCCTCAGAACACAAAACTCAAGCATACCGGAGATAGTTCTCGCATCCGTCTATATGGCGGCTGAGGATGAACCCCCTCCTATGGAAATGAACAACCTTATCCGCTACTGCGAACACAAAGGGCTGGAGCTGGTCGTCTCGGCGGACAGCAACGGTCACCACAACCTATGGGGAATGGAAACAAACAACAAAAGAGGTAACGATATTGTTGAATACCTAATGACTACTAACCTGGACATCCTAAACACAGGAGCAAAACCAACATTTGTCACTCGCAGATGTAACACTATAATTGACATTACTTTAAGCACAGGGCTAGCAGCTCAACACGTATCCAACTGGCATGTGTCGGACGAGCTATCGTGCTCCGACCACAGGTGGATCCGCTATGACCTCACAGCCGACACAACCAAACCAACACCCAGAAGAAATCCGAGACGCACAGACGTTGAGGCATACAAGGAGATTCTGGTAGGTAAACTAGACAATAACATACACACACAGGCCTCACAACACCACAGAACTGGAGGAACAGGTAAACAGACTCACGCAACATATAACAGAGAGTTATGAGAACACATGCCCATTATCGACACCACCAGCCAGTGGCAATAACGCAAACTCCGACTGGTGGGGTTCGGAAATGGAGCGGATGAGAACCAAAATGAGAAGACTACTGAACAGAGCAATAAATACAAAAGCTGAAGATGACTGGGACAAATATAAAACGGTCAAAGCCAATTACAAAAAGAGAATAAGATACAGAAGATCTGCATCATGGCGGAATTTCTGTGACAACATATCCAGTAGCACACAAGCCAACAGAACAAGGAAGATACTAGCCAGCCAACCCAGTCAACTACTGGGCACACTGAGAAGACCAGACAATACCACCACCAGCAATCCATCGGAGACTGAAAGTCTATTGGTGGAAACCCACTTCCCGGGGTGCAAGGTAGTTGACGTACAAACCTGGGCAGACCAGGACGAGAACTTTCATCCAAAAGATAACGAGTGGAAGATAGCAGAACGAATAACAGAGGAAAACAAAACGGCCTGGGCGATAAATAGCTTTGACAACTACAAATCACCAGGTCTAGACGGTATCTACCCTGCCTTACTAAAGTGGGGAGGACATAAGCTGATCGAACATCTATCAACCATACTATGCAGTTGCATTGCATACAGATACATACCATTAAAATGGAGAGAGGTAAAAGTAATTTTCTTACCGAAACCGGGGAAGAGTGACTACTCAGACCCAAAATCCTTTAGACCCATAAGCCTAACCTCTTTCATGTTAAAGACCCTGGAGAGACTCTGCGACAGGGACTTAAAAGACACGGCCCTTAAGAACATAAAGATACATCCAAACCAACATGCCTACAGCCAAGGTAAATCGACAGACTCAGCCCTTCATGCTGTAGTAACCAACATAGAAGACGCGCTCGCCAGAAAGAACTCCTGTCTAGGCACCTTCATTGATATAGAGGGTGCGTTCGACAGGACCAACTTTAGCAGCATAAAAAAAGCACTAGGAAGACATAAAACCGAACAGCTGCTCATAGAATGGATTATGAACATGCTAAAGAAAAGAATTATAAAACTATCCGAAAACCAAAGCCACCAGGCACTAGTCATAAGAGGATGCCCTCAAGGAGGCGTCCTCTCGCCACTGCTGTGGAACCTGGTAGTAAACGACCTAATAACGAAACTAAACAATAACCGCTTCCTAACGATAGGATATGCGGACGACATAGTTATACTGGTCAGCGGCCTGATCACAAGCACACTATGTGAACTAACACAAACAGCACTGAAAATAATAGAGAAATGGTGCAAGGAGAATGACCTATCGGTAAACCCAAAGAAAACCGACACAATTCTCTTCACAAATAAACGTAAATTGGGTACCTACGAAATGCCAACACTATTTGGCACAAAACTAACACTCTCGAAGGAGGTGAAATATCTAGGTATAACACTAGACGACAAACTAAATTGGAGCAAACACCTAGACAGTAGACTAAACAAAGCAACAGTAGCCTTCTGGCAATGCAGAAGGATGGTGGGGAAGAAATGGGGCCTGGCTCCCCACATCATACTGTGGCTGTACAAAATGGTGATAGTACCAATGATAAGCTATGGTGCCATAGTATGGTGGCCCCGTACCCAAACCACGAGTGCAATTACCAAAATCCAGAAAACACAAAGACTAGCATGTGTGGCGGCTACGGGATGCATGAGAACAACCCCAACAGCAGCACTAGAAATAATGCTAGGACTCCTACCTTTACACATGCACATACAAAAGGAAGCGGCTGCGACGGCAA
Organism: Epinotia bilunana; assembly: GCA_947049275.1. Classification (NCBI taxonomy): domain Eukaryota; kingdom Metazoa; phylum Arthropoda; class Insecta; order Lepidoptera; family Tortricidae; genus Epinotia; species Epinotia bilunana. The sequence continues at coordinate 5,235,945 of OX346272.1, read as the reverse complement.
TACGCCTAAAAAACCTCAACCTATGGACAAAACTAAACACACCACACACGAAGATCCACAACAGACTGATCACAAGCCTCCCTATTATGGAGGCTCCAATCGATAAAATACCGAGAACTGCAGTCTTCAAGAAAGACTACGGCATAGTACTAACAGAAGACTCGAGGGAGGGGCTAAACCAAACAGACCTCAGAATCTTCACAGATGGTTCGAAAACAAATACGGGAACGGGATGTGGAGTGTTCTCAGAGGACTTAAACATACACATATCCAAACCACTGGGTGAACAAAACACGGTATTCCAGGCTGAATGCGTAGGGATAATTGAAGCCTGCAATGCCATAAAGAGACGACAAGTTGAGAACACAAACATACGGATACTCTCAGACAGTAAATCGGTACTACAAGCACTGAACAGTGATAACATCACATCTAGCTTGATATACGAATGCCACCAAAACTTAACAGAGGTGTGCGCAGACAAAAACAACGTTACCATACAATGGATCAAGGGGCATAGTGGCTCAAGAGGAAACGATGCAGCGGACGAACTGGCCAGGAAAGGCTCAGAAACGGCGGCATACGGACCGGAACCAATCTTACCCCTGCCACAAAGCTACATATACAATCAACTTGACCTATACACCAAAGACCTACACCAGAGATATTGGGAGGATATAGACACATGCAGACAGACCAAAGAGATTCTGTCAAAACGCGACAACAAACTCACAACCGCACTACTGAGGACACACAGAAACCAACTACGCAAGATAGTAGGAATAATAACAGGACATAACACCCTGAACAGACACCTGTATAACATGGGTATCACAGACAGCCCCATGTGCAGAGCCTGCATGGAGGCGGAGGAAACAACCAAACATATTCTACTGGACTGCAAGCAGGTAGAAGTATACAGGAAAAAGCACCTAGGGTCTCCAGACACACTACGGAACGCAGTCAGGAACACAAAGGCACTCACCAACTTTGTAGAGGAGCTGGGGTGGTTAGAGTAGCGCTACCCCACCATTTCACGCAAAATAGGCACAATGGATGTCGACTTGCGGAAAAAAGCCCAGTACAACTAACTAACTAACTAACTGGATAGGACGAGGGAATGAAGAGTAAACATGATTAAAAAAGTATAACTAGGTCGCCTGTGACCGACCCATAGGGCTGTTCTGCCCTCTACTTACTCGTAGCGTCAAGCTTTATGAGAATGGACAGTTACTTCGTCGAATACTTTGAACCTTTGTGGCTCATAGTTAATTGGTTCTTGTTCTGAATTACTTTCCAAAATCATTGGGCCCATGCATGCAATGTGGACCGTATAAAAGATACTAGCTGATGCCCGCGGCTTCACCCGCGTGGTTATAGGAAAAAGTAACATATTGAAATTTTCCCGTGGGAATTAGATGTTTTCCCGCTGGAAAAAGTAGCCTATGTCACTCTCCAGCCCCTAAACTATCTCCATACAAAAAATCACATTAATACGACGCTCCGTTGCGCCATGAAAGAAGGACAAACAAACACACACACACACTTTCGCATTTATAATATTAGTAAGGATTGACTATAACACATTTTCAACTTCAATGTTTCTCTAATGAGGGTTTCCAGACTGCATGATTTCACCTGCTTGCACTGCGGCGTGAGGTCTACCCGTCGAAATCTAACAATCATATAAGCATCATGTATTGACTGGTAGATTTTAAAAAGCTGCTGTCAAATAGAGTGCAATAGATGAAAAACCCTCATCAAGTAGTGTCTCACCATCAGAGCAATAGCGATGCCGCGGAATATGTCGAGCGAGCGGAGCCGCGAGCGGGTCGGCGAGCGGGGCACGCTCACCTCGGCGGTCAGCACGCGTGTTTCAGAGCCCAACTCGTTATCCTCTCTGAAAAAAAAACAATCGAAAGATTTAGTTGTCTACAGAGTTACTTGTCCGAATTCTAAATCTTCCGAAAGGTAGATAGATAGATAAAACGTTTATTTGTTTGCTACAATCACACAGAAACAGAAACAACATCGTACAAAAACAAAATTATAACAAATATTCGATACATAATGTGGAACAGAATAGACATACAATAACATACCTAAAAAAAAAACAACATACAAATGCTGTGTGCGTTACAGCAAAACAAAAGGGTTCATGGCTCAGTTATACGCTTCTCTCTTTCGTGGGAAGCACTGGGATTCTGCCGGAGCCCAAGACACGTAAGTTCAGTATCACAACATACAAAAAATAAAAATAACTAAATCAAAACTGTACTGAAAAAAAAAAAATATAACATTCTTCCATTCATGCCAGGCGAAATGTGTGTAGTGTAGTGTAAGTAGGTGAGTAACATCAATATCACGAAATAAAATACTTAAACAGAAGGGAAATAAAAAAAAAAAATTATACCTACTTCATTTTCTTTCTTGGTCTTCTATGCTGTTATATTATTTCTAGTTTTAGTTTTAATTTAGTTTTCTTATTATTCTCTTAGTGGTTAGTCTTAGTTTATAATTTTTATTTAATATATTTTGTGTATCAATTCAACAATAAAATAAAGCTATCCAAGACAAAATAAATAATAATTATAATAAAATACATGTGCTCTGTATGGTATTTAAAGTAGAAATGTAAGAGAATAGAGATGCTGAATAGCAAAGATCTGAGAGATGAGGGCGAGTTAGGCGGCCGAGGCGTGAATGAATGCCTCGTGTTATGGCTCTGGGCGATATATTCAATACTGTCTGTTCATTTCATTTTATTTCGATTTAAACCAGATTTCTGTATCGCCAACAGTAGCTACCTACATAAAACGTTGAATAATATTCATATATATGATTCTTCTGTGCGTGTTTTCAACTGAACTCCATCGGGATGGCTGGACGGATTTTAATGAAATTGTTTGTGTGTGTTTTAGGGAGTCCCTGGATGGTGTAAATTCACAATTGGACCCGGTAGGTGGCACTGCATTTGGGTTCTTCATGAATAATTCAACTACGATGAACCACCATCCGGGTAAGACGGTGTCTTCCGAGTCCGCTAGTATTTTAAAGATCTTAAGAGTCGGCAGTAAGCTCGATTCTCCATACAAACGTAGTTACGCTCTCATTTTAAAACTACGTGTTGGATTGTAACGAAACTTTGCATGTACAATGACATGAGGTATATCTATGTCTGTAATTAGTTTATGTAGCTTCAGATACCATAGCAAAAAAATACAGCAAATTTAAGATTTTCATGCAAAACTTGGTTTTGCTGTATTTCGTTTGTTTCATAAACTGGAACCATATAAACTAATTACAGACATAGATATACCCTTATGTCAATGTATATGAAAGTTTCGTCACAATCCAACACGTAGTTTTAAAATGAGAGCGTAACTACGTTTGTACGGGAAGGTGAAATTCGGCCGAGCTTACTGCGGACTCTTAAAAAAAAGGTTTCATGAGGTGACCATGCAGCTAAGCTTTATGATGACCATGTGTCTAAGGAAAAGCAACTTTAATATTTTGAGCACAGCATTATGGAGTCATGACTAAAGTCTGTTCATGCCTCCGTACCCTGCACTGCCGAGTTGGTACTCTGATCTGAGGCCGGTGGAGCGAGTAGAAAAGATGTGTTTTCTGCGCAAACCCGTTAAGTTCTTAAACATGTTGCGAGGTGAAAGGTTGTCGAGGAGTATGGGATAAGAGAAGTTAAGCCTGTTATTTTTGAAAGATAAACTAAAAATATAATTCAATATCTTAGCAAATAATTATGCGATAAGAATTGCGATTAGAGATAGAAAGTTGCAAAAGAACGTGGGAACGGCATATAAAAGAAAGGAATTATAAAAAAACCGGCCAAGTGCGAGTCGGACTCGCGCACGAAGGGTTCCGTACCATTATCTATAAAAAACCGGCAAAAAAATCACGTTTGTTGTATGGGAGCCCCCTTAAATATTTATTTTAATCTTTTTTTTAGTATTTGTTCTTATAGCGGCAACTGAAATACATCATCTTTCTAACTATCATGGTGCATGAGATTACAGCCTGGTGACAGACGGACAGACAGCGGAGTCTTAGTAATAGGGTCCCGTTTTACCCTTGGGTACGGAACCCTAAAAAACCATGAAGTCGAACTGATAAGTAGGTACTTTCTAGTGACTACGGATAGGTTTTGTGATGCGGTGTATACACCAGCCGCCAATATTTTTTTAATATCTTTATTTTATTACTGGTGAGATCCTGTAATTGACTCTTTGTATCAAATCTTACGTTAATTATTGTGGCTGTTGGTTTTCCGAATAATAAATGAATGTCGTGAAGTGTCGATTTGTGTAAGGGACTATCTTACACAAATCGACCTAGTCCCAAACTAAACAAAGCTTGTACTATGGCTACCAAAAGACGATATAGGTACAGTCAAGTTCTCCAATATCTATAAAAAATAAAAATAAAATGTTTTATTGCCTCCAACATGAACTTAATAATAAACTTATATAAACAGAGAAACTGAATAACAGGGCAATGGGTACAGACAACCTTTCAAAAATAGCTACACATGTGTCTTATGTCAGTAACAATAAAGTCTCTGTATAGATATTTTTGAAAGGTTGTCTGTGTAGATATTGGAGAACTCCACTGTACATACTTATATAGATAAATACATACAAAATAAAATACTAAGAAAATAACCGCCGGGGGCGTCGTGGTGGAATGCTCGCGATCCCACTGCGCCCCCATTAACGGCAGGTATGGAAACGCCGGAGTGGTTTTAGTGGGTAGACTCCCTCCCCCTTCTGTTTAAATACAGTTGGCTGGAGGGCGAGAGTCCCACATACCCCCCCATTATAGGGTCCCCGGCTGGGGGGATGCGTAAGGGCATTTCCACTCCGTCAAAAAAAAAAAACCAGCAATATTATATTTCCGGCAATGAAATCAACTTTTGTTTTTAGATAAAGCCGTTTACTAGAATAAGTAAGCAATATACTATTCCTATTCCTACACTTGATTTTTCGGTAACTTTGCCCCTTGGGTTGGACCAGACTGTGGCTGCAGAAAAGCAGATTTATGTTTATTAAAGCTCGATTCGGGGTCATGCCCCGGTGATTGGGTACCTGGTTCGCATGTTTTCTCCGCGAGAAAAAAAAAAAAGCAGGGTTACTACCAACTATATGCTACAAAGGTCGTCAATGTCAATAAAATGTAAAACAAATAAGTTCACCTAGCGAAGTATCTCGCATAGAGTCTCCCAGCGATAATCCTCTTCCCAATGCCCTTCACCACATACCACAGCGTGGCCATGGACAGCAGGATCAGAACAGCGGTGAGTATGGGCAGCGAGGCGGCGTCTGGCTCCGCTGTCATCCGGGGCAGGCATTGCTGCTTCGTGACCTCGGTGAGGTTGATATTGTATTGGCCGAACTCGAGGAATTGGTGCGAGCCTGGAAAAGATGGTATCATTAGAATTTGGATGTTATGGATTAGGCCATCCTACTTACATTATAAATGCGAAAGTTTGGATGTTTGGATGTAACAAACTCAATCACGCTTACACGGCTTAACCGATTTGGACGGAATTTTGCACAAAGATAGTTTATAGCCTGGATTAAAATATAGGAGAGTTTTTATCCCGGGTCCACACGAAGTCGCGGGCGGAAACTAGTAAGGTTATAATTTGAAAGGATTATTATGTAACTCTTTCTATAACTACTTTTTAATTTAAATTTTTCTTTTTTTTAATAATCTTTAAATTAGTTCCTCGCAAACCATAACGCAATTGAATACTTTTATAGTCTAAAAGTTTATGCTCTATGAACAATCGAAATAATTATTATTCAATTGTACGCAGAACTAAAATGAATTTTGACCAATCACGAGGCTCGATTCGACAGAGACATCAACGCGTTTAAAAAAAAAGCGGTTGGCTGCACTTCGTTTCAGCTCAGGGCGATTTTCAATAGGTACCAAGTTTGTTTAATGAATACTTCCGTTGACTCGTAGAAAAAGTATTGTATACAATAGTTATATAATTAACTTTTTAAGTCTCGTACCTTAATTAGGCCACTCAGCAAGCTTGGTGGCCTAAACGTGGTACTCGACTGAAAAAGCATTTACATTATATAACGATTGCATAAAATACTATTTTGTTTGTTTTGGAGGACTGTAAATGTAGCATGAGACAGTAGTAAACCTGCCTGCCTAGCTGCGCTCCTTTGTAAGATGGAGGTACTTCCTGTTTTACTATTCTAAATATGAAGGTGATGACTTTCTAACCTGTCCCACCTTTCTTAATTCCCCTGTAGCTGATTACACTGTTGACAGATAAAGCAGGAAAGTTACTACTATTTAAATTAAATTTGTACCTTTTTTTATTGACAATAATTCTTTGCAAATTCGTATTCTTAAATCCACTCAACACGTGTTTATGTTATATTGGAAAACCCATTCCATGGTGGGGCGTCTCCTGAGCATGATAGGAGTCCAATTTATAGTATTTTTTCTAAGAAACTCTGTCACTGTTATCTCTTGGCTTACCGGGATGGAATAACAACAAGAGAAAATTGATTGACCAAAATAAGTGAAGTATTATTTTAGGAATAAGGAACTGTAGGACTATTGAGCAAACTAGTCATGATTTCATCCCCAGACATAATTTGTATGAATCACGTGTACCTATATCACAATCATAATGTTTATATAGCTATAAATTTCTCTAATTACAATGTGTCTAATTGTATACAAATTGAAATATAATAATGTTGGCTATACATTAATTCATAATCGTAACAACACTCTACATCGCAAAATGATCGTTAAAGCACAGCATTAGAGTTCTTATCAGTGACCATTAAAAGAAATAATGCTGTGTATAAAAGGTTAAAAGTCGTATATATATACATATATAGTTGAGGATAGAAAGAGTTCTAATCTTCAACTTTATTTCAATGCCTTTAAAGTGTTTAGCGAGAAATGTTTTCCTTCTACAGTGATATGTATATAGTTAGAAAATGAGTCATGGCCTGGGCAGAGAGGTTATAAGATAAACGGCATACATAAATAGATAATTCAATTATGACATGCAAGCTGTTTCTGGTTTGTAATCCAATATTGCAGCAAATATGCATGTGTACGTAGTCGGTCCCAAAGTTCTGTCACTGGCATATTATTTTTAAATTTAGAAGATGATTTTAAGAAAATTTTATTGCATTCCATTTTTGAATGTTTGACAATTATTTTAAAACAAAAAACAGTCATTCGTTGCAATTTCTCACGATGGAGTGGACATAGAAAGAAAACCGAATAGCTGTTTTAGCATTGCACCGCTGTGGGCACTCGCCAAGTACGATTTTCAAGTTGCTCAAAAATTTAAAAATAACGCTTAGGTTTGTGTACCGTACTATTGATAGGTACAATGAAGTCTCCAGTGTTGAGGACAAGAAAATAATTGGCCGGCCTCGCTCCGTACGAACACCAGCAGTGATCAAAGCGATCAAGGCGCGCATAGCAAGAAATCCTGTCCGAAAACAGAAATTGATGGCTTTGCAGATGGGTGTCAGTAGAAAAACCGTCAAAAAGGTTTTAAACGAAGATCTTAGTCTACGAGCATACAAAAAAAAGCGTGGGCACCTACTTAATGCCCGTCTAAAAACAATAAGGCTTAAAAGATCCCGGAAGTTGTTAAAGCGGTACGCGAAAAATCGACACCGTGATATCCTCTTTACAGACGAAAAGATTTTCGATATTGAAGAGAAGTACAATAAACAGAATGATAGTGTACGCTAGGAGCTCTGAAGAAGCAGGAAAAAGAGTTCCGCGGGTGCAACATGGGCATCATCCATCATCAGTGATGGTCTGGTTGGGTGTATCTTATTACGGGCCAACTGAGGTTCATTTTTGCGAAAAAGGTGTCAAAATCAGTGCGAAAGTATACCAAGAGACAGTTTTGGATAAGGTTGTCAAAGATCTGCCCAACACGCTATTTTCGGGACATAATTTTGTGTTCCAGCAGGATTCTGCGCCAGCACACAAAGCCAAGACCACTCAAGCCTGGTTTGACCGTCAAAAAATCGACTTTATAAGACACGAAGATTGGCCTTCCTCTAGTCCGGACCTTAATCCTTTGGACTATAAAATTTGGCAGGTCTTAGAGGGGAAGGTCTGTGCTAAACCACATAAAAATTTGGAGAGCCTAAAGTCATCTTTAAGAAAAGCAGTCACTGAGATAGATATGAAAATGGTGCGTGCTGCGATAGACGACTGGCCGCACCGATTAAGGGCCTGTATTAAAAACAAAGGAGGTAATTTTGAATAATTTTGAGTAATTTTAATTCTTTATTAAATGTACTTTAAAGCGGTATATAATTTATTAAAAATTTATTGCTACTTTTGTTTTTATCATTATTTTCATTTGTGACAGAACTTTGGGACCGACTAGGTAATGTACGATTCCCAACGGGCCGGGCCAGGTTTCCCGGGCATTGCAACGGATGCACAAGCACCCGACAGTAGCAGACCCCGTTTAATGGAATGCAGCATGCAAAAGCCGGAGAAGAGAGCCGTCCAACTCAACTTGAAAAATGCTCTCCGCACGCTCGGGTCCGGCCCAATTGGTGAGAACTGAGGATCATACAATAATGTTCCATTTCTTTTTTAAGCTGCGTACGAATTAGAGCAGCCTCGGGTTGAGGCACGCACGGCTCACCTATTTCGCTCAAATTCGTACGCGCTCGCGCGCTGTGTGCGAGCAGCCCGCGAGCGGCTCCTCAGTGTGCGTGCTTCGCGTAATTTGGACGTGTATCCGAAGTTGCCGTGGGCAGAGCGACACGTTCTGACTTGTTTGTGGGCGAGGAGCGTATGCATTTGAGCAAGTGGATGAGCCGTGCATGTTTAATCGAGTTTGTTCGTAAACGTATTAATATAATTCGGTGAAATATGATTTATATAATAAACGGAGCCGCGGCTGTCATCGTGTCCAACGCCATTTTGAACGACGCACAATGTCGGCTCGCCGCGAGCACGCTGTCTCACCCGCGCATGTTTATGTGCAATAGAATAGCCGTGTCTACACCGAACGAGCGGCTCGCCCGAACACCGTTCGCCCAAACGTGCTCGCCCGGTGTGGACGTGATTCGGGCAAACGATGGCTCGCCCGAGCCGTTCGGGCGAGCCCCCGAATGCTTGCCCGAACGGTTTGCCCGAGCCGCAAGCGGCTCAGCCTATGTGGACGGTGGTTTTGTTCGGCCGAACGACAGAAGGCGAGGGCGATTTTTGCCCTACGTATTATTATTCTAATTTGTACTTTATTGTTAACACTATAAGGTCGTAACACATTTTTCGTAAATGCAAATTCCATTTTGTTTTATCACACTTTTATATTTGCTGTTAGCCTATTTGACTTCATTCAAAACTGAACGCTATTCGTAAGAGTATAAAGCCGTTAAACACTTTTTGCAATTGCATATTCTGCAAATAAAGTAATTTTGTCCACGCGTTCTTTACCGTTTTGCTATTGAGCAAATTCGAATAGTTCGAATTTGGACGTTATTCCTAAAGAAATAAAGCTTTGAAAAATATTTGGCAATGGCAAAAACAAATTGGTATTTTATTTCTTCGTCTCCTTCATCAATTTTGCTGAGTTAGGTTGAACTATAGCGTGTTACTAATAAGGTTGTTATTAGATATATTGGCACGCAGGGGGAGAGAGGGGGGAGGAAGGGATTTTTTTTTGCAAAATTAAAATTCATCAAGTTTTCACTTCTGCCGGCACTCCCGGAGTGCAACCTGGTCTTTTTTTTATCAAGGTAACTTATTAAAGTTCATTCGAAGTTGCTGCGTTGGAAAAGGTCAAAACTAGCTTGACCCCTGGATATTGATATTAGGAAATTAGGGATCAAGTTATACCTACTGGCGGTTGGTAACTTGGTAGTGAGACGAGTTGAGGCGGATTTGGGAATTGCGTAACTGAGATCGACACGCATGGGTTTGTTTGTCTGCTGGAAGGATTGGTAGATTGAGTAGTACCTACCTAATAGGAATTTCAATAGGCAGGCGTCTTCGCTCTGATCATAACACAATTGATCAAATAATTTTCTCCCGGCCTCTTTTCGGTTCTCAAAAATTTTGCGCATCCACATTTTGCGTCATTTTTTTAAATACATTTCTTCCGATTTCGAATTCGAACAAGCAAAAGCAAAATTAACGTTGTCGCAGCGACAGCTGTGCGCACGTGCGGCTTCATCGTGATCGTGAGCTCAACTATCGGTAGGTAAATTCGCCCGAGCCGATCTGGCTCGGGCGAGCCGCGCGCGTTTGCCCGGACGCCCGTCCACACCGACCGAGCGCTTGCGGCCGACCCTTTTGACGGCTCGCCCGAACCGTTCGGGCGAGCGTTTTTGATGGCTCGGGCGAGCCGTTCGGGCGAGCCGCTCGGCCGGTGTGGACACGGCTTTTGGCTCGCGAGCAGCGCGCCGCGCGGGGCGAGCATGCCCCAGGCTGAGCCGCTCAAATTCGTACGCAGCTTTACAAGCCAAGTGCTGGTCACTGGAAAGGTATCACCACCACCCTCCACTTAGAACCCTAACAAATAATGCAAACAAAAAAACAGCAAATCTCCAGTTTCTTTCTTCAACACAAGGTCAGGGACAGAAAAAAAGAATGCTACAACTACATGAATTTATAAAACATATCAATACTAACATAAAGGCTTGACAAATGACATAAAGGCTTGTCAGAACGGCTATCACAAGACGGCGCGCGAGCTCTCTCGATTTTTCTCTCACTATACCTCTCTTTCGCGCCGTCTTGTGATGTACGTGCAGAAGTCAGAAGATTAGGAACAGCTATAAATAGATGAAGACCACGTATTCTGCTACAAAGGTAAAACAAAAAGTTTAAATGAGTGGAATTTCTAATAAAAAAGTACTTGGATAAATAAAATAAATATAGTAAATTTCATTGGTATCTCGGAAAGGGTGTGCGTACTTCAACTATTATTCGACAACTTGGAACTGCCACTTATACAAGCTTACGCCCTCACAACCCATGCCCAGGGCAACAACAAAGAGATGAACAGGCGACTTTAAAGGAGGCCTTTACCCGCAGAGGGGTCCATACTGAAAGTGTAGTATTCGTATGGTTTTTTTTTATTTATTATTATTAATCCTTTTTACAAGCATTTAATTAACTTGCACTGTACCAAATTTCGAAGGAAAACTTACATACCTACGAACAAAACAGTACAAGTTAAACAAAAGCTTATAAAAAGTAGGGTAGACTTGAAAATATAACAATTACAGCATGCTATATTGCGAGCATGTTATATTTCGTTTGATTCTTAAACTACTCTGTTTACGTTATTCTTCCATTTGCTATATTTCGGTGGACATCTATAACCGGCTTGTTAGCTATTAAGCTTTGTATTATTTTCCTGTAATGCTGTTGGTGCCCCAAATAAATAAAAATAAAATTATAAATTAAAAATATAGTAATATGCATAACTCGGCCTCCCTTTTTTGCAACAAAGATAAAACTGCATGTCAATGACAGTTTTACAAACATACTAATTTTACACAATTCAGTCTCCAATAACACAAAACAATCAATCTTGTAAATGGAACAGCATTCGTCACACAATTTCGAAAGACGTTATAACGCCGCAATGACCGTGTTATTGCATGAAACCAGAGTTGTGAATACCTGCCCCCATACGTAATATGATACTAAGGATACTAACCATTGCAAATCTGCCCGTGGAGGTTTTTAATCTCATACTGCACCGGGCTTAAGGTATTCAGCACATACGATGTCGACCCGTTCAGCGGCTCCGTCAGCAGCTTCCGGCAGCCCTCGCATTCTTCGTACTGGCTAAAAAATGTTATAGGCTCAGTTGTAATTATTTCCAAACATGCTTGGTCGTAGCGCAATGTCGCACTGCTGCAGCTCCTTATAAAGGCGCCCACGTTCTCGAATTGGACCATGCTGGCTAATTTCAACTCTGCATCGGATTTTAACTATATTAGCACAAAACAAAGGTACTTTTTGTTGGAAACAAATACGACGAACGAGCTGTCAAACAAAAGTGTCATTGAACGAAATAAGTGGAATCACAATGGAATGATATATGAATCACCGAAGAACGACTGTTTACAACATCTAGTGATGTACCACAACCGGCTTTGCCTAGTTTAAGTTTTTATATACAGACCCACCACCACCCACCACATTATAACACTAATAAAGATTAGAACATAACAGTTGGCCTTTTTATCATTTTCATTCGTTTTATTTATTCCCATACTTAAAGACCGATATTTGAAACGAGCTGTTGAGCAGCAACAAAACGCAATTAACCTTCATACGTCATTGACATGTCAACACGACTTTCGTTATCACTGATAGGACAACAGTTTCGGCCGCGCCGCTCTCTGACCGTCCGTGTACTTTCACTTGCCACAATGGAACCGAAAATTAGCCTGAAAGATGACCCGGCGTACCAAACTCTGCAAAGTTTCTACTGTCTAAACCATGAGAAAATTAATATTCAACAGCTTTTCCAACAGGACCCTCAGCGGTTCGAAAAATTCAGGTAAGATCGTGTTCTTCTTAACAAAACTTTGTTTAGGTTTGTGTACGTTTCCCCCTATTTATTTTAGAAATATTGGTTTAATTATTTTACGTAACTATTGCAACCTTCGCACTTTTTAAAAGTTGTATAACAAATTTTTCTATAGCAATTTTGGCTTCATATAAGTTCCATCAACCTCAGAGGTCGTTGCTAACAACCAATGTCAAGCTTTTTGTACCTCAAAATTGACCTTCGTTGCCCTCAATGAAACTGAAACGTTGAAATGTCTACACATGTGGCAATGTACTTTGTACTGTGCTTTATAAGTATTGAATGCTCATTAGGGTATATTTATAAACTTGTTAGATGAAAAGTTAGTAATGCATAAAGTAATTACTAGTGCTACTAATCTCGTTCTTGGAAAGGATGCGAGGGAGCCCTAAGCCCTAGTGTTTGCCAACTGGTGGGTTTTGCCCATGTTAAATGATGGATCTGCCTTCACTCTTTATTATTATAGTTCTGATACAACACTTATTTAAAACAGAGCACATACTCGTACTTAGGTACATACCTGAATTGCCTAAGTAGTATTTTCACTTAACAATAAATGGATGAATATTGTTTTAGAAAAACACTAATCTGTTCTTATACAGTAACACAGGAGAGAGAGCTTACTTTGGTAGCAAAACTAATAATAATGTTTCTATTGGGGTGTATAATGATGGGTATAAAAATAAATAATATAATTTCATTCGCTATAACAACATTTGATATATTTTCAAGGTACATAATCACTCATTGTATATAATAAACATTGGTTATAATTTCAAAATATATATTTTTATTTTGTATAACTATCATTGGGTATAACACTTATTTTGTATAATCATTATAAGGTATAATGCTCATGTTATATACAAGTTATACATCATAACTATCAAGTAACATAATATTTTATTATCAAAAGAAAATGTAGCAAACATAACGGTTTGCGAATTGTACTATGTAAGTATACAGGGTGTAACAAAAATGTGGTATGAACTGATCAAGGGCTTAACAGGTATCGTTCTGATAAGAAAAAACAGAAAAAATAATTTGACGCGATTTTTTTTTTACTTTTCTATGGAGCTTGTCGCCCCAGTCGGCCAACGCTCCATACATAGGTAAAAAAAAATTGCTTAAAAAAATTTTTTTTTTCTGTTTTTTATCAGAACACGATACCTGTTAAGCCCTTGATCGGTTCATACCACATTTTTGTTACATCCTGTATATTAGGGAGTAAAAAAGTGTTCTGTTCTGGCGCTTCGCCGGCCGCTGCCGCGGCACGCTCGCTTCGCTCGCTCGGCTCGCGCGCTGTAGGGTCGTCGAAATTACGCCAAATGAGAGCACTTGTGGCATAGCAAATTTATTTATTTATTTAAAGGTTCACCAACAGTTATTACATAACAACTTACAGGTAATCACAGCATGCCAATATAAACAAGGACTTAATTAAAAAAGAAAAAGCAATTGACGTTAATTAACTAAATGAACAAATTTCTAATCTTGGACATTGAGTCAAAGTTTATGTCGATAGAATCGCTATATGTGTTGAGTAATTTGCTTGATCGTGGTGGAGGGGAGGAAGAGCCTAACACAGTTTGTCGCAGGGGATAAAGGAAAGAGGTCGCCCATCCAAACTTTTCACGCGCCGCCTTTGCCCCCTAAATACAAAACTGCAACCTCACAGACTTTCCTCTGTATAGTCTAGTCTCACAACTCAATGTGCTAGTGGCATCAGCACCGGAGAGTGACTTACTTGCGCGGCGACGCCGATGGTATGGTATGTGAATGTCTGAGCTACTGTGAAGAGATGGGTGACAGGCAATCAACTGTGTAATTATATGTGTAGTTAATTTAGTTGCGTTTCATGGCGCATTGGTTTTACTGTAATGTCATGTTAATATGGAAAACTTCCGTGACTCTCAGAAATATTCAAATATTATGAAACGGGTCTCCCACGTCTTTAGGTCGAATATCACTCGACATGTTTCGTACCGATTCGCGGTTCCCATTCATGAGCGCACTCGTAGGTAGGTAGGATATACAACCAGTTTCTTAATATTTCAGGTTAACATGTTTTTAATAAGTAAATGTTTGCTCACTCACTTGACAAAGGGGGGACAACTGTTACTCGCGTCCGCAGGAGCTACCTACGACAACCCTGCACGTGTCCCCTGGGTGGTACTAAAGAGTGACAAACTTTAAGAGTCCGCAGTAAGCTCGATTCTCCATACAAACATAGTTACGCTCTCATTTTAAAATTACGTGTTGGATTGTAACGAAACTTTGCATGTACAAAGACATGAGGTATATCCAGATATGTAATTAGTTTATGTAGCTTCAGATACCATAGTTAACAAAATACAGCGAATTTAAGTTAGTCATACAAAACTTGTTTTTGCTGTATTTCGTTTGTTTTATAAACTGGAACCATATAAACTAATTACAGACATAGATATACCTCATGTCATTGTAAATGCAAAGTTTCGACAATCCAACACGTAGTTTTAAAATGAGAACGAAATTCCGTTTGTATGGGAAGGTGAAATTCGGCCGAGCTTACTGCGGACTCTTAAGGCCAAAAATAATGTATGCCACACAATAAAAAAAAAACATCATTATAGATTTTTTTTTATTCACAGTCTCCGCCTGCCCACGCCTAACGATGGCGAGATCCTGCTCGACTACTCCAAGAACAGAGTTGACAATGCCGTCATGGCCCTGCTCCTCAATTTGGCGCGTAACCGTGGCGTGGAGAAGGCACGGGACGCCATGTTCGCCGGTAACATTATGATACAATACAATCACTACTTGCTCTAACAGTAGTACAGTGGTACCACAAATATAAGTTACATCGGCAATCTTCGTCCACGCCGACGAGTGCTGACCATTTCACGTGTCTGTGTATCTGTGTATCTGTGTATCTGTCTGTGGTATCGTAGCTCCCAAACGGGTGGACCGATTTGAATACGGTTTTTTTGTGTCATAGATAATTTTATACCGAGTGTTCTTAGCCATGTTTCATGAAAATCTGTTCAGCCGTTTTTGACTTTGAAATGAAAATGTCGGGGGTTTCTCAACTTTTCTATGTTGCAGTTATTCCTCATATTTTCCTTCACCAAAACTAACTCTTTTTTGTGTTCAGGCGAGAAGATCAACTTCACTGAGAACCGCGCCGTGCTGCACATCGCGCTGCGCAACCGCAAGAACCGCCCCATCGTAATCGACGGGGCTGACGTGACGCCTGACGTCAACGCGGTGCTGGCGCATATGAAGGAGTTCTCCGGACAAGTCATCAGTGGGCAGTGGAAGGGGTAAGTAAGACTTTTTTTTTACCAGCTACCCGCGGTTTTTGCCGAGTACGGCAGAGCCAGGAAGGGATCTGATTTTAGCAGTGTATGTTTGTATTTGGGTCAATCCACTATTTTTTGATCTCATACTGTCCCGTTAGCCAGGAGACAAATTTACAGTTTGTTAGAAAAAAAAAATTTGATGAAATTCGACCGAGCTTACTGCGGACTCATAAGCTATAAGATTGCTCAGAGCGACCGCTAAGGTCTTTAGTTCACTTTCCGCTGGTGGCAACTTTTTCGTTTTAATAAAAAAAATGTGATACAGGTACACAGGCAAGGCGATCACTGACGTCATCAACATCGGTATCGGCGGCTCCGACCTCGGCCCCCTCATGGTCACCGAAGCCCTGAAGCCCTATGCCAACCAGCTCAAGGTACGTCAATACAAGTGCGGTCAGCTCTAAAAATATGTATCCAACAGGGGTGTAGACACTAAATAAAATAATCAATAATATCATATTTTCGCGAAAAAGGATTTGAAATATAGTCAAATGGAGAAAAGCTCAACACAAGAGGTTAAATAATCACGAAGTTATAAGTGTCCAAAGTTTTAAGAAGGGGCATGTTCTGTCCCTTTTTCGCAAAACGCAACTTCATATGAAACGAGGACGCTTGAAGATTGTGACGTCACCAGAAGACGGCAACGTGCCGCGCCCCATCGTGTTCGGCGCCGCCGTCGACGCGGACCCCGGCGCGCGCGACGCGTGACGCGGTAGCCTCGCATATTGTGACGTCACACACTGTTTGCGTTTTCTCTCTCTCTAACAAGCAATATTAAAACGGTTGTAGTAGGTCGTAATTCTTTCAGATATCTGAAAGGGATTTTCGTCACTAGGCATATTTTTGCCCATCTTTCTTTTGGAGTAACAATAATTTTCGAGTCTACACCCGTATTCATACGGAAGACGTCAAACCACTCATAGGATGATTTCAAATAGTATTTTCGTAAACAATGACCGCTTATCATTTATCATATCAACCTCTTTAATTAAACGATATCCTCACTTGAAATGAGCCGCGTACATAAATAACATAAATAATAACATTAAATTACTACCTCAGTTTAGATGAATAAGTGTAGGTAAGGAAAAAATTGTTGTCGACAATAGCAAATTGTTACAAGTATTATATTATAAGTAGTTAACTTAAGGAACGCGGGAAGAACCGCGCGATATCGCCAACTATTGCCTAAACCTTCCAGATTTTTAATAGTGGCCTTATGTGCAACACAATAAGTAGTATTAAAAAAATGTATAAAATAAAATAAACTACAACTTAGAAAAGTTGAAAAACCCCCGACATTTTCATTTCAAAGTCCAATATCTCAAAACGGCTGAACAGATTTTCATGAAACATGGCTAAGAACACTCGGGTTAAAATGATCTATGATGCAAAAAAAAACGCATTCAAATCGGTCCATCCGTTTGAGCGCTACGTTACCACAGACAGATACACAGATACACAGACACGTTAAACTTATAACACCCCTCTCTTTGCGTCGGGGGTTAAAAATAAAAAAAATAGGCTTTTTGATTTTTGAATAATATATTTACTTTTATTATAAATAATCGGACTTACGATAGCAAAATTCTTAACATTTACTTTATTCACGACATCATCCCGTCCTGTATGAACTTCATGGATTTACTCACGATTTTGTTACTTCGTGCGATACCAGTATGTCACATGGAAGTTTAAATACAAACATCACCTGTGTGCAAAATTACGTAATATATTATAATAACGTTGCACCCCTCAGGTCCACTTTGTCTCAAACATCGACGGCACCCACCTAGCTGAAGTCCTCAAACGCCTCAACCCTGAGACCGCCCTCTTCATCGTCGCCTCCAAGACTTTCACCACCCAGGAGACGATTACCAACGCGACATCAGCCAAGAACTGGTTCCTGGATGCTGCTAAGGACGTAAGTGCACATCGATTAAGAAATATATTAACCCCAAAAGGGTGACACAGGAAATTAATCTTGGAAGTTGGGTTTTCACCCCTTAGGGTTAATTAGGGTTGAAATATCTAAACTGGCTATCAAATTGGCATAACCTTTTTTTCCGACACACGTTTCATCGAATTAATGCTTCGCCGAATTTTCATTTTACCGAAAACCTTTTTTTAACCGACTTCAAAAAAAAGAGGAGGTTGTCAATTCGGTTGTATTTTTTAACCGACTTCAAAAAAAAGATTCTCAATTCGGTTGTACTTTTTTTTTTAAATCAATGTTTGTTTTGTTACTCTCCGTCATTGATAAGCCAATTCGTAATTTTTTGTTTTGTTTGTAAGTATATGCTTTCAGGTTAGTCCCATTTATTTCAAAAATCCAGTCGGATGATGAGAAATTGAGGGAAGTCCTCAAAGATATTAGGCACGCGTGTAGTGATTTCGGTGTTTTCTATTATAACTCGTGTATTTTACACCCGGAAATCACAAGGGTGGTGAAGTGGAACTGATGATGAAGACCACAGATGTCTCCTGGAACTCCCCAATCATGTAATTAAAACTATAAAAGTACGTCACAGATTCTGGTATGATTCCGTTGAAATAGCAACTAATGAAGTGCCAAAGTTCTCCGAATCACTCTTCTTGATGAATCGACGGAACTCCTCAAATATTATCGGCCCGCGTAGTGATTTGGTTTTTTATGTAATAATCAATGTTCATGTGGTAAAGCGGAGAGAAATGTGGGAATGTTCATGTGGCCGGGCAGAGTACTGAATTGAAGTCGGTTAAAACTTTGTTTTTAAACTAAATTATATATAAAAAGTTCATGTCAAGTCATGTTATTCCAGTATGGCGTTTTAAAATGAGGACCAAACTACGTTTGCATGCAGAGTCGGCTTGAGTCGACCCTGCTGGCGACTCTTAAGGTCACAGCTCATTAGAGCCACCCGGCTCCCGACCCGCACCGCCTCGCCTCGGAACTGTCCATTCGTATGGCGCACACTATAAAGCTCCATATAAAGAACTAGCTGATGCCCGCGGCTTCGCCCGCGTGGTTATAGGAAAATATAACATATTGAATTTTCCCGTGGGAATTGGATGTTTTCCCGCTGGAAAAAGTAGCCTATGTCACTCTCCAGCCTCTAAACTATCTCCATACAAAAAATCACATTAATAAGACGCTCCGTTGCGACGTGAAAGAAGGACATTGCATTTATAGTATTATAGTATGGATACTAACCGCTGGAGGCGAGGCGGTGCGGGTCGGGTGCCGGGTGGCTCTAATGAGTTGTGACCTTTAAGGGATAAATTAATTCGATTTTGGGATAAACCCATTAAGAACAATTTGTAATAACCGTCCATAAATCATGCTTATAGTTCGTTGTCTTCCACAGCCGACAGCGGTGGCCAAGCATTTCGTAGCGTTGTCGACCAACGGAGAGAAAGTGAAAGCTTTCGGCATCGACCCCAAGAACATGTTCGGATTCTGGGACTGGGTTGGGGGCAGGTGAGGCAATTATATATTATAATTATGTACCTATTTTCTCATTTAGCCGATATTTTATAACTACATTTATACTGAAAATGGCACTGGAACATACTTTTCATGTGCTCTGCCTACCCCTATTGGGAATGAAGGCGTGAATCTATGTATGCATGTATTTTCTGTTTCTGATTGGTGACACAACAGCATTTTTCGAGGGTGGTGAATTTTTTTGTTTTAAATTTCATTGCATGTTTTAGAAAAGCACTATAGATACCTCGGCCGGGACTAGGGATTGCCTGCCTATTATTATCGTCTCTGTGTCTATATCACACTTGGCAGGGAATCCCTTCCTTCCCGGCCTTTGTAGTTATCATCATCATATCCAATCGTCGGTCCAGTCGTGTCCAATGCGCGCAGCGACGTAGACGCATTGATGACTAATTAATTAATTGCGGCCATAGCGCGGCTCGGCCGCTGCTAATAGTTTTGAAACGATGAGTGAACCCGTCGTGAATAAGCTACTCACCTTTCTGCTGCGGGTACTGCGGGAAGATGAGTTGGACGCGGAGCAGGTCTGTTTGGCGAGCTTCAGTGCCGCCGACATCTGCGCAGCGAAGAAGGTGCTGTTCCAGTCCCTTGGGATCGCCGGCACATTCATACCTCACCGGAGAGGAGACGAGGCCGGGAAAAAATCCCTTAAGGACATCGTTGATGTTCTGAGGGAGCGTGAGAGCGACTTGCCTGAGTTCGTGGCGACGGAGGTCCCCAGATTGCCGTCCCGCATTCCAGAGCAAGTTGACGTGAGTAGCCTGCTGAAGGAAATCGTGGCTCTTAAGGCAGGCATGGCTGAAATTTTGAAAAAGTTTGACGTTTCGCAGGCTACTATTGCCGAGTTACGCAAAGAAATTATCGGATTGCGTATTAGTGCCCCGGAAACTCGGTCACCAGCGGGGTCAAATTTCAAGACTAATGACCGGGCGTCAAGTGTCGACTCGGTCAGTTTGCATGTTGCTGACACTGCGCATGCCGTTCCACGGCCCGCGTGCCCCCTCCGCGCCGGGCCTCCCCCCGCCCCATCCTCTAAATCACGTCATCGCTATGCTGATGCCGTAGCTGGTCGGTCTGTCGCAGCCGACCGGAGCGACGTGCCCTCAAGGGCGCGTGAAGTTCAGGTTCCTCCAAAGGAGAAGCCCCCGCGCACCGATGTGGATAAGGAGGGTTTTACAACGGTGTCGAGGAAGCGCAAGCCGCGCAAGAGTCTGTGTGGTACTGCAGAACCGGTTGGTTCCGGTCTGCGGGTTGCCACACCGAGCAAGGCGCTATATGTATCGCGCCTGCATTACACCGCCACGGCTGATGATGTGGTGGAGCACGTTCGTCAGAAGACCGGCTTCTCGCTGAGGGTGTTCCAGCTGCGTTCGCGCCACTATGTGCACTTCAGCTCGTTTGTGGTGCGCGTGCCGCGACCGCTGCAGGAGACCATCGCATGTGCTGACTTCTGGCCGAAGGGTGTCGTGTTTCGACGGTTCCGGGGCAATTTGCCGAATCCTACACCGGAGATGATGCAACGGGGCCACGCCGTTTCGTCGCCTAAATAGTATTATTTGTTGTTTTTAGTTTCGTAACGCATTGGTTATTACTGTAATGTCACGTAAATGTATTTGTCAATAAATAAATAAATATCAGCCGAAAGACGTCCACTGCTGGACATAGGCCTCCCCCAAAGTAAAGTAAAGTAAAGTAAAGTAAATATTTATTTGTGATACACAGGTGACATAATAGGTGACAATAGAATAAAAAATATACAGTACGCTGTGACCTACCTAAAAGGTGTACAAATGTTAAGCCTTACAAGAACTAAAACCTAAAACTAATTCTAATTTTGATTTTTTTTGATGAGATTTACTTAAACTAATATTTTTATTACATATTTCACATATTTAGAAAACTTCTATCTAAAAAAAACTCATCAACATTGTAATATGCTCTCTCTAAAAGTTTTAATTTTAATTTGTTTTTAAAAATTGACAAATTTAATTTCTTTAAGCTTTCCGGTAAGAAATTATATATTTTGGAAGCCATGCCTAGTATACTCCTTCTCAGCAAAGCTGTTTTGCCACTCACGGTTTGTATAGCATGATGCAAAGAGAGCCAATGTGACCGGTCAAGGTGATCCTTGTGGAATCGGCGGAAGTCCTCAAATATTATCGACACACATACAGCAATTGGGTTTTTTTTCTGTAATAATCAACGCATTTGCTCTCAGAAATCAGTTTATGTGGGAAATTGGAATACTAAATTGAAGTCGTCTTTGTTTTTGAAGTACATTATTATATAACATCATTTTAGTGTAAAGCTAAGAACCATTACGACAGATAAGATTTTAGATTTATCCCGCGGGTTTGCCTGTGTTCTTTGCAATACGCGGGCGAAGCCGCAGGCCGCGTTAGTCTGTGAGAGTTTTTAGTCGTATCAACACGGGTATAGGCTCAAAATTTATTATTACTCCAAAAGAAAGAAGGCAACAAAATATGCGAAGAGACGAAAATCCCATTCAGATATCTCAAAGAATTACGAAGCTACAACCATTTAATATTGCTTGTTAGAGAGAGAAACCGCTCGCAGATAGTGATGACGTCACAATCTGCGAGCGTCATAGTAAATGTCAATCGTTTGATATGAAGGTGCGTTTTACGGAAAAGGGACAGAACATACCCCCTCTTAAAACTTTGGACACTTATAACTTTGTTATTATCTAACCTAGCGAGCGATGTTTTATTCTCCATTTGACTACGTTTTTAATTATTTTTCGTGAAAATACAACATTATTGATCATTTTATTTAGTGTCTACACGCCTATTTGAAACATTGCAAGTATGTCTGACTGAGAACTTAAAAAAATGTTCAGGTACTCGCTGTGGTCGGCCATCGGTCTCTCCATCTCCCTCTACGTCGGCTTCGACAACTTCGAGAAGCTTCTAGAAGGAGCCAGCTACATGGACGAGCACTTCTGCACGGCGCCTTTGGATAAGAACGTATGTTTCGTCCTACTTATGTTATAATTAATGGCTCTGTGAGCTGTAAAAATCGCGAGCTAGCCTTATTTTATTTATCTATCTATATATATATATATATATATATATAGTAAGTAAGTAAATATTTATTTGTGATACACAGGTGACATAATAGGTGACAATAGAATAAAAAATATATAGTACGCTGCGACCTACCTAAAAGGTGTACAAATGTTAAGCCTTACAAGAACTAAAACCTAAAACTAATTCTAATTTAATTTTTTTTATGAGCATTAGATAAGTATATCTAATGCTCATAAAAAAAAATTAAATTAGAATTAGTTTTAATATTAGTTTAAGTATAAACTAATATTTTTATTACATATTTCACATATTTAGAAAACTTCTATCTAAAAAAAAACTCATCAACATTGTAATATGCTCTCTCTAAAAGTGTTAATTTTAGTTTTTTTTTAAATTTACATATTTAATTTCTTTAGGCTTTCTGGTAAGAAATTATATATTTTGGAAGCCATGCCTAGTATAGTCCTTCTCAGCAAAGCTGTTTTGCCACTCACGGTTTGTATAGCATGTTTGTAACGGACGCTTCTCGAATTCATGTTTTGCCTTAAGTGAAACAATGAGGATTTTGATTTGACAAAGACTGCGATCTCGTAAATATATAGGCAGGTTAGTGTGAGGACCTTGAGTTCTTTAAAATGAGGTTTGCAGCTTTCTGTTCGTTTGAGGCCACATATGGCTCGAATGCATTTTTTCGGTGACCTAAACACCTGCAACTTACTCGTATTGGTGGAATTACCTCAAAATATAATTCCGTATCTTAAGATCGAATCGATGTAACCATGGTATGCAAGTAAAGCTGTTTAAAGGTCTGATATTTTCGAGATTTTCTTGAGAACAAATACGAAACTGTTTACGTGCTTACATAATGACTCAGTGTGTGGTTTCCAGTTTGTATGTATATCTATGTTTAAACCTAAAAATTTGGTTACGCTTATATCTTCAACGCTTTTATTATTATAATGAATGTTAAGACTTATGGTGTTCGATTTTGACTGATGAAACTGCATTTATTTTGTTTTTTCGATATTGATTTTTAATTTGTTAATTTTTAGCCAATATGCTACGGAGGCTATAGTGCTTTATTAATTTCAGTCTCATATGTATTACTGTCCTTCATTTCGATCAAGACTGTGCTATCATCTGCAAATAGGACCATTGGATATTTAACATGTTCGGGAAGGTCGTTGATATATACAAGGAATAACAAAGGCTCTAAAATGCTTCCCTGTGGAACTCCACACAATATTGCTTTCAACGAAGAAGAGTAAACCAATTCTCGTTTTGTTTTACTATAAATCTTCGTGATTTCTGTACGTTGCATTCTATTTGGCAGATATGACTTAAATACATTCAAAGCGAAGCCTCTAATTCCATACTGTTCTAGTTTTTGCAATAGTCTTTCATGGTCGACGAAGTCAAAGGCCTTCGTCATATCCATGTATATTGCACTAATTGGATTTCTTTTGTCGATGTTTAGAGTAAAAAAAATATCAAATTATATATGGCCAAGGAGGTTGACTTATTTTTTCTAAATCCGTTTTGTTCAGTAGCCAAAATATGTTTATTTTCTAGGTAGTTGGAAAGTTGTTCATATATTATTCTTTCTACTATTTTTGAGAATTTGGACAAAAGAACTATCGGCCTATAATTGTCCATTTTCTCTTTATCGTCTTTTTTAATCAATGGCTTGACGACAGCTACTTTAAGTTTGTCCGGAAATATTCCCTTTTCAAGGATTATATTACAAATGAAAGAGAAAGGTTCCGATAATATTTCCGCGCAATGTTTTATAACACTTGTGGGAATTTCATCATAGATTTAGATTTAGATTTATTTATTTCATAATATACAATTTACAATATAAATTAAAGCTAGCTTAATCTATATGAATTTATATTATGATCGTCAAAGAGAATTAAGAATTATAATAAAATGACAATACAATTCAAATTATAACCAAAGTAAATAAATTACGAAGATATCACATAATGATCGTCAGATAACAGAGTATACATTAATAAACGAAAAATAAAAATAAAAATACAAATAACGATATAATTTACGATGTCAAAAACAGTGATAATATTAATGTTTAATGTCCATAAATTGCTTTACCGAATATAATGCGTTTTTCAATAAAAAGTTTCTCAGTTTGCGTTCAAATGTTTCGTCAGATGACTCTGTTCGCAATTCGGCGGGTAGTCGTTCGTAATAGGTTGGGCCTATCACTCGAGGATTCCTACGTGAAAGTGCCATGCGACGCGGGACCGTGCTGAGTCTCCCTGTTGATCGGAGTTGTTTGCCCGTGACCTCAACACGTTTGAACATAGGCAAATTCTTTCTCACGAACATCAATACCTCATATATGTACAGTGAGTAGTGTGTCATGAGGCCGTTACTTTCAAAAAGTTTCTTACACGGATGTCTGTGTTTTACTCCAGCCAGTATTCGGATAGCGCGTTTTTGGAGTATGAATACTCGCTTTGCGTCCGTAAAATTGCCCCATATCACTATACCGTATGATATATATATATATACATAGCCTGTACTATTCGTATTTCTTAGATGCATGATTATTTTATGAACGATTTGTGGCGTTACTGGAGCCAAAAACATGAGTGTAACGTATTATATGAAAATTTTATGTCATCCGTGGTAGAGTTATTGAGAGGAAGCGTAGATTGAGTTATGAAGAAATCATTAAAGTTGTTGGCTATGTCTGAAGGGTTTTCTAATATCGTGTTATCATCCTTAATAATTTTTGAAATTGTTTTTTTGGGCTGATTTTCGTTATTGTTCTTTATTAAGTTCCAAGCCGCCCTGCATTTATTATCCGCCTTTTTTATGTAATTTATATTTTGTACCTTCTGAGTAAGTTTTATTATTTGTTTTAGTCTGTTAGAGTAAGCTGTGAGTTCTGTTTTATTAGAGGCACTGGAAGTTTTTCTGTAACGCCATAGCATGTCACGTTTTCTTTTGCAGCAACTTTTAATGCCTTTTGAGACCCAACGAGGTTTATTTATTCGTGATATCCTTATTCGTTTGTATGGGAAGCATAATTTGAATAATATAGTAACGTTCTCAATAAAATGATCGTAAGCATCATTGGGATCTTTGCTATTATAGACATCAGAAAAGCCGAGCCTCGAAAGATTATCTTTGAATTTATGTATATATAAACGTAAAAGTCCTGACTGACTGACTTATAATCAACGCCCAGCCCAAACCGTTGAACCAAGAAAGCTGTTTATATAATATAGTTTATATAACGTAAGTACCCACTAAGAAGGGATTTTTAAAAATTCCACCCTCAAGGGGGTAAAAATGGGGTTGAAAGTTTGTATGGGGATGGAGTAACATTTGAAGTGAGAGACTTGAAACTTTGTGTATGGACTCCTTATTACAATACAAGAAAAGTAATTTGAAGGAGGTTGGAAAAACCCACCCCTAAGCGGGTTAAATAGGGGTGCAAAACTTGTATGGGTGAAGTTTAGTATAGATATTTGAGTCCCGGGGAAGGCCATAGAATAGTTTTTATCCCTGAAATCAGTGCCTAAGGGGGTGAAATGGGGGGTGAAAGTTTGTATGGAGCTACGATAAAAACGAGTTTCACGCGGACGGAGTCACGGGTAGAAGCTAGTTTATTATAAAAGGCCTCGGTTGCTCGGCTCGGCAACCTAACCATCCCCGTGCTGACCTTTAACGCTGTCTGCAGGCGCCGGTGATCTTAGCCCTGCTGGGTATCTGGTACAGCAACTTCCATGGTGCGGAGACACACGCTTTGCTGCCATACGACCAGTATTTACACAGGTAATTATACTAATTATTGTATAGGACATTCTTATTCAATATGGCGGCTGACATTTTCTAATTGACTTTAAGTTTGTCCGGAAATATTCCCTTTTCAAGGATTATATTACAAATGAAAGAGAAAGGTTCCGATAATATATCCGCGCAATCTTTTATAACACTTGTGGGAATTTCATCATAGCCTGTACTATTCGTATTTCTTAGATGCATGATTATTTTATGAACGATTTGTGGCGTTACTGCGGCAATTATTTTATATTCAACTAGGAAAAAAATATAATGTTCTGTTATGGGTCTTCGCCGGACGCTGCCGCGTCACGCTCGCTTCGTTCGTTCGGCTCGCGCGCTGTAGGGTCGCAGTTCAACTAACAATCTAACCGTTTTTTGCCCTGGGGGATCAGGCTGGGGGATTAACGTGGACAACAGCGTAAAATTGCCTGAGACTGTTATACAATCCGTCATCGCGTATAGTCATATATAACGATTAAAGTTTATTCGACGATTTAGGGCGGGTTGCACAAACTTAGGACTAAAGACCGATTAATGTTAAATATACGCCTGTAGCGGTCATTCCATAGAAACTTGTCAAACTCCATAATTCCGATTTTAACGAACACCACTTATGATTACAGACCGTTTTGTGCCACCCCTTTCGGGGTTCCATAGGACTCCCATCTATAGAATCCTCTATCTACTGTCCAAATACTTAAAAGTTTCGTATTTCGTTAGATTCGCGGCATATTTCCAACAAGGCGACATGGAGAGCAACGGCAAATACGTGACACGGAGCGGACAGCAAGCCAACTACTCCACCGGGCCCATCGTCTGGGGAGAGCCCGGGACCAACGGCCAGCACGCGTTCTACCAGCTTATACACCAGGGCACTAGGTAGGACATGAGAGACACGGAGCGGACTCCAAGCCAACTACTCCACCGGGCCCATCGTCTGGGGCGAGCCCGGGACCAACGGCCAGCACGCGTTCTACCAGCTTATACACCAGGGCACTAGGTAGGACATGAGAGACACGGAGCGGACTCCAAGCCAACTACTCCACCGGGCCCATCGTCTGGGGAGAGCCCGGGACCAACGGCCAGCACGCGTTCTACCAGCTTATACACCAGGGCACTAGGTAGGAC
This sequence comes from Epinotia bilunana, assembly GCA_947049275.1. Classification (NCBI taxonomy): domain Eukaryota; kingdom Metazoa; phylum Arthropoda; class Insecta; order Lepidoptera; family Tortricidae; genus Epinotia; species Epinotia bilunana. The sequence goes on along the minus strand of OX346272.1, from coordinate 5,208,516 downwards.
ATGAGAGACACGGAGCGGACTCCAAGCCAACTACTCCACCGGGCCCATCGTCTGGGGCGAGCCCGGGACCAACGGCCAGCACGCGTTCTACCAGCTGATACACCAGGGCACTAGGTAGGACATGAGACACGGAGCGGACTCCAAGCCAACTACTCCACCGGGCCCATCGTCTGGGGCGAGCCCGGGACCAACGGCCAGCACGCGTTCTACCAGCTTATACACCAGGGCACTAGGTAGGACATGAGAGACACGGAGCGGACTCCAAGCCAACTACTCCACCGGGCCCATCGTCTGGGGCGAGCCCGGGACCAACGGCCAGCACGCGTTCTACCAGCTTATACACCCGGGCACTAGGTAGGACATGAGAGACACGGAGCGGACTCCAAGCCAACTACTCCACCGGGCCCATCGTCTGGGGCGAGCCCGGGACCAACGGCCAGCACGCGTTCTACCAGCTTATACACCAGGGCACTAGGTAGGACATGAGAGACACGGAGCGGACTCCAAGCCAACTACTCCACCGGGCCCATCGTCTGGGGCGAGCCCGGGACCAACGGCCAGCACGCGTTCTACCAGCTTATACACCAGGGCACTAGGTAGGACATGAGAGACACGGAGCGGACAGAAAGCCAACTACTCCACCACCGGGCCCATCGTCTGGGGCGAGCCCGGGACCAACGGCCAGCACGCGTTCTACCAGCTTATACACCAGGGCACTAGGTAGGACAAAGGATAAGGCCATCGAAGCCGCTACAACCTCAGCCCTCTCAGCTAACTACCCTATAGAAGATGACGGTGGTGTAATCTTGTAACGACGACACAGGAAGAAAGGTACCTCCCGCACTCCAGTTTGCGATTGATTTATGATTATTTAGCTGAAGGTCCTGGGTTCGAATCCCAGTAAGGACAAATATTTGTGTGATGAGCATGGATATTTGTTTCTGAGTCTTGGATAGAAATAGAAATAGAAATAACTTTATTGCTTTCATGTTGGTATACAGGTGGTTAAATACAATATTTACAGTACACATGAGACCCTGTGAGGGTATTGCAAGTTTTATTTTGAATCCTAAAACTGACGTAATATAGGTAGCTAATACAAGTGTTTATTTAAATTAACATATTTAAGTAACTCAGGTTAAAATCTCTCATTTTCATTTCATTTATTTATTTCTATGCCTAAACTGCATTCCTATAACAAAGACTAGCATCTTATGATATGACCTATCATGCAGCATGCAGAAAATAATAAATTAAGTTACCTATACTAGATTTAATAAATATGCGGCATATAGTCAAAAAAAATCTTTCAACGAGTAAAAAGCATTATGTGCCAAAAAGTCCAACAAATCTTTCGTAAAAAGAGGCATTTCGGATTGTCTTATTAAATTGGGTAACTTATTATACAATTTGGGTGCCATGCCATAAACACTTTTTGCACGCAAGGCTGTTTTCGATTGCTGATACGAGATTTTGTGTCCCTGTCGCGTACTATTAATAGCAGGAAATTGATTTATATTTAATTTGACATACATAGCAATTTCAATGGATGTTTTCTATGTATGTAAGTATTTCTATCTATTAAATATATCTTTGTCTAGTACCCATAACACAAGCCTCTGGGACTAGGTCGATTTGTGTAAGATTGTCCCCTAATATTTATTTATTATAAAAAAAAAAAAATTACAAAGGGCAACACTGGTCAAAAAGGTCACTCATCACAATATATATTATCGTAGATTTTATAAGCTCTAATGTAACATTATACTAATTACTTGTCTTGTAATGTAGATGACAAATGTAATATTTGTGTTTAAATGTACTCTATTATTCCGACTGAAGGACTCTGTATCCATGGTCATGAAAATAATTTAAAAAAAAAAAAAAAAGGTCACTCATCATGTCATCATTGATCAAGCGCCCTCAGTACTACCACACAATACGATTACTACCGCAATGTTGTAACTTAATAAAAAAGTGCAAATGTCGAAATTTTGTGTTAACTGTCATTATTCTTTTTGTCCCCGTGTTTTCACTCAACAAACCTTTGTCACCACTACTACTATACTACTTACTACTTACGTACTTAGTAATATTTGCGGACAATCTTACAAAAATCGACCTAGTCCCAAACTAAGCAAATGGCACTGGACGACTATAAAGATAAGTAAATTCTTAAATACATAGAAAACATCCATGACTCTGAAACAAATATTCGTGCTCATCACACAAATAAATGCCCTTGCCGGGATTCGAACCCAGGACCTCTTGCTTCCAGGGCAGGGTCACTACCTAAAGCGGTCGTCGATACTTATACCTACAGTGATGTAATGTAGTATAAATAACCCTCCTCTCCTTCGGCAGTCGGGTAAAAAGAGGTAGACACGTTGTCTATACGAAATTCCGTGTTTTAGGCTTGTGCTTGCTCGTTCTTTTACGGGAGCGCTCCGATCTCGTTCAATCGGTTTGAGGAAGTAGTTCGGTCTTTTAGTTCCTTCGCTCTTTTAGGTCAGTGTGGTAGTGACCGTTAATTAAGCACTGTTTGATTCAGGCGGTGCGCGCCCGCGCGATGTTACCCGGTCGCGTCACCAGTGTCTCGTTCCGTTCCACTCCCGCTCTGCTGCTGAACTAAAGACCGAAGACCGATTTAGATCGTTATTGACGAACTAGTTCTTTTCGTTCTGAGATGGGAATGAATTCCTAATAGTTCCTAGTTCCTGGCCGACACAAGACTACCGTGTTTAAAAATGGCCACCAAATCTGACAGCATACGTTTCCCATTGACGTCGCGAAACTGAGCCAAGTTGGTGCAATTGACCCAGTTTTAGTGTGCCACGTTTGGAGCGCTTATAACCTACCTGTTTTTTTATATTACATCATTGCCTACAAACATTCATTTAATAATTTGTATACAAATTTTTTTTTCATAACGGAAAGTATACATGTCAACAAAAATACACTTAGTCAAATAACCCGCCCCGTGTCATTCCGGGCGCAAAAGTGCCCGTCAGACTCGCCGCATTGCCGATCGACAACCTTTGCACCAGGAATGACCCGGAACGCGAGTCATGCCCTCTCAGCCGCAAACGGCGCCCCACTACCGCCAAGAATGTTCTGGCCTCTGAGCACCAGCAACCCATCGTCTCCGCCGCAAGAGGGACAAGGGAATAATTCACCAGTGTGGAGTATTTGTCCCGCTTTCTGAGCGCAGCCGTCTCGGCAGCAGCTCCTGCTGCCCCGATGGTGCGACCCAGGTGCTATACTAGTATTAATATGTCCGTTATGATACCTTCAGGTGATGCGTGGTGTGTTTTTTTTTTATTAGAATAGAATAGAATAGAATGATAATTTATTGCCAAAAACAAGTACAGAGATATACAAACAGTGACAAATACAGAATAAGAATATGCTAGAAAATAAAAAGTACAGTTCAATTATTTTGGGGCAATAGGTCCCAGACTCAGCATGTGCTGAACAACAAGAGTCCAGCGCTGGTTTTCGGCCTGGGCCTTATTAGGGCTCGGTCGGTAGCAGAACCTAAGCGTCGGAGTTGGACGATGTGCTTTCAAATGCGTACGAATTACAAAAAATAATAGTAATACAAAAGTTAAAAAGTTAAAAAATAAGAGCGTGTGTGCGTGCGTATATGTGTATGTGTACGAGCGTGCGAACGTTGTTGTGTGTTTGTGTGTGTGTGTGTGTGTGTGTGCGTACATGTGTGCGAGTGCAAAGTAAGTAATTATTAATATGACGTTCGACAGGTTGATCCCATGCGACTTCATCGCCCCGGCGCAGACGCACAACCCGATAGCCGGAGGCCAGCATCACAAGATCCTGCTGAGTAACTTCCTCGCGCAGACCGAAGCTCTCATGAAGGGCAAGACTTCCGAGGAGGTAATACATATTTTTTTTATTGAGTCTTCATCTTGGCACCGCCCGCCGTGGACAGTAAGAGCCAAATACGTTTGTGTCTAATGTTAGGTACACAGTCAATGAACTGACAACTTGTATGGAAAAAACGTCAATTTTGGTAATAATTTTATAACAGCTTATTTTTTCTGTGTAACGGGTATATTATCAATTAAATAGTTACCCAGCGAAATATCTGACATCAAAAAAATTATAAATTGACTAGCCTCTGAAGTCAGAAAAAATATTCATAAATATTTTTGTGTTAATTTTGGTTCATTTACGTTTGCTCTATAATATTCAAGATAAATCATACAAAACAGGCAATGTATGGCTGGAAACTTTGTCGGATTCTTGAATAAAGCATCTAATGGTGCTCCTACACTGGCTGTTATAAATATTATATAACATAGTGTAACAAGGATAACGCTATGTAACACTAAGATGTTGAAAGGAAATAGTTTATGTTATAAAACATTTATAACAGCCAGTGTTGGAGCACCATTAGAATAACGTTTTATAATGAAATCAACGAAAAAAACGCTATTATAAATTAATGTTTTTAAAAACGTATCTTTCCTGGAGAACCAGCAGCGTCGCAGGCGCAGGTCGCGGAGGTGCCAGAGAGATTCGACAAGTAGACGGGAGCCGATATGAGGCTAACTTCAGAGAGATACATACATTCACGCTTTTTTTTAGGGGACAATCTTACACAAATCATCCTAGGTCCAAACTAAGCAAAGCTTGTAGGTATTAGACCACGATATACATAGAAAACTTCCATGACTCAGGAACAAATATTCGTGCTCATCACACAAATAAATGCCCTTACCGGGATTCGAACCCGCGACCTCTTGCTTCGTAGGCAGGGTCACTACCAACTAGGCCGAAGCGGTCGTCTTTATCCCTAAAGGGGTAGGCAGAGCGCATGAAACCTGTGTTCCAATACCACTTTCAGCATGTGGGTATAAAAGATCGATAATCAATCAAATCAATCAATCAAATAATTTATTTGCTCAGAATACAGTTGTGTAGATGTTACATTGTTAATTATAAATATGTCCAGTGTACTCAGCCTGCATGCAGGCGTGCAAATATTTTACGGAGCGAATACAATTAAAAGAATATAAAGTAAAACCAAAAATAATCATTTACAAAGTATAAAAATAAAATACAATACAATACTAATAACACAATCAAGAATAATCAAATATGACCATAGGAAAATAAATTAAAATGTCCAGAAATAAATGAAAATTACAAATGTCAATGAAAATTACAAATGTCAGTCACGATTTAAATATTTTTGAGTAAAAACAACGGTCTAAGAGCCAGGTAGTCAATTTGTATTTAAAACATTTCCCATAATGTGAACTTCAGAGACGGAAACTCAAAATTTCAGCTTAAATTCAGCTTTAGCTTAGCGTTATCCCGGTTGTATCTTCGAGAACCTTCGCGTTATCCCGGTTGTATCTTCGAGAACCTTCGTTTGCTACCTAGTCCGAAGGATTGACGGAAGAAATAATTTTAACGGAAGATTAGATTACATTAGATTAGATTTATTTATTTCGATATACAAATTACAATATAGATTCGCATACAATGTCAAAATTATAAAAATCCTTATCACGATCGTCAATAATAAATAATAAGAAATAAAAATTAAATAATATTCAAAATGTCAATACAGAAAGTGGAAATAGTATCTCCGATTACGGATTGTCATTTAACAACTAGTGGATAATAAATTTTAAACAAAAATAAACAATGTCAATTTACGTATTACGATTTCACAGAAATACAATATAAATGTTACACAAGAAATAGTATCAGAATTAGGTATCAATAAATCAAATCATTACTTAAAACATTATTTCCATGCACTGCTGAAATGACTGCTATCTGACCTTCGAAGCTTAGAGCCTAAGATTCGGACACGACTTTCGGCGGCGGAGCGAGAAGCACAATCAAATACAATTATTTATTCTGCAAATAGGCATAATTATTATTATTTTATTATAAATCGGTAATTGATAATAAAATAATAATAATCTTACACAATAATAATTTAAAATTATACAAAAAAGGTTAACAAACTAAATGTCACTAAGTTAATGTAAACAAAACAAAATTGCAAAATATGAACATTACAGCCGCACGGCTGCTGGGAGGTTGGTGCACACCAATTTCTCCCTCCCACGTAACCTTCCCATCTTTGGCGACCTTGCCACCATGAACACAATGATACCTGCAGAGCAACTAGTAGGGTTATTAAAAGCTTTTATTTAGTTTCACCTGTCCCGATGTTTGTCATCAAATCTTGCATGTTCAATTTGACCCACTCCCGGTGACCGATTGAGCCGAAATTTTGGGTTCAAGTATAGTTTGGATGACAATTCAATATTATGCTACCATCGAGCTGATCTGATGGAGACAGAGGGTGGCCATGGGAATTCAGTACTTAACCGACGTAACCCCGTTGAGTTTGGGCTCGTTAGAATCGTCTCAATGAGTAGTTGATGATGGTATACAGAAGAGTACAGTCGGCAAAAAAAGCTTGTACCAAAAATGATTTTTTTGACAGAAACTTGTTTTAGCTGTGGGTCTTATGTAAGGTCAACTTCTCTAGTTGGGCTGCACCGAATATGACGAGATGACATTCTGCTGTGTCTTATCTCTCCGCCCGTGTGGGGTCCAACCTCTGTTTGGAGAGGGCTTGAGTACACTGAGGTTAGATTTAGTAAGGACTAGCTTTGGGGGCTTGAGATTTTTTCCGCGCCCAGATATTATTGAATATGTCAAACGATTTTCCGGCTGACTTGAAGTCTTTTTCGCAGGCTAAAGTGGAGCTGGAGAAGTCTGGCATGGCCCCAGAGGCTGTAGCCAAGATCCTGCCCCACAAGGTGTTCAAGGGCAACCGGCCCACCAATTCCATCGTCGTGAAGAAGGTCACTCCCTTCACCCTCGGGGCGCTCATCGGTAAGTTCGCTATCAGACAGGTCTTAAGAACTAGGACTGTTAAAAAAATTGACAACACCCAGCCGGACCACCACAAAGCGGCATCTAGCAAGACGGCATTGTAGAAAGCGTACTTGTTTTATAAAGTCACTCTTATTTAAATTATTATTTTACACGGATCTAACGCGATATTTATATACATTTACTTCTGACGTTTCGACACGGGTTGCGCCGGTCATGGTCGTAAAATGACTGTCGTCCCAGCAATCTCTCAGCGGAGATGTGGGTGCACAATATTTCACTACCCTACAAGTCGATAAAAAATGTGGAGGGTAGACCCGAAAAAAGTCCAGTACCCACCTTTATTTTACTAATTAAATCATAATAAAATTGTGCGTATGAAGCGCGAGAGTTTAAAGTGTTATAAAGTCACTCGGAATATAGATTTGCTTGTTCTTAATTTAAACAAATACCAACTCAATGAAAAAACCCAGACTTAAACCTAACCCTTAAACTAAGTTGCTGACAAGTGGACGTTACGGAAGGTAAACAGTCAAATGCAATGATCAATCTGATTTTCAGATATATGATTCCTGACTATATGATTGTTTATATGATTTAATCGATACATGATTGCCTAAAAATTCCTCGATAGAAAAAAAATCCAAAGTTAGGTCTTTATTTTCCTTTTTTTTACTCAGCCTACTCAAACAATACATTATTTTACGACACAATCAAGTTAATACTATAGTATTTTATCTCATCTAAAACCTCACTTAATGAAATATAAATAAAATACTGGGTATTTATCGAAATCTGTCCAAAAAAGCCATTCCCGAAGTGTTGTATCTCTTTTTCCCTTGCCCGGAAGGCATAAGCGTGTCTCTGTCAAGGGGGCGTGGTTGACTCGAATCAAGGCATCCCCTTAACCTGGTTCCTTCCACTAAACTAGATCCCAAACTCAACTTCACAAGAAATGCCGCTACAATCAACTCTCCCTTCCAGCCATGTACGAGCACAAGATCTTCACCCAGGGCGTGATCTGGGACATCAACTCGTTCGACCAGTGGGGCGTCGAGCTCGGCAAGCAGCTGGCCAAGGCCATCGAGCCGGAACTGGCCGACAACAGACCTGTGACGTCGCACGACGGCTCCACCAACGGGCTTATCAACTTCTTGAAGCAGAACTTCGCTTAGATGTTATAAGAAGTGTATAGGTTATAGTACATTGTTTAACGAGGGGCTTAAGTGGAATATTGCGAACGAGTTTGCAATATTCTTACGCCCGTGTTATACACAATGTTTTTCATCACATTTGCGAGGAAAAATAATTTTAGATGAAATGAAGACAAATCGTAATAAAAATTGCGACATGCCAGTTGTCCATTTTGTTGAATTTGACGTGAGGCGCGTATGGCAAAGACCCTTCGGTATACAGCCACGATTTGAAAACACTTAAAATCATTTTACATAGACACTAAATAACTACATATTAAATCTGTAAATAATTCTGTTAAACATGTTTTAGTAGTGTTTTTAAGTTTAAATTTATTTATAAATACGTTTTCAGACATCGTATTTGATATAAGACCTCTTTGCTTTTTAACTGCCGCATAAGTGACAGATACAATTTAAGAAAAAAACCATTACGCCCGTGGGCGTAGCATAGGCTTACAGCTCTGTTTGCCTGCGCATTATGAAGCCCGTTTCGAGCAAGTGTGATGAAAAATAACTTAAGCAAGGCCTCTTGCATGTAGCTGGTGTGTTCGAACAGGCATCAGTTTTGTTTGTGTTACAATTTTAAAATGTTCTATGCCATATGAGCCGCTGCAGCCGAGCGGTAAGGTACAGTCGCCATCAGATATATCGGAGCTGCCAAAGTGCTCACAAATATCTGAACACGTCTCTATTACATACATACATTCACGCCTTTATCCCTAAAAGGGGTAGGCAAAGCACATGAAACTTGTGTTCCAGTACCACTTTTAGCATAAATGTGGGTATAAAAAAGATCGATAAAATGTGATATCGCTGTGACAGGTTGCTAGCCCATCGCCCACAACACACTTCAACCCTGCTCCCTTAGTCGACTCTTACGACACTCACAGGAAGAAAGGGGGTGGAGCTATTCTAACCCGACACCACACGGGGGTCTCTATTGTCGAGACATTAGAGACGTGTTCAGATATTTGTGAGCACTTTGGCCGCTCCGATATATCTGATGGCGACTGTACCTGACTGTCAATCTAGATGTCGAGGGTTCGAACCCTGGTATTACCAGGTTTTTTCATATTCAACAGTGGCTTTTCGGTGAAGGAAAAAATCGTGAGGAAACCGGTCTAATCCCAATAAGTTCTAGTTTTCCCTTTGGTTTGGAAGGTCGGAAGGCAGGCGCTTACGTAAAACTAGTGCCTATGCCAAATCTTGGGATCAGATGTCAAAGCGGACCGGGCTCCTTTAGGGGCACTACCGGGAATAACGCTGATGATGAATGTCTACATGAAAGAGGGCCTTAATTAAGATATTTAACTAAAATGATGACGTAATTTGTGGATGTCCACTTTAAAGCAGCACTCATCCAAAAGAATGGATCAATCAATTATTTCTTGTCTTACTGGCCTTTTAGCCAGGACACAACATGACAGAAGTTCTTAGAAAAAATGTTACAAGATTGGACTTTAACCCTACAATCTACATTGAATGTAAAAAATAACGTAACTAAATATATAAAAGTTGATTCACCCTAATAAAAATCAATGTAAAGGTTGTTTTTCTAGATGGATATTTTTGAAGAATTTCTTAATGAAAACCACAAATACATCGATCTGTTCAACTCTTGAGGAGTGTTAAATTCTCATAGTGAATCACAAAATTATATACATTAATATATATATTTGATGACCTCTGTAGCCTAGTTGGTAGTGACCCTGCCTACGAAGCCGGAGGTCCCGGGTTCGAATCCCGGTAAGGGCATTTATTTGTGTGATGAGCACGAATATTTGTTTCCGAGTCATGGATGTTTTCTATGTATTTAACTATTTATTTATCTATATAAGTATGTATATCGACGTCCAGTACCCAAAGTACAAGCTTTGCTTGGTTTGTGCAAGTTTGTTCCCAAATATTTATTAATTTATTATAGATTAAGTATAAGAAGCTTTAGCTACTAGTGCTGAATGTCTTCGTGCTGGCACCAATCTATGGAACTTGGATTAAGTATAAGTCATGGTCTTGGACCTATAATACTCAGGACAAGCTATACGTTTTGCCGCAATGAGGGACGGAAAGGCTCTTGTACAGCTAAATTAACAACCAAAGAGAATATAACCACTACGTTTTAAGAGGCGGAACTTCATACATTGTTTTAGGATTCTCTTATGTCTACTACCAACGTAAAGAAAAAACGAGTGCACTTTATTGCCTTGTAATAAGGTGCAAAAGTTCTGTGTTTTGTTAGGTTGGCTAAGATGCGTGAACTATCTCGTACATTTTTTCATTCTATGAGAGTTTCCAAAGGCTGTTAACAACTGATTTTAAACCGGCTGACGGCTGACCATAAACAACCTACTTAATTTGGGCGGGTAATAGTTTATTTGCCACTACCTCATACAAAAAAAAAGAACTACGACAACGAATGATTCCCTTTCTGTCACACTTATTGAGATTTGTATGCCATCTCGTCGGTATTATTATTATCATAGCTTCTCCTGAGTATAGGTCTATACTATAGACTCCGTATACTGCATTATTGTCATATACTTACGTGTAGGTGTTATTTTATTGCATTATTAAATGTACTTACTGCCGTTTAATTTAAACATTAACAAATATTGAGAAGCATATTATTTTTGTTGATGTATTTACACTTATATTTTTCTGTGCTTTTTTAGTTTATTACTATGATGTATTACGTAGTTGCCTTGACAATATTGAATAGCAATCGAATGTATGTCGCTTTATAAAAGATCTATGATGTTTTGCTGTATAAGAGTAGCATGTTATTTAGATTGATGTTTGATGTATGATGATATCATATGAATAAAAATGTTTTAGAAGTCTTTTTGTTTTTGGTTACCTACCTAAAAAACAGTTTGTAGTATCTTGATGATTTTGAAAAATGTTGAGTCCTAAATAAAAAGAGACCGGGTTGCACTCCGGGAGTGCCGGCAGAAGTGAAAACTAGATTATTTTGACATTTCGAATCGACGAATACCGTAGCGACAGAAGCAAACTATTTCACTTGCAAATTAGCGCGTGAGAACTTGTTGTGTGTCATCATCTTACGGTCACGTGACACCTGTGGCGAGCTTGGCCAACGCCACACTTGACGGAAATTCCGTCGCGGATCTTCTGCGACGGAACGCCAATACATGTTATTGCCAGGGCTCGAACAATTCATGCGGATGACGTAAAAATGACGTAACTTTGTACACAGGATGATGTTTGTATTAAACTTCCGTGTGACATATCGCACGAAGTAAAACAATAATCGTGAGTAAATCCATGAGATTTATACAGAATGACGGGACGATGTCGTGCATAAAATAAATGTTACGAAATTTGCTATCGAAAGTACGATTATTTATAATAAAAGTATATATATTATAAAAACAAAAAAAAAGACAATTTTATGTTATTATCCATTTACTCGGCTCATTCAAAGTGACGATGTCGTTTAATTAAAGATGATAAATGATAAGTAGTAATTGTTTATGAAAATACTATTTGAAATCATCCTACGAGCGGTTTGACGTCATCCGCATGAATTGTTCGAGGTATGGTTATTGCATATAAATTACAAATAGTGGGCACACTATGCGGAAGATCGGTCGTTCCGTCGCGCTCGTGGCGGACCGCCGCTCTCTTGCGTCTGCTCCGTCCTCCGCGCACCGATCTTCGGTCGGCGTAAGATCGGCAACGTCGCGTCGCGTTCCAGGCATTTGTATGCATCGCGCCACATTCGGCGGATAACTCGCGGCCACGGCCACACTGTATAAGCTTTGGCAGTCGACTGATAATCTGCCACTGAATATTCAAGTGTGGCTGCAACGTATGGTAACGGATTGACTCCCGCAAAAATTCGGCATCGGAATTTCCGTCAAGTGTGGCGCTGGGCTTTAACATTTTTTTCCCCATCCCAAAAAGTGCACAGCGCCGCTAAAGAAGTTTTCACTTCAAAAATTGCTCGGCAAACTGTAAGTTCAATTTTGATGCGGTTTTTTTAAATAGATAGATTGATTCAAGAGGAAGGTTTGTGTGTATAATATAGTACCCGTTCGAAGCCGGGGCAGGTCGTAATATTATAAATGTGAAAGTGTCTGTCTGTCTCTTGCCTCTTTACGCTTAAACCACTGAACCGATTTAGACGAAATTTGCTATAAAGATAGTTAGAGTCCCGGTGATGTCGTTCACGTAGGATACTTTTATCCCGGAAATCATCCCCTAAGGGGTGAAATGGGGTGAAAGTTTGTACGAAGCTACGATATAAACGAGTTCCACGCGGAGTCACGGCCAGAAGCTAGTACTAATAATAAAATAAAAGAGGAAATATCTTTCATTGTAGTATTGTAAGTTTGTATGTAGGGAGTAATCTCCGAAACCACTTATCAGATTAAAAAAAAACACCCGGGTATCGATATACTTGCTAGGGCAGCTAGTGTTAAAATAAAATGACAAATTGCTTCACCATGGGTTTATTAAAAATACACGTTTAATTCAAAGATATTAATTACGAGAACAATCAGTACCAGACCGAATGAATAGCTAACAAATTAACAGTATTTTAATGAGCTTATTGCACCATACAACAATAAATACTATAACCTCTTTTTAACGCAATAACGCCATCTAGAAAGTTTTTATTAACTTTATTAACCACCAATAGATGGCGCGCCACTGTGTTAGGCCTATTGTCCACGTAAACCGCACGTCATGCGCACGCTTTCGTCAATTGACGATTGCAAGACGAACTGTCCACGCAACGAACGCATGACGAGCGGCTAACGCGACGGTGCCGCTCCGTGGACACAGTTTTGAAGGTTTCTACGCAAGAGGCAAGCGTTCGTCTTGCAATCGTCAATTGACGAAAGCGTGCGCATGACGTGCGGTTTACATGGACAATAAGCCTTAAGTAGAGGTTGCATTATTAGCTTGGTATGGCTTGGGCTTGATTTTAGTCATATCATAGTATAGTAAAAAAAAAAACATTTAAACAAAGTCCTTGTTTTGCAACTTTCATTTCAAGATCGTTTCCCTAAAATCGTCCTTTTTACATTATCTATACAAAAGTCTACATCTACATCTATACAAAAGTAACATTTCAAGTCCAGCACGACTAGCACAAGAGCCGTCTCGCGCACGTGACATACTGCCCGTCACTTTCCATGTGTTCTAATTAGAAAGTGACGGGTAGTATTTCGCGCGCGGTCTTAAGGGGATGCCTTGACTCGAGTCGACCACGCCCCCTTGACAGGGACACGCTTATGCCTTCCGCGCACGAGAAAAAGAGATGCAACACTTCGAGCATGGCTTTTTTGAACAAATTTCGAGAAATACCTAACTTAGTGAAGTTTTATTTATACTTCATTAAGTGAGATTTTTGATGAGATAAATACTATAGTATCAACTTAATTGTGTCGTAAAATAATGTATTATTTGATTTAGCTGAGTAAAAAAGGAAAATAAGACCTAACTTTAGATTTTTTTTCTATCGAGAAAATTTTAAGCAATCGTGTATCGATTAAATCAGATATACAATCATATAGTCAATATTGCGAGTCCCGCGGCCGCGAATTCGTGGCAGATTTTTGCCACTCTCCCGAGGTAATTTGAGCTCACGCGAGAAAACCACTTGACTCAACGTTATCGCTCGTATGTCTGTAGTGTTTATACTTAGGAATGTAAACGTTTACATTTTTTACAAGGGCATGAAACAGACTTCATTGTGTTACATACTCAACACATTACAATGTAGAAACCATGGCTCTTTCACAGGAAGGAAAAATAACGGTAAAACGGCTAAGTAAGAATTATAATAATTATTGAATTATGACTATATTTTTTTTTATTTATTCTGGGTCTCTAAGATACATGCTATCAATAATTGGAAATTACTTGAAGAAATACCCGTAAAAATATCGTTTTATTCGTCTTAGAAAACCGAGAATACAGAGTAACGGTTTTTCAACTCGTTATAACTTGGAGTCAGTATATTGACAGTCAAGCTTCGGTTGGTACCAATCTGTTGCTAATTTCATTGCGTTTAAATTAAAAAACGCCCAATAGAATAGGAACTGTATGTTCTTTACAATAAAGTTGTTTCTCAATTGTGGGAACCAAGAAGCGAATTCGTGGCAGAGGGGACCGACGGGTGCAAATATCGTCGCCGCGAATTCGCGGTCGCGAGGACCGACGGAGACATCTGTCCATTTTTCTTGGGAACTGATCTGGGCGCCGTTTTGGCCGCTAATTCGTGGCGGCCGGGGACCGATAGTCAGAACGAAGCACGCGATAATATCCAATGCACCCCCTTAAGCTAGCCGTGCAGTATCTATTTTACATTTTAGCAGCTAGCAATACTAACACTATTTAGTAATTTGTAATTTATTTAGGCTTCCGCCCCCGGCCGCCTGTCTTCGCCTTTTTGTTCGCCGCGTTTTTCTTGTCCTCCTCAGCCTTGCGTTTAGGGTTCGGTGTAGTGGAAACCTATGAACAAAAATTTAATCAAATTCCGTCAACCATCCTACTAATATTATAAATGCGAAAGTTTAGATGTTTGTTACTCAATCACGCTTAAACAGCTGAACCGATTTGAATGAAATTGTGCACTAAGATAGTTTATAGCCTGGATTAAAATATAGGATAGTTTTTATCCCGGGTCCACGCGGACGAAGTCGCGGGCGGAAGCTAGTAATTTTTATAAATCTAGAACTAGACTAGAAAGCTGGATCAGATACGTTGATAGTAGATTTTTTCGAATTTTAGTTTCTGATGCAAGCTTTCTAAATTTTATTAATACCATGTCGGTGGCAAACAAGCATACGGCCTGCCTGATAGGAAGCGGACATCGTCGCCTATGGCCGCTCGAGACCAGAAGAGACACAAGCGCATTGCCGACCCTTCATTGAGTAAAGGTTGCGGAAGTTCGCTGGGTGCGGGTGAAGCAGGACCGGTCATTGTGGCACTCTTTGGGGGAGGCCTATGTCCAGCAGTGGACGTCTTTCGGCTGATATGATGATGTACATACCTTGAAGAACCCGTCCAGCCGTCACAAGCAGCTGCTAAAGGTCGCTGGAGTCCGCTGGAAGGTGGCGCGGGACTGGTGAGTATAAGTATTATTGTGGTACTCTTTAGAGGCCAATCAGAGGAGGTCAGTGATAACTGTACCTTGAAGAACCCGTCCAGCCGCCCCAGCTTGGTGGTGGAGCGCCCCTTCAATTGTGCATAGTGGCACTCTTTGGGGGAGGCTTATGTCCAGCAGGACATCTTCCGGCAGATATGACGATGAATATAGACATACCTTGAAGAACCCGTCGAGCCGGCCCTGCGTGGTGGTGGAGCGCGCCTTCATCAGCTTCTTGGCGCCGTTCCGGACGCGATCCTCGTTGAACTGCTTGTCGCCGCAGAGGAACTTCACCAGGCCTTCCTCGTCGGGGTCTGTCCATTTTAGCTACAAGGTAAAAAAACAGCAATTTTAAAAAGGTTATGGTATAATTATATGGTTCGTTTATATCGTAGCTCGATACAAACTTTCATCCCCCATTTCAACCCCTCATGGGATGATTTCCGGGATAATAACTATCCTATGTCCTTCCCCGGGATTCAAACTATCTCCATACCAAATTTCATCGCAATCGGTTCTGCGGTTTAAGCGTGAAGAGGTAACAGACAGACATAAGGCCGCGAGAACACTCATCCAGAAGAATAATTATACGTGTTTACCGGTTATGATAAATTAGTACCATTTTAAACATGACTCATGAAAGTTTAAGATACGGTACCTACATAAAAGAGTCATATGGCTAATAGCATAATTTTTCCGAGTTTAACTTCTCCAGGAACCACGCTCCGCAACAGGATTTTCAGAATCTACTTATATATTTTATTGATTCATGTGTCCGAATTTTAGGTTATTATCTTTTAAGGTCTAGTTTTCGCTCTGGTTGGAAGGTCAGATGGCAGTCGCTTTCGTAAAACTAGTGTCTATGCCAAATCTTGGGATTAGGTGCCAAAGCAGAACCCGGGGCTCCTTTAGGGCACAACCGGGAATAACGCTAGGAGGACGATGATTTGATGATATGTCCTTTGCGTTTAGACGAAAATGGCATTCATAATTTTTGATATTTCCGAATAATCATGCTTATGGACAAATGACTGGAAGGACTCAGACGGATGTTATCATCAATCATCAAGGTTTCTAACTTAACAACTATTGTCATAGACAACAACCGGGATCAACGGGTTAAATTCCCTCCAAATTCTAACCTCAATATCTTTGGGGTCGGTGACCTCCGGCTCAATAAACAGCCTCCTCGCATCAGCATAGTCCCAGTTCTCCGGTGGCGGGTACTTCGTCGTGTCGATGTTCTTCAACACCTGAAATACAAATTATTTATTAGTCAGTCAGTGTACGATAAGATAAGATAGCCTTTATTTGCCGAGTTATTTTGTTACACTTCATTTACTACATGCGTGCATTATATAACTTAAACTAATTTCTTTCCTTAATTAAAATATTTCATTTTTTCTATACATATTTGTTTTATCTTCCTAACTTCAGCTTGCCTCTGGGACATGGCCTCTTCCCAAGCTTTCCATTTTGTTCTGCCTTTAGCCTCCCTTCTCCATATTGTTCCTGCTTTCTTTTTAATATCTTCTTCCCATCTCATTATTGGTCTGCCTCGTTTTCTTTTTCCCTGTCTTGAATACCATTCTGTGATATCCTTCGTCCACTTTTCCATTTTTTCCCTCATCATGTGTCCTGTCCACCTCCATTTCAACTTTTTGATGCACCGTGTTATATCCGCCACTTTGGTTTTCTTCCTAATTTTTGTTAAGGACACCTTGTCCTTCCTTTTTATGTTAAGCATGCTGCGCTCCATGCTTTGTTGGCATACTTTCAGCTTCTGAGTATTTCTTTGTGTGAGGGCCCATGTTTGGCTTCCATATACAATAATGACTTCCATTTTACAATAAAATACCCACCGAAATTGTTAATTTACCGTTCAGTAAATTTAAGTCTCATGTTAAGAGTAATTTGCTGAGCAAGGCGTATTATACTGTCAACGATTTCTTAAACGACAAAAATGCCTTTAAGCCAGTAGTAGTCTAATTCTATTAGGAATATACCTAAATACACGTAATCATTATAAGTACCTACCTGAAATAACTGTTCCGTTTTATGTAAGAAGAGAGCACGTAATGTTGTTTCTCGCCGAACAAGTCGCTTAATCTTTGTTATTATCAATGTCCGGTGGCTTGAATATGTCATGCTCGCTTAAAGGGCTTTGCTTACGGTGGCGTCGTTGATCGGGTCGCCACCTTCCCTAAAATATGGTTGAGGGAGGGGATGGCTGAGATATGCGTCATACTCGTGATAGGGTGCTGTTTGTGGAGTCCGGACTGTTCATGCTTGCAAGGGCATAGTACATAGTTAACTAATTACATACTAGTGTTATTATTATTATTATCGTATTGACGAGAGACATCATTCTGATCTTGACACGTTTTATTGTTACTGACCATGTACATCGCTGACAATATTACATCATTGTTCCTTTTTGTTTTGACGCTTAGAGACCGTATACATCTCTTAGAATATTAGAATAATTATTCATTGTATTTGGAAGCTCAGAGACCTTATACATCTCTGGAATACTGAATTAATATGATTAACTTCTTGTTAATGCTGATACAAATCTTATATCGAATGTAATGGTCATATTTTGCAATTTTGTTTTGTTTACATTAACTTAGTGACATTTAGTTTGTTAACTAGTGTGGTCCAAAAAAAAAGGCAGGTTCAAAAACTGCTGGCTTTTCTGTTTTCCATCAGCAGCAAGGACGTCAAAGAAGGATAAAGTTCGTTCAGTAACAAAACTTTCTAACTGTACGTTGTTTGGCTCGCCTATAGTACCCACATCAATGCGTCGAGGAAAATGTGTATTTTTGGGCGAACTAGATTTTTTGCCATTTTGTCTTTGGTTTCTGAAGACACCCGGTCATCAAAAAGTGCAAATGCAACTAAATGTTCAGAAAGAAACCAAAGGTGCCTTGCCAAAGCAGCATGAGACTTTTCACTGATCTTTTTATTTGGGTACGACTTAAGGATTTCCAAAAACTGTAAATCATTCATTGGTGCTTTGATGCCAAGAGGTGCTCATTCCAATACCGCACATAAGCTAAAACTGCAAAGAGAGCAAACTGTTCTATCTTTTTGAACTCTAGACCGGTCAAGTGAAATTGTTCTCGAAATAGATATATTTTAATTGCATAAATGGCTTTTGCCATCCAGCGAGCATGATGCGTGGGGCCCGGAGCTCGGAATCTTTCTTCAATACCTCCGCCGCCAATAAATATAAGAGACAATTGTGGAAACTCTGTAGTCATCTCTGGGGTGCTGATTTTTCAGGGTATTTGGTAAATAGCCAAGTAAATCCTCCCGCAGATTATTAAGCATTGGATTTTCAAACAGTTCATTTTCTGCCGCCTTGTACACAGTGTAATCAAAACTCGGCCACTTTTTTTGGAAACGGTTGAATAATCTTACTTTCGGAGCTCCCGTAGAACCAAATAAAGAAGAAAATGCCGCCGAAAGTATAATCTCCATGATGTGGTGCCGGCACGCAATCCAGACTAGTTCACATTCAAGGGCTTTCTCAATTTCAGTACAAGCACCTGTGTGTAGGCCGGCATTACTTGCTGTTGTATCAAATACGAGTGCTTTTATGGAGTGAGTCATGTTCCATGATTTTACCGTATCGACGCATGCTTGGGCTTGAGCTTTTCGTGTTCCTCTGGCTATTTTAGGGATAGCTAAAAGCTTTTCTTGACCATTCCCAGTCACAAGTATGGTGATTCGATCAATTTTGGTTTTTGAATCAATATCTGGCAAAAGTTTGCCATCCCAGTGGAGATTCAAGGGTCCATCCATTTCACAAGCTGTTAGCTCGGCTTGTGCAGCGTTCTCTCTTCCTAATCTTCTACCACGTCTCACAGAGCTCCGGGAGAGAGTTTTATCGGAAACATTATGCCCTAAAGCCTTGACAATAGCTCCTGCAACAAAAACAGCTCCTCCTGGTAGATTTACACGGTCTAAAGCAGCGACAACTTCTGGAGAAGTAAAAATATTAGTGCACTGGTCTGAAGAAGAAGAAGAAGAAGCCTTTGGTTCTTGGCATAATTTATCCTCATAACGTGAGTGTTGGAAACAAGCTTCGTTATAACTAAGAACTAGATAATAATTGCTCAATCTCAGTTATTTTACTTTGCCCATTATTTTCCGTATAATATCTCCTCCTGTAATTATCTTCTCTTTGTTCCCGTTGCCTCTTCCTGTTCTCTTTTGTTGTCGTAGCAATATCAACACTACCCATACTGCACGAAAATACACTTTCTCTTTGTTTCTCTACAAAAATTCGGTCTTCCTTATTTTTTATTGTACTTAAAGCATCTATTGTGGCTATGTCAAATAATTTTTCAAGGTCGTTTTCAAACATACTCTGACGCAAAACATTATTATCATTTTGACGAGCCCGATTCTTTTTCAGAAGTAAATACTGCTTATGTAATTTAATCAGTTTTCGTACACACGAATCCACACGTTGCGTAGGTATCTTCGCTCGCTCCCAAATACATATAACGGCGTCACAGGTCTTTTTGTAACTCACTGGCAAGGTATTGCCCTCATCTAAATGATGAAATTGAAGAACACGAAGTACATCTAATCCTCGAGGCAGCCGGGCCGTCGAAAAACTTGAAATTGACTTCCCTAGAAGCCAATTACTTGGTGCGGATCTACTTAGTCGACATACATCAAGTAGCAGTGAAAATATAAAATAAAATAAAACCGGCCAAGTGCGAGTCGGATTCGCGTTGGAAGGGTTCCGTACATAACAAGATTTAATTTTTTTTTTACTAACGGAGCGGTTTTGACGTTTCATAAAAATAAGCGGATTTGATTTTTGTCAAATACCGTATTAAGTCCGACTCACGCTTGACTACACATTTCTAATAGGTTTTCCTGTCATCTGTAGGTAAAGAACTATTTTGTATATTTTTTCAAAATTTTATACTCAGTAGTTTTGGAGATGCCCCTTTCTGTCATTTTTGGCTATTTTCTTAAATAATTTCTAAACTAATTATTTTAAAATTACAAAAAAAAAAATTTTACATGCATACAATGAGCTCTTTCATTTGATATGTAACACGGTAGTATATGCAAAACTTATTTTTTAATTTTCTCATTTCCCCCCAAGAAGTGGCCCCCATGTTTAAAATTCAATTGTTTGCGTTACATGTTCCTCTTTGGGTCACAAACTTACATATGTGTACCAAATTTCAACGTAATTGGTTCAGTAGTTTCGGAGAAAATAGGCTGTGAAGGACGGACAGACAGACGCACGAGTGATCCTATAAGGGTTCCGTTTTTTCCTTTTGAGGTACGGAACCCTAAAAACTGATTACAATTAGTTTACTACTACTAATATTTTTATTGAACAAACGAACAACTTATCGTACAAAAGGCGGACTTAATGCGGTAAGCATTCTCTGCCAGTCAACCGTTGGGCAAAGCGGACAAGTCGATGCGATTGGCTGTATGTGATTGGTTACCTCGTCCAGCGAGCGGTGCTGCCGGATAAGGTCGATGGCGCGCTTGGGGCCGACGCCGCGGACGGAGCCGCAGTAGTCGCAGCCCAGCAGGATGCAGAGGTCGATGAACTGGGGGCAAGCGGATTTTCCTTATGTACAGATTATTAAAACAATGAAACGTGTCACTCATGTCATGTCTTTAAGAGTCCGCAGTAAGCTCGATTCTCCATACAAACTTAGTTACGCTTTCATTTTAAAACTACGTGTTGGATTGTAACGAAACTTTACTTTGCATGTACAATGACATGGGGTATATCTATGTCTGTAATTAGTTTATGCAGCTTCAGATATCATAGTAGAAAAAATACAGCGAATTTAAGTTTTTCATACAGAATTTGTTTTTGCTGTATTTTGTTTTTTGTTTTATAAACTGGAACCATATAAACTAATTACAGACATAGATATACCTCATGTCATTGTATATGCAAAGTTTCGTCAGAATCGAAAACGTAGTTTTAAAATGAGAGGGTAACTACGTTTGTATGGGAAGGTGAAATTCGGCCGAGCTTACTGCGGACTCTTAAGGCACAATGTCTATCATGAGACGGCCGCGACACACTCTCGATTTTTCTCGCACTACACCTCTTGTTCTAATAAGAGAGTGACGGATAGCGCGAGAAAAATCAAGAGAGCTCGCGCGCCGTCTTGTGATAGCCGTGCAGGGCGCTGGTGGGTCTGCCACGCTACTGTAGCGCGTCAGGAATGTTTCCTGAAGTCAGGGGAGACTGTTTCTGCACCAGCATGCGCAAGCGATGCACATCCCCGGCGCGCAGGGCGCAAGCCAGCTCCAGTCCAACGGCATCCTGAGGGCATTACAGCTAGGTTTGCCTGTCAGTACTTGAACCCATTGCAACATGATTCATCTACTGACAGGCAAACCTTTACTGTATGTAGTGTCTGTTTTGTTTTGTATGTCCTGTTATTAACCTGAGACTTAAGATTATTTGTATTTTCTATTAATAAATAATGTAGCAGTGAATTGTAACTTTGTGGACTTAGTCTGAAATAAACGATATTATTATTTAGTCCGCAGTAAGCTCGGCCGAATGTCACCTTCCCATACAAACGTAGTTACGCTCTCATTTTAAAACTACGCGATGGATTGTGACGTAACTTTTCATATACAATGACATGGGGTATATCTATGTCTGTAATTAGTTTATATGGTTCCAGTTTATAAAACCAAGTTTTGTATGAAAAACTTAAATTCGCTGTATTTTTTTTACTATGGCATCTGAAGCTACACAAACTAATTACAGACATAGATATACCTTATGTCATTGTACATGGAAAGTTTCTTTACAATCCAACACGTAGTTTTAAAATGATAGCGTAACTACGTTTGTATGGAGAATCGAGCTTACTGCGAACTCTTAAGGTCGAATATCGCTCGACACGTTTCGAACCGATTCCTGCCACCGCCGCTGCCGCTCCAAGCGGCCGTTCCTCAAGGGCGCAAATCCGCAGTGCTAAGCGAGATAGCACTACCAAATAACGACCGATTTGCCGACGACCGGTCCTGGGTTCGAATCCCGGTATGGGCATTTATTTGTGTGATGAGCACTGAATATTTGTTCCTGAGTCATGGATGTTTTCTATGTATTTAAGCATTTATTTATCTATGTAAGTATGTTTATCGTCTTCTAGTATCCATAGTTCAAGCTTAGCTTAGTTTGGGACTAGGTCGATTTGTGTGAGATTGTCCGAAAATATTTACATTTATTACTAGCTTCCGCCCGCGACTTCGTCTGCGTGGACTCGGGATAAAAACTTTACTATATTTTAATCCAGGCTATAAACTATCGTCGTGAAAAAAATCATTCAAATCGGTTCAGTCGTTTAAGCGTGATTCAATTCAATTCAATTCTTTATTCATAAGCAATGTACATTGTATTTGAAATAGGTACTTATAAATAATGAAATAAGGTAGATTATTTACCGTAAAACTATTCCAACATTGCAATAATTTAAAAATAATTACAAATTAAATTACAGGTTCAGTTAATACATTTTGACATGTCAGGAATAATAACAATAAATTAATTTACAATCATATAAATATCTCTTGAACACTATAACAACATCTGGCTAACAAGAAGCTTTACAATTCTCGTTTAAATATAGACCAATTCGTAATGACCTTTAGCTCGGTAGGCAATTTATTAAATAACGTGACAGCCTGATACCTAGCACAATGCTTCACAACCCTGAGTCCTGGATAGAAACTGTGTGCAACATTTTTCGTACGTATAGCTAGCCGCAATTCTTCATCCTCACATGTGACACTTCTTGACTGTGACTTAACAAATTCGGTAAGAAGAGTAAAAACGTACAAGCAGGGCACTGTGAGAATGCTCAGTCTTAAAAAATGATCGCGACACGACGACCACGGAGGAGTGCGTGTCATCGTACGAATCGCTCTTTTTTGGGCAACAAAGGCTCTATTGATATTATATTTAAAACTATTGCCCCAGCACTTAATACTATATCGCAATTTCGACTCAACTAATGCGCTACTTTAAGTTGATCCAACCTCATTTCGTCTCTAAGGCTTCTCAAAGCATAGCAAGCAGAGTTCACTGAGTTTTCTATTGCTTCCAGCTCTCGTTTCCAATTGAGATTCGAATCAATGTAGATTCCGAGAAATTTGACATGATCTACTGGGCTCGCAACGCAATTAATATTGAAACCAACTTCGATTGAGTAACAAACATCTAAACTTTCGCATTTATAATATTAAGTAGGATAACTGTATCAAAGGACGTGTCCTCATTACCTCATTGTGTTTGAGCTCCAGCCCGGACAGCACTCGGTCCAGGTGGATCTCTTGCACGGGCATCTTGCGCGCCTCGGAGAACGTGAGGTGCCGGAGCAGCACGTTGGCCCCGAACGTGAGGGCGTCCATGTCTTCTGTCGCTGTTGCGAACACTTTGTTCGCTTTTACCTAGAAACAGTGATAGTAGGGCCATACAGAGGTTTAAAGTTCACGTTTTTCATGTGGATATTACCAAAGTTTAGTTTCCTTCATAATAATGTAATGCTTAAAAGGGCCTCCTTTGACTTTGTAACAATACATATGTTTAAGAGTCCGCATTAAGCTCGATTCTCCATACAAACGTAGTTACGCTCTCATTTTTAACCGACTTCAAAAAAAAAGGAGGAGGTTCTCAATTCGGTTGTATCTTTTTTTATTTTTTATTATTATTATTATTATGTTTAATGTTTGTTACCTCAGACCTCCGTTATTGATGAGCCGATTCGTAATTTTTTTGTTTGTAGGTAGGTAGTTCCAGGTGGGTCCCATTTTTTTCAAAAATTCAATTGGATGATGGGATCCAAGAGGAATTGAGGGAACTCTTCAATTATATTAGGCCCGCGTGTAGTGATTTTGGTATTTTCTATTTTAACTCGTGTATTTACACCCGGTAATCATAAATTTGGTGGAGTGGAATGGATGATGAAGACCACAGATGACTTATGGAATTCCTCAATTATGTACTTAAAAGTACAAATGTACGTCACAGTTCTGATAAGATTCCGTTGAAATAGCAACTAATGAAGTGCCAAAGGTGATCCATGGATGTGGAATCGACGGAAGTCCTCAAATATTATCGGGCCACATACAGCGATTGGGCTTTTTCCCCTAATAATCAACGCATTTGCTCTCGGAAATCAGTTCATGTGGTAAATTGGAAGATAAATGTGGAAATGTTCTCATGGCTTGGCGGAGTACTAAATTGAAGTCGGTTAAAACTTTGTTTTTAAATTAATTTTTAAAAAACGATGTGTTGGATTGTAACGAAACTTTGCATATACATACAATGACATGAGGTATATCTATGTCTGTAATTAGTTTATGTAGTTTCAGATACCATAGTAATAAAATACAGCAAATTTAAGTTTCATACAAAACTTGTTTTTGCTGTATTTCGTTTGTTTTATAAACTGGAACCATATAAACTAATTACAGACATAGATATACCCCATGTCATTGTATATGCAAAGTTTCGTTTACAATCCAAGACGTAGTTTTAAAATGAGAGCGTAACTACGTTTGTATGGGAAGGTGAAATTCGGCCGAGCTTACTGCGACTCTTAAACCAAATAAACTATTTTCATTTTCAATTTTGTGTGATGCCCACAGGACAGGATAGACTACTCATGTTTTTTTCCCACCGAATATTAGTCATATTCACTCGGCTACCATACACTAACAGGTCTGAGTAGTATTTCATTAATAGTATGTATATAGGATCTAGAGTAAAATTGTTTCTTACAAGTGCAGCACACTGGGCCTCCGCTTCACAAGGAGCCTCCACCACTGGGATGCCCATCAGCCTCAGTAGGGTCCGGGCCTCCTCTCCATGCTGTTTGGTCACCTTCACTAGCCGTCGGTTGAACTTCTCAATTGATGCCTGGTCGCCTGGAAAAGAATTGATAACACATTCAATAAGTAGGTCTCTACTGCATTACCAAATTGGATTATTAGTGCCAATACAGAGACAAGTGGAATGAATTGCAGCAGTTTTATATCCATCAGGGGTCCTTCAACTACTCCTTGCTATAGTTAGGGATTTAATAATAATAATAATAAAAATACTCTTTACTGGAAGAGTGCACAAACACCTTCAAAAATAAATTAAAATAACGGTTATTTGGACATGCCTTTTATAATTTACATGACTTTTATTATTAGGCCTGATATCGTGCTGACAGATCGATCGAAACGCCAGGCAGTGCTGTCGACATCACCATCCCCCATGATAACCTCGTGAAGGCCGAGAAGGACAAAGCCAGCAAGTACCTAGACCTGGCTCATGAGGTAACCGCCATGTGGGATGTTGATTCGACGATCATCGTCCGTCGTTTCGGCGAACGGTTTAATAGCGAAGAGTCTCGACCGTCACCTCAAGAGACTCTGCTAGATGGCTGGATCAAGGGTCAGATACAGAAAGCGGTACTCCTGGATACTGCGCGGATAGTCAGGAGGTTCCTGTCTCTGACGCCCTGACGGCGGTACCCTAGGTTAGGTTTTTATAATGATTTTATGTTTTGTATGTACAGTTTTATATTTTACTTTTTATATAATTTTTGTATAAGGCTACTAAGATGAAAATTTTATAAAGAGATAATAATAATTGAATTATATGTATAAACATTTCTTAAATTTAAATGATAATATACGCAATTGTGATTCTAATAATCTGTGACGTGTATTTATATAATATTATGAATAAATGAGTATGAGTATTGCACCACAACACGAGAGAGACATCTAACAAAAAATTTGCTTAATAAATAATGGTAACAACAGGTGGTCTTATCGCTTTAAAGCAATCTCTTCCAGACAACTTTTGATAGGTATATTCATACAGAATGAAATTGCAAACTGGTATCACTGCCTACCCCTCCGAATAATAGTCGTGATTATATGTATGTATGTATGAAGTAAGAAATTGCAATTTAAAGGCTTAAATAAATAGAGATAGTTTGTTCGAGTTCAGTCTGATAATTGATCATGCTTTGGAAACTATATTTTGCCATCTTCTTTAACGCCTCGTGTGTGTGTGTGTGTGTGTGTGTGTGTGTGTATGTGTCTCGGCAAGTCATAATATTACTAGCAATGTCTGACTTCAACCCTCAACTCAATTTCGTCTTCTATCATGCTCTAACTGTAGTTGGTATCATTTTATCCTCTCTAAACAGTAGTTTAACCTTGCTACACCGAATGATAAGCGATGCTCCCCGAAGCCATTAGTCAGTACCTATGATTCTATTTTTAGACATAAACAAGTCTTAAAACCAAAGGTACATAGTCATGGGAAACAAGTTTTAAACCAAATTTTGTTACGCTAGTGTATTGACAACATTACCTGCTTCCGTAGCCTTCTGCAGCTCCTTCTCAGCCTCCTCTCTTCGCTCAGCGCGCTTGTTCAGCTGGTGAGACTTCAGCTCCGGAGGCTTCCCATCGAACACGTACACCGGCTTTATACCATTCTCGACCAAACGGATGGTCCGGTAAAATGTACCCATTAGGTGGGACGTCGTTTCACCGTCTACAGACGTCAATTGAGCCCCTGGAGATAGAAAATAAGTTTATTAAAGGTTATTTTGGAACGCCAACTTAATGAGGTGCTTGTGTTAGTATGAGCGTTTTTGATAAAACGTAAAAAGAAAATCAGCTTACCTTCGCTTCTCACTGCGATAAGGAACTGATATAGACTCATAGAAGCGTCTATAGCGATTTTGCGCCCTGAAAACAGAGTATTTCATTAGATTTTTCGTTACGATTAAGGTTATTTTACACATCCAATGTGGAGCGCACCGAAGTAGTTTTTGATTTCCATATCCTTTACAGCCTGCGGGGCGATGTCTGCTATAAGTTTTGTTAAACCGTGAATACCCATCTTGGCGTTTTTTATACCAAAACCTATTTCACAAAACAAATTCTCCTCCAACCTCAAGTACACAATACAATACCACAATGTCCACAATACGCTACGGACACAGTTAATTTGGCGGGAATATTTTTGACGTTTCGTTTGACGCATTTCACTAGTGTTGTTCCATAAGTGGTAATCGAATCGATAAAAAATTAAAAGAATTTTAACAGATATTTCTGATTTGTTTTATGAAGAGACCTGTCGTGGCTAATGTCTTCACATGAATGCATTCGTCCTGACTGTCCGTGTCGCAACGCAACAAAGAAACTGCCAAATCGCCCGAGCCGTACTGATGATCTTTTATTTATGTTGCAATTGACTTTTTAGGTATGGAAATAAAATTAACAAAATCAATCGTATTCGGTATAAATATTTACATGGAGAATTATTCACGAGTCCAAACAAAAAGAAAAAAACGATACGGAACAGAATCAATACGCGAGTCTGTTTGACAACAATCAGCTGATAGCTAATTTCAGTGTCGATCAGTAGCGACCGTATAACTAGGGCGTTGTGTTGTATATTGTATCCTCAATTTATTATTAAAGGTTTTGAAATTGATATTTGTCAATATGGGAAACTATTTCACAGTAAACATGGAAGAAAATTTCAAAAAGAATCAAGATTTCATTCAGACGATCAACAAAATCAAGGTCAGTTCTACCATCGAGTTATATTTACAAAATACTTATTTAAAATTAAAATAATTATCTTATTAAAATTTCGTGTATTTCTATGCAGATGGAAAGGCAGATTCAGTTGCAGTATCAACTGCAAGAGCGACAAATGGCAATGCAAATTGCAAAATATAGAGATACTTGTCTTTGGTTGACGGTTTTTTCCATAACTGCAGCTGCAGGCTTATTCACAGGGTGCGTATTTATTTATTATAAATAGGTGTATAAGTGAATAATACAGTATGGAGCAAATGTAGGTTTTTGTTAGTGGTTTGAAAAGATAATTATTTAGGTAGGTATATTAAAATTAGTATAATGTGAAAATATAGGTACCTAATAAAAAAAGGTAAAGTAATACTGATTATAAATTTAATTCTTTTCAGACTCGGGAGGTATTTGATAGTGTAATTCCCTAACATTTTACTAATACTTCTACTGCTAATGTGCATGTTTCATGTTTATTACATTATTGTAAATTATATCTATATTTTACATTATTAATCTTTATCTTCCTAGAATAAAATATTAAATTTAAATGTCACCACTGACAGTATATAAACTTAAAATTATTTAAAAACAAATCGTTTCAATAAAACATCTTATTAGTCTATTTCAAATAATTTCAACCATTAATTTCAGTAAAGTCATCTTCCAAACTCATACCAAGAAAAAAGATGGACAGAGAATTCCGAACAACCTAGTGAAAGCAGTTTTCAAACAAACTAAATTGCACAAAACTCGAAATAGGTGATCTTGACAGCATTGCGACACATGCTGAAGAGTTATGTGCAATTATGTTTGAATATGTGTGCGGGAGCGTGTGCTAAACCTATTTTGCATGTTTAAAAACCGGCTTCACTAGGTTGTTTGTCATGCTCCATCTAACTTTTTTTCTTGGTCTCTTCCAAAATCCCTAATCATATTTGTCTCCCTAACAGTTTCAGGAGAACAAAGAGGCCGTATCTCCTGATGCCACTAATACCCCTAACTTTTGTTACCCTTTACCATTGGGACCTCGCCTACGGAAACAAAATCCATAGGATTAGAAGTAAGTAGCTTCTGCGATCGTTTCATTATTGCCACTTTTATATAAAATCACTACTGCGTGGCAGTCTTCTAGCACTGAAACCTTGAATTGGATTGTTTCTGTATGTGTCTTCGTACCTCTTTTTATTAGCACTTTAGAGTTTAGCCCGTCTTCATTTACGAGCAACACCCGCGGTCAATAGTAAAATTGTAGTATTAAACAAATTCTACTAATATTATAAATGCGAAAGTTTAGATGTTTGGATGTTTGTTACTCAATCACGCTTAAACGGTTGAACCGATTTGAATGAAATTTTGCACGAAGATAGTTTATAGCCTGGATTAAAATATAGGATAGTTTTTATCCCGAGTCCACGCAGACGAAGTCGCGGGCGGAAGCTAGTATAAAATATTTGGGAAAAAAATATGTTTTGTCAATGAAATAGAATCAGAAAATTATGTTTTTATGAAGTGGTAGGTAAAATCAAAATAAAACTTCGGTATCATAACTATTATCAAAGCGAACTTAATTCGTGCTGATGCCTGATATGTCGCAATAACTATGAACCGCGAGCGATGTAATACTAACTTACCACGAATGTGATAATAGTACAACTTGTGGGTCATCTTTTTGACGAATTTAACTGTATTTTTTGTGTAATACTCACATGCAGTCATTAAAAAATGTTTACTTGACGCATGAATTGTATGAAAAAGAAAGTAAAAATTCGGTCCGCCTAAAAGTACGTAGCTGTGTAAGTAGATTAAATTAGTAGAAGTTTAATTTAAAAAATGGTCGAATTAAGAAGTTTCATATTGAAGCCAGGGATTTACAAAGGAACTAATGTGAGGTACCACGTGACGCAACGCCAGCGTCGCAGCGCCGACGTTTAGCAAAGTGACACTACGTCACCGGACATCGAACATATTGTTGCGACACGAGACTTCAAAGTTCCATATGTCAGGTGACATATCTTTGCGCCTCTTTACACGGCGTCACTGTCAACACATTTCGCGGCACAGATGCCCTCTAATGACTCCGTATCTTTAGAAGCTAGCTTGAGATATTTTTTATAAAATAGCATCTTATTCCACAGTGGAAGCTGAACACATCATGACTCATGAACCTGAAATGCTGGAATGGCCTTGCGGCCTGCCATCACCGTCTTCCGTTGATATTGGTCGTGAAGATGAGGAAGAGAAAAAACGAATCCACCCACCTCTTCTGTAAATCAGCCAATTGTAATGTTCAGGCAGGTGCCTTTAGCTTTGTAGTATATAAAAAGTTTCAAAAGTAACTTGATAATCTCAACTAGAAATAATCCGTAAATTATTCGATAAAACGTCCTCATTCATTGAAGTGAAATATTTTAAAGCGGAAGAGAAGTAACAGAAAAAAGAACGGCCAAGTGCGTTTCGGGTCACGCGCAGGGTAGGGTTCCATAGTTGCCTATCTGTCACAGAATGCGGACTTAAAAGGGGCTATTGGGGTTTTTATTATTATAGCTTAGCCTCGTAAATAATCGTAAATATGATTACTTTTATAACACACTAATGTATAACCAGCACTGATGCTGAGGCGCGACGCGAGACGAGAAAATATACTATTACTAATTTACTTTCAAATTCGAATTACTTACGTACCTAATCTTTTATGAAACAACTTCTCAATTGAAATAACGAGGTCAGTAGGTACATTCAGTTTTTTTAAACGATATGTAGGTAATTAGGTACACAACTTTAAAAAATCGAACCGCAGATCGCAAACTTAGCAGCAACAGGTTATTTATGTAAAATAATTACGAAAATCTCCGAACAGCATCAAGCCGCACATCACAATTAGCCGCGCGCGCAAGAAGCACCGTGCCGTAAGTCCGCCTAAGTTTTAGCATTACCACGGGTGGGGGGGCATGTCGCAGGGCAGGTCTTTTGCGCACGTAAAAGGTTCAAATTCCAATGACAATGTATTTGCACCCGAAATTAAGTGCATTTCTCACCAGTTAACTAGTTATGTCTACTTAACTGTGATAGTTTTCCTTTTAAATTCATTATATGTACTACTGCCACTATTTTCACGTCCCCAGTAGTAGCCATTTAGCCGGCAGGGGGGGGGGGGGGGGGACATGACTCGGACAAAAATTAGGGCTTTAAATCCCATTATCTCGCAAACGCTTAACTGAGTTGAAAAATAGTTATATGTTTGAACAAGCTACCCAATGATATCCAACATTATAGGTTTAATGAGAAAAAAAAATACATCACCAATTTACATGTAGAGGAGGTACCCTAAGCCGAAGACGGACAGACAGACAGACGGACGGACATGGCGAAACTATAAGGGTTCCTTGTTGACTACGGAACCCTAAAAATCTGGCGAATGTTCTTATGAATCGTAATCTCGAGATATAATTGCAAGTTTTATTTATGAAATCGTCTAGTTATATTACTCCTAATGTATGGTGCCAGACTCACGATGGAAAGTTGTTATTTTGTTATCAAATTAATTTTTACTTTCGAAAGAAGTTTATTGGATTGTTATTTTATGATAGATTTCGAAAGGTGTTTCCAGTAAGACTATCACTCTCGAGTCTATTAATAACCAATTTACTGACATCATGCTTACGTGCAATTCACGAGAAAATGTATTAGTGTTAATAACAAAAAGGTACCTACCCCAAAAAGAAATCTCTATTTAATACATATTTAAATTCAAATCCCATTCAAATTAATGTTTGTAATTTGATGGTTAGATTGATGATGATTTGTATTTTTTTTAGTATCTTAAGTAATGAAATATGTGCAGATTTGGAAGAAATCTCTCCTTTAGCTTAGCAGTTAATAGTGGCGTGACATCAATAATTAAATACCTAAGTCGTTGGCGCGAATTAGGCCTACTTTTCTCTGGTAAGCGTCATTTCACGGTATCTAAATATGATGCCATGGTATGGCACAGTGTTGGTTAATTCTATAATCGCTAGCCAAAAGCCTTATAGTTCCACTTGGACACTGAAGACATCTTACGATGTGGTCTTATGGGATAAGAATACATATATCGTGATAAATTTTAGATTATAAATGATCACCTAGTCATTTTAAGACAGTTTTTTATCAGCTATTATGTATATTGTATTTTGCCGTACACACAAATTATAGTTTACGTATAATTATATTTTCCAGTTTACTGTAGGTACGTACTTAAGGTGGTTCGGCGACCATACAAAACGTTTTATGACATTCGCACGCTAATGGCGTGATATTTTAAGAAAATTATGTAAGACACTTTCATAAATTGGCATTCCATTTAAGAAATTAGTTTGTCACGTGATACTTTGGGAAAACGATTATTCTACCTTAAAGATGAAGTAGAATAAACATACACAGTGTAATTCGTACGAACTTATATTTTAAGAGCTGCAAGTATAAGCCATTAGCACAATTTGGTTAAAAAAACATACAAATCAATTCACAAACTAAATGTACTAACAACCTAGTTAACATCACTGACATTTGATTGTATCTGAAACCGGTTCAATAAATGTTATGTATGGCGGCTCGAGAAAACTTTAAAATAATGATGCTCTATTACCAAAGGTAATTGTAATATATTATTGATAAAACTCCTTACAACACTTACAACTATATTCATTAAAATATAGTTACGCATGGAAGACACACTGTATAGTAGTTTTATCCATAATAAGCGGAGGAGATAAACTCTTAATTTTTCATCAAGTAACTGTGATACATTTTGGTTTTATGAAATGAGATGTATGTATTTACAGTAGTTGTATCAGTAGTTCCATTAAGTTTTACGTTTTTGTTATATTTTATTACTACTTTGGTAGCCAAGAATATTATCGGTTTTTTAAAATGATTTATGGTGCAATGCAACTGTTTTAAGATTTCAAAAGTGTACTTAGTGTAGTTTAATAGCCTTATAATAACTTTAAAATTACTCAATCTACTTGTAGTATTCAACGACAAATACCTAAGCATAAGTACATATTCTTATAAGTAAGTAAAGGTTTACTAATAAATACGTGTTCACTAATTTTGCATTGTTTTTATTTGAAGCTAATTACATTGTTAAGTAATAAAAAGTTTTTAATTTTGATTGAACTTATCTACTGAAAACTATTGATATTTTACACCTACTACTAATAAGAGTAAATTGCTAATAAGTTAGGTCATCCTTGTTCAAACATGTTTTGGCAGACAAATGGAAGGACTATATACATATCATTCCGTTATAAAAGTACCCTATTAATATAAAACAGTGAAGGCTATAGAGGCGGTAATTGTTTCTAGATACAATGTAGGTACTTACTGCTGTTTGTAAAAGATTTTGGTCAGGATTGTAGCAAATGTAAATCCGTGATCTCTGCCTACACCTCCTGGTAACAGGCGTTAAGTTTAGTTAAATTCTTTGAAGTGAACGATACTATTACGAAATGTAAAGAATTTTAAGCCCTTGCCAAAGAAATAATTAACCTAGTAGTATTATTATGCTGGCTCTATTCCAAATAATTTATCACGAAACTGACAAAGTTCTAAGTACTCACTAATCATATGCATGAGTCATATATACTTTATTACACGAGCCGATAGCCAAGAAAACTTTGTATAGTGGGAAGGTCACCGCCCAATACGAACTTTCGTGCCCTACTTCCAAACAAATAAGTTTAATCTTGACATAGAACACGTTAATTAATCATGGTACCATCGATTCCGATTGTAAGGAATTATCGATTACACATCATTTACCCCATTACTAGCGTTAGTTGACAACTGGGGTTGCCATGGCACCTGACAGTTGTTTGGGCGCTGTAAACAAATGAAATTCGGCTGCCAGAATTTCAAAACCAAAAATTCACAATTATTTACGTAGCAAGCAAACACCAAGTTTTATTGTGAATTATAAGATAAGATGCGTGAAGTGAAATAAAAAAGTCATCTTGTGAGTATTTTGAATTATTTTCCGTTACGCTTCCAAGTTACAAATAGTACTTACTTCGGCGAAAATTGTATCGATCCTTTCCGGTTGCTTAGTGTATTGTGATCAATAAACATAAAATGATGGTCCTTGTGCTTGCCTTTCATATGCAAATTAGAATACCGTGAAGCTAATTTGAATATTTTATGCCCGTCTTGCACATTTACGGAATCGTAACTCTTACCGAACATTCACGTTTCATTTCCATTATAGATCAGCATTTCGAAGTACCACGCGGCAAGTAGCATTTATAAACTTTACAAATAAAATATATCACCATGAACCAAACGCATATTAAAAAAGAAGAGAAAAAAAAGGACGGCACTATACACAAGCCGGTACAGAAGAAGAGTCCAGATAAAAACATGTCTGAAATAGACGAGCATATACTGAAGAGGTTTGAAATAAAAAAGAGACTAGGCAAAGGCGCGTATGGGATTGTATGGAAAGCCATAGACAAGAAGAGCAAAGATGTTGTGGCCATAAAGAAAATTTTCGACGCTTTTCGCAACCAAACGGACGCGCAAAGGACTTTTAGAGAAATTATATTTTTACAGTCGTTTAGGAACCATCCTAATATTGTAAAGCTTCACAGTATACACAGGTTAGTATTCTTCGTCTAGAGTAATTAGTTGATATTAAGCACTGCACGGTTACTACAAGACAGCGCGCGAGCTGTGTCGCGGCGAGATAGACTATCCGTCTCTTTCCAAGTGTTCTGATTAGAAAGAGACGGATAGTCTATCTCGCTGTGGCACAGCTCGCGCGTTGTCTTGTGATAACCGTGCTGAGCAAAGTGAGCAACCGTTTTGAAATTGAGTGACCATTTTTCATATATTCAAGTTTAGTACGGAGTGACATTGATTTGGCCGGACGCCGTGACTCGACTCCATGCGGTCCGCCGATTTCGCTCGTCTGTCGTCTTTTTGTGCCACACGAGCTCGTTCTGTCGCATCATCGCCGCTGGTAGGTAGGTATAGGTCGGGTCAGGTAGTCAGTCTAGGGTAGCCGCCTAGCCGGCCATGTGCGACATTATAGAACGAGCGAGCGAAGCGAACGAAGTTCTCCATTTCGAATTGGATAAAAATGCTTTCGTATAACCGGCTGTTCTCCTGTCTGTCTTTGAGTAAGGCTGCGGTCTGGACGCCGGCGGGCAGCAAGGCGACGAGCTCGTGCTCATACATTGAAGTCGTTCGAATGTATGAACGTCCGCTCACCGCCCCGCTCCTCGTTGGCGTCGAGCCAGACCGCGGTCAAGCTATTACCTGCACGAAGCCCGCGGACGTCATCCCCCCGCGTTGACTTGACATATGTCTGTCCCCTGGGACCGAAATCAAGGGCTGGCTGGCACACGTTGCTGCGAGCTGCTGTGAGCATGATATTATTTTCAGGCAAGTCTTGTTGACGACTTATTTCCGGACTGTTTGGTTTTCAACTTTTTTATTAGTATAGTGTATGTATTACCTATTTAACAACACTACAAATGTCAAGAAACAAAAATACCTAGTGCGACAAATGACGTTACACCGGCCTTCTTAAAGATAAAGCGAGACACATATAGTCACTGCACAGACACGCCCCTGCCCTTGGCGCGTGCAAGGAACTAGTATTTCATCTGTGACGCGGTGTAACGACTTCTCAGACAACTGGATAGGTACTCACTAAAATGAAAATACCTCAACTCCTATGACACATTCCAGAGCGTTAAACAACCGTGACATTTACCTCGGCTTCGAATACATGGAAACTGATCTTCACAACGTGATCAAACGCGGGAACATACTCAAGGACATTCACAAGCGGTACATTATGTACCAGATGCTGAAGGCAACGAAGTATATACACTCTGGGAATGTGATTCACAGAGATCAGAAGCCTAGTAATGTGCTTATAGACAGTGCTTGTAGGTAAGTTTCAAACTCTTGGTAACTTCCGGATATCACTGAATTTTTTCGTATTTTTTTTAAATGATACATTTTTCGTTCTATTAGGTTCTATTAGGTTCTATTAGGATTTCATAAAGAATATTTAAAAAAAATGCATTTTTAGAAGGATTTTTTGGAAAATGAAATATTTGCGCAATCATTCTTTGAAACTGTTCTTGCCAATTTAATTAGAAGTAAATGATATATTAGTGTCTTTGTTGGTCTACTTTATAATTGTAGCAGACACGTAAGATGTGCTCATAATGCTTAGCAGCTTAGCACATGACTCTATTGTCAAAAAAGACTAATCCTTCTGAAAATTATCTTGAGCATTTGTCTCTAGCTATCACAAGATTCCAATTCCAATGACAGTTTATAAAAAGTCGGCCACATTTAATAACCTCAACCATACCTGATCGTGCTACTAGAGCGGGAGCAGGAATACTGTTATCAGAGTTTGTAAAGTGCAAATAAAATTATTCTAATATGATTATTTCCTTGTAGAGTAAAATTAGCAGACTTCGGGCTAGCTCGATCCGTTTCCAGTCTCTATTCAGGCGGCGAAGATGGCGCGGACCCCTGTTTGACCGACTACGTCGCTACGCGGTGGTACAGGGCACCAGAGATACTTATAGCTAGCAAGAAGTGAGTATTGAGCATATATTCAATTAAACGATTAGGATTATATTTTACATGTTCTAACCTTCCAAAATGGAATGCAAAGCATTGTGTAACCGAATACGCCGCCTACAGCTAGATTAAAAACAAATGCTCAGAATCCATTTTGACTTGGTTATATTTATGCCCAAACTAAATGTTAAGCATTGTTTCTAACTGAATCTAACTATATGTTTAGATTTACTTACGGTACCATCAAGCTTGAATGAATCTAAAAGGTAGCTAACTAGGCACACATCATCGTGAATATGTCTTGTTGAGCAAGTCTGATCATTGAGCATCTGTTTTGGGTTGGTCTAGCAAAAAAATATTACAGTCGAAAAAAATCTGATCTGTGAGCGGCGTTAGAGGAGTCTTCTTAAATATTTAAAATTTCTTAATAATATTCAAATATGGTTACGTCTTTTTATAAAGTGATTTTAAGGGTGGATATCCTCCCAAATCTATATTTGGGAGGATATCCACCCTTGGAAAACCCTATGGTTTTGGTGGAATTTTTAACCCCCTTTTCATGACGCATCTAAGCATGTTAGTAGTCTATGTTGTAATTTTTTTCCAACCCTGCCATATTGTTTCTAGCTATCTGGCCAGAATATCAACAAGAAATAGATGGTACTCGAAAATTAATTTATCTGAGTAGAGAATGCTTTCTAGCATGAAGTTCGCCTTTTGTACCATAAAGATTAAACAATTGAAATAACCTGAGTGTTTATTTACAGTTACACCAAAGGCATCGACATGTGGTCGCTTGGCTGCATCCTGGGGGAGATGCTGACTGGTCACCCGTTGTTCCCGGGCACATCCACCGTCAACCAGGTGGAGAAGATCATGACGGCCCTGCCTCGGCCTTCACAAGAAGGTTACACTGTCACCTATTTTAACCCTTTGTACGCTAAGGTGTAGCGTGTTGTTGCGTCCGCAGTGCGAATAATGACTATAGGTGTTATGGCGTACCCTGTCAAAGTCACTTTCATGCTTTGAACTAAGGTTCATATTCACGCTCTTACGGAAAAACAGTATTGCTTTCGCACGTGAAGTGGCAGGGTTCGAAAGGATAATTATCAATGATACTTATCACGATAATAGTCATGATAATTATCGTGATAATAACAGATGGATAATGATCGATTGATAATAGCAGAAAATTGCGCTCGTGAAAGTGAACTGTAAATTGAAGTATTCGAACGTGTATTTCCGCACTTGCGTCTATCCGAACGCACGAAGTGTCAACGTGACGTGCCGCGCCGTGGGGATTCCCCTTACAAGAAGAATTCAGTTTAACGATGCGCGACTTCGAATGATTCGACTAATCGAATAATTAGCGATTACTAATATGAATGATCGATTATGACATTAGTAATATACTAATGTTGATAATCGAATGACGACAACTAATTAGTAACTACTAATGGTAAACTATAGATAAGCTTGTAATGCCACGGCTCGACTAGTCGACTCCATTCAGTTCAACTACTTCAATTCGACTTGGATCGAGTCGACTCTGCGTTAATTAGTAGTGAGTGACTAATAATCGAATGATTATTATAATCGACTAATCGATTTAGTATCATTCAAAGTCGCGCATCGCTAATTCAGTTCGGATTATGCAAAGTTGAGTGAACTCGAGTGTCATTGGTTCTTATACTGGTGATAATTATCGGATAATTATCTGATGATTATCCGATAATTATCAAGAAGCGTAATTATCTTGATAATTTCGAACCCTGTGAAGTGGTGTCCTAAAGGTTAAACAGCACTAATAACTCGTTAGGATTACACAGGTAAATTTTCAGCACGTCTAGCATACGACGGCCGCGACATACTCTCGATTTTTATCGCACTATACCTCTTCTTCTAAGTGTTCTAATAAGAGAGAGACGGATAGTGCGAGAAAAATCGAGAGAGCTCGCGCGCCGTCGTGTGCTAGCCGTGCTGATTAACAAAGATAAAAAAATGTTATACAGTTCATCAAGTATATCAAAGTGCTCAAAAGGTTACATTTGACTAACAACTGAGTACAGGAAAATAAAAGGTTTGCTAAACTTTACAGCTGATTTTAAATTATCTGAGTCTGTATTTTTGCTCTTGAACAAAAGTGGCACAGGTTATAATATAATATATAACGACCATTAGCAATTGATTGATAGAAATACTCTGCAATCGTGTATCGGGTTGCGATATCTACTTCAATATATACCAAAACTTTTACTCAGAATCCTAATACTAATAATATGAATGTGAAACTCTGTCTGTCTGTCTGTTACCTCTTCACGCTTAAACCGCTGCACCGATTTAGATGAAATTTAGTATAGCGATAGTTTGAGTTCCGGGAAAGGACATGGGGTAGTTTTCATCCCGGAAATCAATCTCTATGGGGGTAAGATGGGGGGTGAAAGTTTGTATGGACCTTCGATATAAACGAGTTCCACGCGGAGTCGCGAGCAGCAGCTAGTTGAGCAATCATTTCAGATTAGCAAGGTATTTTCTGTCAAATACGCATCATTACTCCAGGCAAAATACGGTTTTGAAAAACATTAATTTATAATAGCGTTTTTTTTGTTGATTTCATTTTAAAATGTTATTCTAAGATGATTTATTAAAGAATCCGACAAACTTTCCACCCGGAAGTAATTATGTAGATTTCAATGAATCATGCATTGTCTTTTTTTGTACGATTTATCTTGAATATTATAGAGAAGATGTAAATGAACCAAAGTAAAGCCAAAAATATTTATTAATATTTTTTCTGACTTTTCAGAAGCAAGTTGATTTATCATTTTATTGATGTCTGAAATTTTGTCGGATTTTGTCGCTGGGTAACTATTTAATTGATAATATATCCGTTACACATAAAAAATAAGCTATTATAAATTATTTCCAAAATTGACATTTTTTCCATACAATCTGTCAGTTCATTGACTGGACTACATTGTCATACTTTATTTCGTTTCATTTTCGTCGCGCAGACAGTTTATGTCACTTATCACTTTCAGTGCCAGGAATCCGCTATATAGGTAAGTGATCTACTCGTAGGCGCTTTCTGTTACACACGAAAATCCCCATGTTATCGGCTACGAGCGTAGCGCTACGAAATCAATGGCACTTAATGTGTTCATTACTCCAGATATCGCAGCCATCTGCAACGGTTACGGCTCCGCTCTCATCCGCGAACAAGCCTCTAGCAACAGTGCGGCCACGCTCACGAATTTACTGTCGTGCGCTCCCAGAGACGCGGCCGATATGGTGCAGAGACTCTTGCTGTTCAACCCGGCGAAGAGGCTGAGCGCGGAGAAGGCTTTGGACCACGAATACGTTGCCAAGTGAGTGATTGTTGGGCATGAACGTTCGGAAACGCCTCTGAGGCCCTACCGCGAAACGAAAACGAATTTCGTTCGTGTATCTCCCTCTCTGTGACACTTGCTGGTTCGAGCGACAGAGAGGGAGATACTCGAACGAAGTTCGTTTTCACTTCGCGGTAGCCCCGCTGATTTGTGGCATGCTATGCCCTACACTCGTTTTAGTAGTCTCTATCGATTGAGGGTGTGTTATTAATATTGTTATTTACTTATTATTTTTTATTTTAATCCTATAATCTGCCATCAAATTCATAATGTATACAAAAACGGTCTACCTATATACACGCAATAAAACTACAGTCGTATTTTACAATGGATCATATTCATTAGATGTGGTAGTACTTTGCATAGGACTATGGTCATCAATAGGATAATGCAAGTACTTATCAGCTTGACTAAAGGCAGACATAGAATCTTTATTGGACAAAAAACAGAAGTTATCATACGAAATGTAATCGTCCCGTAAGCATTCTACCTTTGGACAAAACAGACAAATTGTGTAAATTAAATACGGCCTATGGCCAGCAGTGGATATCTTTCGGCTGATGTGATGACGGTGGAGTACTGCAGACTTTTCCAGAACATTCCATCACGCTTCAGGTTCCACCGTGAGCGGGACGAGCCGACGCTGCTCTCGGACGTTCTGTTACCGCTGCGAGACGACAAGCAGCTCTCTGTGGACGACTACAGGAACAAGCTTTACAGCATCATGGCTAAGGGGAACCGCGCGCATGTCGCTACGAAGAAACATACCAGGTAAAGAAAAGTTGAAAAACCCCCGACATTCATTTCAAAGTCCAATATCTCTAAAAAGGCTGAACAGATTTTCATGAAACATAGCTAAGAACACTCGGGATAAAATTATCTGTGACACAATAAAAAACTGCATTCAAATCGGTCCATCCGTTTGCGAGCTACGATACCATAGACAGATACACAGACACGTTAAACTTATAACCATACCCCGTAATCGAACCGGCAAATCTGTAGCAGATGTACGTCAGGGTTGTCACTACCTATGTATGTACTTGTACTACGAATACAAAAAAACATCAAATAAACATCTTATTTACCTCCACAGAATGTTGAAATAAACTATGCTTCTGTATAATTACGTCCTTATCCATGAATGTAATGTATGAAAGGCACCATCGTGAATTATATTTAAGTTGTGATCCATCTGAACCTTCTTCTCTATTGTATATAGTCACTCCATGTTTCCACTTCATATGGACAGCTGGCCTGTTTCTCTCTTAAATAAGTTATGAACTAAACCCCGACACATCTTTTTAAATCTTTATTATATATCTGGGGTTTATTTAAATATCAGCTTCTTTGTGACATGAAATATGACTTTGACCAATTAACGTTTTTTATCACTCGGTTCTTTTTTATTTTCGGCCAGGACTTGTGCAGGCAATTTTTTTATGATAATCTGAGTACTGTGATTTATCCCCTGATAAAAAATGTCGACAGAAGTGAAGGATGTTTAGGGGTAGCGGTAACAGTGTTCAATGTTCTATCGATCTTCAAAATAAATTATCATAATTCTTTCTAAATTTATTGCAGTCAAACTGCGTCGCCTACTTGTTTAAATCCATTTTAAACTCGAAAAAGAGCGTTCCACATCTACCGACGTCAATGGTACATAATTTAAATATGTATAATTTTGTAATGTATTTTTATTAATGTTTGTTGTTAACTCAGTTTCTTGTCCTCTTAAAAGATTGTTTACTGCTGTAACAGTCGTAAAACCCGGATTTTTTTTAAAACAGTTTTTAATTTGTGGTAAACTTGTTTCCCTTTTAAATGAAGCCTCGATCTGGAAAGCTTTTTTTCTGTGCCATTTACAATATTCAAAGCTTCACTAACAGTAAGTTTTGGATTTTGCAATTTATTTTTGGAAGATCGAATAATATTGCCTATGTTAATATTAACAAACTCCAAATCTTTTCTTATAATGGGATCTCGAAATACTTTTTGTGCTTTTCGAATGGACACTGCTTCATTTGAATTAAATGTATTAATTATTTCCTTAATTTGGTCAAAGTTCGTGTCATAATAGACCACAGCATCTAGCCAAGTTCCCCATCTAGTTAGTACTGGTTTCGGCGGTAGGGGCATATTCGGTAGCGTTTCCTTAAATTTTGCAATCCTTTTAGGTGCTTTGTTAAATTTTTTTTTTACGTTATCAATTAAAGTATTTATTTTTGGATATAAATTTCTCACTTTTTCTGCGACTCTGTTTGACCCGTGTGCAAGACATGTCACATGTGTTAAGTTACTAAACATTTGTCCGAGAATTTTTCCAGCTTTAAGCATGTAAGAACCAGCGTCCGTAACAAAACATAAAAAAATATCCTTATTTTTCTGATAATTTGTTCCCCATAAGTCTTTTAGTGTATCCACCACTAGATTTACAATAGAAGCGTGATTCGTTGCGTCTAAAACTTTTGATGCAAGCAGGTGTGATTTCGACTCCTCGGATTGTGATAATTTTCCTATAAGGACATTAGCAACATGTTTTCCCATACCATCTTGTGTTTCGTCGACCATTAGATAAATGAAAGAATCTTTCAACTCTTCTCTTATATATTTTTTTTCCCCTCGTATATTTTATTTAAGTAATTATTCCTTAAATTTGATTCACTTGGCAAAATAGTTTCCTTTGAATATTTGCCATTGATACATTTAGTCAGAAAATCTCGGAATTTAGGATTTCGAAGCTGATTCCAGGGAATGTTGGAATGGACTAAAAAAGCTGATAGATCCTTGTTGAATTCGAACTGATTTTGTTTTGAAACATGTTTATCTGACGCCAAATGATGATCAATGTGATATTTTTTTGTAAAATGTAAGTATTACATGAAATACAGTAAACTTTGTTATCTTTTACCTGTAATCCTGGTTTATCTTGTAAAAGAAAATTTAAATGTGAAGAGTAACCACTTTTCTTTTCTTGATGGCTTCTACTGGCCAAATGTTTGACAACGTTGTCTTTCTTTGATTTTATATTTGTTGCACATGCGATACAAGAAATATTTAGTTAGTTTTTTTCTAGTACACCAATATTTTCAAGTAATAGAGATTCCATAATGTATTCATTCCAGAAAATGCGTGCTCTTATGAATAAAATAACATACACATTTAAACGCATTTAACATTGATGACATTGACATATTAATAGTCTATTTTCTTTTATAGAAAATCAAACAAGGTTTTATCTAAAGAGGGTCAGTAAGGTTATTTTTACTTATCATATCATTATTAGTACTTATCAATCATACGTGCAGTATGCAGTAGAGTAAATAAATTATTCATCGTGATCGCCAACCCTGACATCAAACTGTCAAA
Organism: Epinotia bilunana; assembly: GCA_947049275.1. NCBI lineage: Eukaryota > Metazoa > Arthropoda > Insecta > Lepidoptera > Tortricidae > Epinotia > Epinotia bilunana. The sequence goes on along the minus strand of OX346272.1, from coordinate 5,165,329 downwards.
TGCTATGTGCTGTGAAATATATATGCTAGTTTCATAGAGCAATATTGCGACTATTGCGAGAGTATATCGTGCTAACAGTTTTCACCTTATTTCGGTGATCTCGTACACCAATCCCCTCTCAAAATGATTTTTGATACCATCTGCCTAAGTCATAGGTCGGGTTTCGCTGGCGCTGCATGCGAGTCCGCTTACGGCTTTTCTAGATTAGCCATTAACAGGTTTTTTATTATTTTCTATTTACAGTAGCAAGACGCATCCACAGCCCTCAAACACAACAAAACCCAGCAAAAGCTACCACGACACTTCCGAACTCTCCAAATCCTACCCAACAATCAAATCGACCCTGAAACACAGTATATCCGCCGACCAGAAGACTAGATCAAAACCCAACCACATCGAGCGACCGATCAAGGAACACCGTTCAGAGCAGGCCATATCCAGACCTCTGAGAGCCACAAAGTTGTTCGACAGTCAAAACGCATGGATGGAATCATCTTCAAACTGCCAAGGGGATTATTTCCAGCCAGTGACCCGTCAAAGCCCTTCAGAAACGGGGTATTTGAGTGGCGGGAAAAAACCTTCTTTAATCCACAGAAGGAATTCAACCTCCTTCTCAACAGTAACTATAGGAGGTGACATGGACTATGGAAGTTATATGGGTAGGACTGTGAATCAGAGACACGGGGTTATCACTGCCAGTGCATTGATGGATCTCCGTACTAGCATACGATAGGTAAGTAACGATTTTGAAGGATTTATTCAGTTTGGAGATCTTGTTCTGGTTTTATGTTTTATACAAGGCACGCAACGCCTTAGTATTAACTTTGCAATTGTAATAAAATGTTGTATGCACTTAACGTTAATGTTGGACTGAATTATTTTGCCTTCCATGATACGTCGAAGTACCGTTTTGTTGCAACTAAGTTGCTTTTATTATTGTTCAATAGTTTGTTCCTATTATTGATTATTACATGTGCCCCGTGTAGAGCACGTTTTCGGGCTCTCATACAACTTCCATCCTCCATTTTACCCCCTTTGGCGATGGATTCTTGGTTAAAAGTGTCCTACATCCTTCTTCGGATACAAACTCTCTTCATACTAAATTTAATTCGTATCTGTTGGGCGGTTTACACTTAACACGGCAATTTCAAGGTAAAATTAATGTACTATCGACAAAATTGAATCCTGACCCACCATGGAACCTTGTCACAATTTACTGACATATTAACGTCATATGATCGTACGTATGTTCGTTAATTGTAACAAGGTTCTATGGTGGGTCATGATTCAGTTGGTTCGATAGTACACAGTAATAAGTAATCCTTAAGGAAAATGCAATTATTGTATTTTAAGGATGAACGGATGGACACGTGTCAATCATCAGACACGTGGAGACTAAATTACAATCGTAGCGAACAACTCAAAAACGCGTCTGCTCTTGGTCACAGAAACAACAAGAAGTTTTTTTTACTAATGGCGAAAATATCTAAAGCTCGCGCGGAAAGCGCCGCGCGGGCTCTTTTCTTGTCGTGAATTACACTACATCCGCATCCGCAAAAACTCCGCATCGATTTTGGGGGATGCGGATGCGGATGCTGATGTTGAAATTTGTGCGGAACTTCCGCGGTTCCGGGTGCGGATGCGAATGTGCAACATCCCTGGTTCACACCACATTTTTGATACACCGATTTTTTTTCCCGTAATGTGATATATTTCTAGTCATACTTTCAAGCCTAGATTAATGACATAAAATGAAAATTATTTATTCCGGAAACATACTATTGCATATACAGTAGAGAAGATACATCATCATCAATATGAAGTACAATAAATGAAATGAAATGAAATGAAATAATTAATGAAAGCACAACATTCAATTCGTCCAGGTGCATGATACGTTTTATGTCCGACATAAAGCATTCGTCCCATTCTGGCAAATATGCGACTGCAAGAGGGACGAAAGCTTTACCTCGGACATAAAACCTAGTGTGCTAGGGGTGGCAGGTCCAAGTAGCATGATAGCGTTTTACGTGACGTTTCAGTATGTTTAGACCGTAAAAAGTGACCATAGAACCTATCGTGCTAGACGGGCAGTAGGTTATATAAATGATAAATGTAACTACTTTTATGGCACATTAAATTTACAGATAAAATTTATTAAAAAATACACCACCTAAATTGCCATAAATACGATTTTTAACAATTTGTAACGCTAATATAAATTACTTAACCAAAATAGAGATTAAACAATTACAAACTGAAAACGATAGAAAACCTTACAGCATTCCACAATGGTAGTCATGTATGTTTAATAGAGTCATTATTGTCATTGAAAATATCCGAGTGGTTTATCCGAAAATATTTGTCCAATATGTAGCATTCTTCATAATCATTGGGAACACACTGTTCTAGAGATTAGTACAATGTTGGTAATTTACGAAACGTTTCGCTTTTACATAACTGAGGCCGTAGACAAGGTTACAATCGACAAGTACTAACGCCAATAGAAAATAATAAAATGTAGGGGAATGACAGATGCCGACGAAACACTTTTCGTTAACATCTGTCATTCCCATACATTTTATTAGTTTTCTATTGGCGTCAGCGCTTGTCGATTGTAACCTTGTCTAGGCCCCCTGGTATTATTGATTCTGGGAAATAATGTCGGTTAAACTAACTTGTATTCATTTTGACGTATGAGATAGCTATTACTTTATTTTCTAGCGGAAAAAAGGATGAAGTAAAAATTATCGCATACACTATCTATACGCATACATCTTTTAACCGCCATCGTCTTACATATCAGACACAGTGAGTGTAAATGACACCTTTGTTTATTTGACGATCATTTTTTGACGTGAATATTACTCAAATACTGCAAAGAAAAAACTTCAATTTTAATTATTGTAAATAGGTAAAATTAATACCTAAATTGTATTATAATTTAATGTGTACGGTACCGCCGACTATCAGAGAGACAAGTGAAGTTAGACACTAGAAAGGAGCTGACCAGGACGGCTATCATAGGACGGCCCGTGAGGTACTACCATATAAGCGTAACCAGAGAGAGGTCTAGTTTTGTTAGGCGTGACGGGTGAGGTCAGGCGCATTAGCGCGTTCCGAATAAAAGCTCAGATAGCGACCAACTATTAGTACATGTCTGTTTTATTTTCACAGATTCCATTAAATCTATTTGTATGTTACTTAAGCGAGAAAACAGCCGATAGTCACTTGTTTACTCGTCGGCGGTGCTGTGTCTAATGTTGTAATCGAACGTTTTGAGTTTAGAGAACTGAGCGTCTGTTTCGTTCAGTAAAATAAATGCTCAACTTAAATTATTTATTTTGAGCCCCTGTTTTAGTCTTACTTAAATACATAAATGCTCAATATTAAACAGTATTACACTCATCACGAAATTAGATTAGTGCTAATTGTTCTAAACTTAGATAATTTAAAGTATTGTGTCGGAACCAAGTATTACCTAAGTGACCTTAAATTGTTTAAATGCCGGTAATTTTGTATGAAAAGATTACAGTTAGTCCTCGGTCCAATTTACACACTGTTTTACTATACTACGAGCCAGGAGTCTTGGCGTTAGCAATCACTGTAGAGACTTATTATAAATTCATTTCGCTACCCAAGAACAATTCGATAATTGCTGTGATATCAAATTACAGCATCTCTTCCAAATGAAAGCTATCGTTTGACTACGGGGTAGGAATGAAAGTCGCGACAGTTATAAGTGATAAACCGATACACTGATGGTTAGTCATGTTGTCGACGCGTTAGATATAGGTATCATTCCTCATACATAACCATGTCAGTGAACAGTGTCTTTCTTTCTCTTGGGTGGGTTGCACACCGTCTGTTATCGTAACTAAGCGGTGTTCGTTAACACCCTTAGTCCACCTACGCATTCGCATGCGGTAGCGAAGCGAAACGAAAGAGATGGCCGGATTGGATCCTTGCCCTCGGCCTCGCCGCGGCCTTCTCTTTCGTTTCGTTTCGTCAAAGTTTGTCAAATTTCTATGGAATCATAGCCGGTGGCATATTTGACCCTTAGGTGCATATGGTATCAATCACTTTGCTTACGGAATGGCTAAAGAGTATAAATGTTATGAGACTTATGAGTTTATTTTAGTTTCTTTTTAATTTTTTATAACGTTATCATATGTGATTGTGTGTGATTTAAATTTAATTTCTTGTTAAAAATTTGTAGCGAAACTTGGTATACCACATAAGTGATTTGGTGTTAAACTGTAAATTTATGTGTTTATGTGTGAATGAATAAAAATAAATTATAAAGTACAGAGGGCCTGCCGCGAAACGAAAACGAACTTCGTTCGTGTATCTCTCTCTCTCTATCGCACGAAATAGCAAGTGCGACAGAGAGGGAGATACACGACAGTTCGTTTTCGTCAAGTTTTCGTTTCCCGGCAGGGCCACAGTGAACTCTACGTCACGTCACATTTGAGACTCCGCGTCTAGTTTCACAAAGTCTATAACTGACATTAATTTGATTAAGTAACTTACTACTTGTGTTACTTCAGTTGTATCATTTCTGCACGGCTAGCACGCGACGGCGCGCGAGCTCTCTCGATTTTTCTCGCACTATCCGTCTCTCTCTTATTAGAACACTTCGAAGAAGAGGTATAGTGCGATAAAAATCGAGAGTATGTCGCGGCCGTCGTGTGCTAGACGTGCTGATACTGCATCCATCTAAGGGTTAATGTTGCTCGGTCTGTAATCATAAGATGGTGCAGGGTGCATGGTCCCACTCTATGGGGACGGATTTCCTCGTAAACCCTTCACTGCGCACGATTGTGCGCCGTATATCTCAATTTGGAACATTGTTATTAGTACATTTACATGGACCTAGAATACTCTGGACAGGCTGTACGTGATGCCACAGATGAGGGACGGAAAGGCTCCTATGCAGCTAAATTAAGAACTGGTCTTAAAATGGCTGATCACTTGCCATTAACAACCTATTTAATTTGGACGGGTAATGGTTAATGTGCCACAACTTCATACTAAATCAGTTGTGGCAAATAAAAAAAAGTGGAACTATGACAAGGACAACGAATGATATTTCCCTTTCTGTCACACTTATCGAGATTAGCATGCTACCAGCTCGCTCGCACGTGGTATTATTATTACCATAACCTGTCTAGAGTATTCTAGGTTCATGTACATGTACGACTGTGGTAATGACAAGGAACTTTATGGGGTCTATACATGTCATGATCTGTCACTAATTGCTATTGTCTGGAGGCATGTTGCGCTGCTGATCCAACTGTCAAACGAGAGTGGTCGGATTGTTACATCTGTACGCCACACCCAATTATGACTTCGACATGTTGTACTGACAAATTGTGGTACAATCACGTAATCTGTAGAACCCTTAATGGATATCAATATGATAAACGATATGACCACCTCAGGCAAAGGCCTACAGCAGGCAAGGCACAGAGTAAAGATTAGACACGTAGCTAGCATACTACATGTTATACGGGTGACAGTTTTATGCTACAATTTCTAATAACAACTTGTTTACATCTTATTCCGTGTGGAAATCCTTTATCTCTGCCTAACCCCACCGGGAAATGGGCGTGATTATAATAGTATGCACCTATCCGTGTAAATTATATATTGCCAGCTGCACGGCTATCACAAGACGGCGCGCGAGCTCTCGATTTTTCTCGCACTATACCTCTCTTTCTAAGTGTTCTAATAAGAGAGAGACGGATAGTGCGAGAAAAATCGAGTGTGCTCCCGCGCCGTCTTGTCATAGCCTTGCTGTATATACAGCTGTACAGTAGGATTGTCTGAGACGAAATCTAGGTAGGTATATTAGCTTGGAGGCTGTAGGTTACCTCTGACAGAATGAATGAATGAATCCGTACGATTTCATTCATTAATTCCTCCGACAATCGTACTAATGATCCTTCACGGCTGTAGATAGGGGATTTAATTATAGATTTAGATGGAGTCCTAGCGAATGGCGAAAAGAGAGCAATGACGCCTAATTTCGGTCTCCGAGTGGCAACCGGATAGCTCGCGGTATTTGAGCTCCCGAAGCGTTGTCGAACTGCCCTGTTCAGCCCAAACTGAGCCAACTTGGAGTGGAGCGGAAGTTGGAGGGGGTGTGAAAAAAAAATGTCACCGGGTATTATATAAACAGTGTACACACTTTCAGGCTACGTTTCAAACAGCTGCCTCGCAACAAAAAAAAATAAAGTAATCTATTTTCGCCCCAGTCCAAGTTGGCTCAATGTGGGTTGCACAGGGCGGCTCCACAATACTTCGGGAGCTCAAATGAATGAACGATTGAAAACATTTATTTCAGAACAAGTTCCATATCGGTTAGTAACATTTCAACTAACCTATTGTTAAAATACACAGTTAAATATACACATTTTTTTTTAAACACATAATTAACTAAATATCGCCATCCTCCGAAACCTCTCGCCCGACACCGAAATTACGCCTCATTGCTCTGAATATAATATACATCCTAGACATCTCATGGACCTATATGTACTTTAGCCGTCATGAGTGACGTCCATTTCAGTAAAAAAAATTGACAGGTGACAAAGAAAAAAGGCTCTACGCGATGAGGGACAGGAAGGTACGATATTGTATCTCGTTTCCACTTGTGGTATCGTCTATTCTTACATCTTCGTCATACTTACATGAGCGTATGTATCTATGAGTCTCTATTCTACTTATTCTTTCTCTATGTGCACGGCCCATAAACCTAGATTTGCACGGTCGTTGTCCAAAACGTGCGTAATGACTTTAGATTTGATGACCGGCGGACCGAGAGGGACACAGCTGTCTGAAAGAATCAGAGGGCCTACCGCGAAACGAAAACGAACTTCGTTTGTGTATCGCCGTCTCTATCGCACTTGATAGTTCCAGCGACAGAGAGGGAGATAACACGAACGAAGTTCGTTTTCGTTACGCGGTAGCCCCTCAGAGCGATATATGACTCTCTGATTCTTTCAGATAGCTGTGTCCCTCTCGGTCCGCCGGACCGTTCGGTCGTCTGTTAATACTTTAACACTAGGTCAAAGGAGATTTAGTACGGTGTGACCTTGGTTTTACCGGACGCCGTGCAGCCTTGCTGTCCGCACGGGCCGGAATCAAGCGCGCCTTAGACCTGGCTAAATGCATTGCACTATACTCACACTCGCTGATTAGAGCGAGATGGTGTATCTCCCTCATACAATTAGTGCACTGTATAACTAGGTCTAAAGGCCGCTTCCCACGACGGACTGCATGCCGAACTGCCGTGGGGACGGGTCACAGGATGCGCCTTATCGTGAGAGCCTCCGTTGAATGCAAACTGTATGGTGTAACTATATTTAATGCTACTTCGAACATTAAACATATTTTCAACTGAGTTTTTGGAGGCCGTTGACTTAACTTATTTGTAACTTTGCGATGACCTTTTTGTATGTATTTTACATGTATAATAAATGATGGGAACTTAGTATCTTGTTTTATTAGGTACTACTAGCTTCTGCCCGCGACTCCTTCCGCGTGGAACTCGTGTATATTTGTAGGTACAAACTTTCACCCCCTTAGATTTCCGGGATACAAACTATCCTACGTTATAGGGGCGTTCCGGGAAAGGCCCCGTAACTCAAACTATCTCTATACCAAATTTAATCTAAATCGGTTCAGTGGTTTAAGCGTAAAGAGGTAACAGACAGACAGACACACTTTCGCATTTATAATATTAATATGGATTTATGGGGAGATTCTCTTTAGAATGCCGCATTTATTTTGAGCGTCAGTCTCGTTTTATCGAATGGTGTCAGCCAGTGACGGACGCCCTATCTTGTCACTTATCGCGTGATAAGGTCGACCATGATACGGGGCCTGTAGCGGGGCTGTTATTCGCTACGCGCTAATGCGGCTCACCCCGCCGGTCACCCGTCACGAAACTCGACCTCTACCTACGCTTAGTTACTACGCATCGCGATGTCAAGATATATTTGTGAGCCTTGAGTTGAGCTCATAACAAGTTGCAGAATAGAGGGGCAGCTAGACGAACGGACATACGAAATAATTTTGGTCCAATCTGAACCAGAGAGCTTCGTTCGCTTCGCTCCCGTTTAATAACTCTTTTATATCTGGCTATATCAAACACACATGACAGTATCCATAAACTACAAGAACTCTAGAAGAACAATACCGTCAATAATTAAAGGCTGACACCACTGTCAGCAGCTACACCACAACAATAAACTGTAAAAAATACAAAATGAAATCAATCTTGCTCCTGCTGGCCTTAACCATCGTGTCAGCGACGACAGCGACCCATAAGGTGGTCCGGAAAAGTGTAGTGCCTGTGCTGACATTGGACCCCAAGCGACGGGTTCTGGTTACAAATAAAACTACCAAGGCTAAATTAAAGGTTAATATTATATACTTACACAAACTCATGCATATATTCCTACAAGAATTAATTTCATTTTCATTGCCACTTCCGGTAATAGATCATCATATTGACCAATAATTGAAAGACAAAATTGAAGGGAACTACCTCGCTTTGGCAATGTTCTAATCGTACGAGTATCTAATAGTATTTATAGAGCAGACCTAAAGATACCCTGAATCGACGTTTTTATGGCGCTGTCGACATGAGACAAGAAGCAGAGAGGTGCCTCATGCACCATATTTTTTCTTTTTAAAAACCCTACCTCGCGTTGTCGGTACGAATCTAATATTCAAAAAAAAAAACCATACAAATGTCGAAAAAACGGCCTCTTCAAAAATTGACCCGAATACAAAAATCCATCCACTATTTCGTCAATACGTGATCCCTGTCTGCCGGTGCGGGAATATCTTAATACAACAACTAAGTATATCAATGGTGTGCTCACAAGTCCGTTACATTAATGCACATTCATTTAAAAGACTACGTTACGTTAGCTAGTAAAGTACAAGTTGTTTTACGTCAGTTAGCTCTAGTTCGCCGTAATCGGTCGTGAACCATTATTAGCAGCAACAAAGTAACTACGGATCTTCCCGGAATCTTACTAGTCCGCGGAACAGACTATTGTATCATTATTATTAACTTTTTCTAGTACCTGCCCTTCATAGCGCTAATCGACAAGGAGCGCGACACGAGCGAATACTGGCGCTCCACGGAACTCCTCTCCCTGGTCCGCAGCAACGAGGAGGGCGTGGACTACGAGCGCTGTGCGACCACTCACGCGGAGGACACCGTGCGGTTTGCGAGCGCGCGCAACGTGTACCCCATCTGCAGGAACAGTATTGGTAACCGTGCCACTAGTTACACGACGCTCCCCGTAGCGACAAGAGTAACCGTAACCCCGTAGAGGCGTGAACTACGAGCGTTGCGCCACCAGCCCCGCGGAGGACGTCGTGCGATTCTCGAGCGCGCGCAACGTGTAGCAGGAACAGCATAGGTAACTATAGGGCTGGCGTGAGAGTGCCATTTCTTCGAAACCCTAATTTAGGCCCTGAGGCTCTAGTATACCGAAACAAAATGTTACGACCGCGTTTGCGTTTAGCTGTCAAATCCCATACAAATTGAGGGTAAAACGCAAAACTTATACTAGAGCCTCTGAACACCTGGGAAACACGGTGCACCCGATTTCCAGAGATAGCGTCACTATAATAAATTGAGTCTGGTGTACGAAAGCAGACGTATTCTTAATTTGATGTAGAAGTAAGCTAATAGGCTCAAAGGAGAGTGGCATAATCATAGAGTCGTGCTTCTAAGGAGTGTATTGTATCCTGAGGGAGCGCCACAGGAACAGCATAGTCTCACGACACACCACGGAGAAATCACAGCGTGCTGCTTCTCATTGAAAAGACTAAGATTTTGACATGTAGACTTTTATATTTTATCAATAAATGAGTATGAGTACCAAATACATTGGTATACTGTAAATATATTAAAATATATTTTTCACCTCAGCAGCTCGAACAAGCACATTTTGCTGCGTGAAAACAGTGTGCAAAATGCGATTTTGCTCACTCCGTGAGACAAAGTAGCTTTTTAATTTTGATGCGGAGCACTGACATTTCGATGTATGGGGTCTATTACAAGTTCAGAATATTAGAACTTTATTAGCACTGTCCCTTTCATTCCATTACGAAAAAAGAAAATGGCAGACGTAGGTCGATCCATAGTTCGACCATCAAATTTCAAAGTAGACCCCCAAAAGAGTACACGTTCGAAAACTATCAAATTAACAAGTTTAAATTACCAAAATAATTATACAAAAGAATTTTCAATTGAAGAATATTTAAATAAAAGATCTCAAAATAAACTCCATTTTTCATAGTAAATAGGTAAACATGATTTTTTTACGCTAGCTAATTAATAATTCTATTTCAAACAATCTTAAATTTTATGAATGTATACCACAGATGCAGTTTCCGAACGCAAGCGCGGCGCCCCGCCCCTTTTAAAAAATTGCGCGCTGTTATTTGTTTCAGATGTTATTATATTAGTTTATTAGGTTATTGATATTAGTTTTAAATAAAAAAAACTAATAGGATAAATCAATTCTCTATCTAAAATATAGTGAAGTCAATGACGTGACGAGGGCAGTATTTTAACAACAGTACCTACGGCTAGTTTTTTATGTGCACGCGAGATACACGTAATATGCTAATGTGTGCCCTTGTGATAATGATAATATATTTCATAAATATCTCGAAGATATTAGTAAAATCAGTGAATTTTAACAAAAAACGGGTAAGTTTTTAGTGATGTGTTACAAGTGTAACGCGACACTCGTATAGGTACTGAAATATCCTTTGGTGTCTCATGCCTTGTCTCGCCTTTCTAGTATTGAATAACGGAGCGGCTGGCTCTGAGGAGTTAAAACTAGCAGTAATGAAAGTCTAATTAAGTTTTCTTCCTGAATAATCTTGAGACGAATAGGTACGTGATACTATGATATATTTTTAATGTGAATATGTTCTCACTGCTGAGGTGAAAAGTTGTATGTGTTACTCGAGAGCAAAGTATTTGCATCTCGTGCTTTTGAGTCCTTCGCTGCTCTCAAGATTCAAACGTTGAATCACTCGCTACGCTCGTGATTCAATTTTAGAATCTTTCGCTTCCTCAGGACTCAAAATCAGCACTCGCAGCAAAAACAAACTTTGCTCTCTTGTTGCACAAATAACTATTTTCCTTGTTCTGCAGATTTCCAACTATGCCCGCAATGCGCACATTTCAGCAACACCTCGGAATGCGAGTTGTTTCGGGATTCTTGCAAGTAAGATCAACCTCTAGGAAAGGTATTAACGTTAACGATACTTATTCCATTTTACCGACGTATTATAATAAATCACAAACGATAAAAGCAAGCATTCAAAAGTAAGACTAGCTAATAGTTTTATAGCTTGTCCTAGTTGAATTTGACGTAAAACTTTTACTTGCAGATAGGTAAGTAGGTATTAGTAGGTAGCTTTAAAGTTGAAAGTATGTAATACTTCATCTCAATTTATTTTTCTTTACGTTCACAGCTTTTATATTTTATATTATCAGCCGAAAGCCGTCCACTGCTGGACATAGGCTTCCCCCAAAGAGTGCCACAATAACCGGTACTTCGCCACCCGCATCCATTGGACTCCTGCGACCAGGGGGTTTTACCACGGTGGGGTGGAAAGGTTCAACTAATAAGTAATGTGTCCGACTCTTCCCAGGGAGAAGCGAGTCCAGAAGTCGGAATACCATTCCTACTGCGACAAGAAATATGGAAAATGGCGGACCATTTTTATACCTGCGGACTACAGCCAGTGCCGTTGCTGTGACGAGTGTGTGTTCTATAGAGGTTGGTGTCAATTCAATATCCTCCTAGCGTTCATTCCCGGTTGTGCCCTAAACGAGCCCAGGGGTCCGCTTTGACACATAATCCCAACATTGAGCATTGGCACTTGTTTTACGAATGTGATTGCCATCAGACCTTCCAGCCCAGAGGGACTGCCTGCCTGACCGATTTTTGAATGATATAATTTATAAAAACCGGACAAGTGCGAATCGGACTCCCCTACCGAAGGGTTCCGTAAAAAATTATAAATGTAATTTTTTCCGATTTTTCCCTGTAGGTACTTGTAGTATAGGACGATATATTACTTGCCAAATTTCATAGCAATAGGTCAACGGAAATATAAATTTGATTCCCTTGAAGGTCGATACCGACACCTTCAAGGGAACCACGTTTCTTGCGGCATAAACGGCAGTTTCTTTTTATTAGGTACGTTAACTTAGAAGTTCGTTTTTTTCACAGCTTCAAAGGAGTTCCGTTCCCTGAGTTAAAGGGTCTTGACAGACAGACAGACGGACTACAAAGTGATCCTATAAGGGTTCCATTTTTTTTCTTTTGAGGTACGGAACCCTTAAAAGACGTGGGAATCTATAATTATTCACTTCAAATAACTTGGAATCAATTTCCAAAAAAATAGATTTGGACGACTTTGCAAATCTGGCCTGGCAAGTTAACTAATTAAGCTTATCTGGGGTTTACACGGGTGACTAAACGCGAGGCTAAAATCGACCGTCTAAATGGCAATTCGGCGTGACTAAAGCCGCAAGCCCCAAAGTCGGTCGGGTAGCATCCGACTTTGGCCACGCGACTAGCCGAAAATCGACCCGTGAAAACCCCTCATAATATATACTTTGAGTGTACTTAGGTAGGTTACCACAATTTATCAGGATCACTGATGCTGTGGCATTCCTGTCCATCTCCCGAGGATGTGCTGTGTTGAGAGTTAGACCAGTATTTTTGTTTAGGTGTCAGCACAATAGAGCTGGGCGTTTTTTCCCATAAGCGTTTTCAAAAACAGATTTTTCGTACAGTAACGGAAAAACAGTTTGTGGCTAGAACCACAAACCGTTTTTATAAAAACGATGACAAGGAGCTACGAGTAGAATGCGACAGTCGCACGCAACGGTTGCAATGCAAAACGTGAAAACGCAACTCGAAAAGTTTCGTTTCACTTCGTTTGGCGACCGGCGCCGTCGCCGGTCGACAAACGCATGGAAAAACTAGTTATTTTTGAAGCTGTTTCTCAAAACAGTTTTGTGATAATAAAAAACGGTTACGTTTCGTTTCACGGAAAAGTCGAAACGACCCAGCTCTACAGCACAACGAATCCTCAAATCAGGAAAACCGTGCGAACACGAAAGTGCGTGTCGGGCCACGCGCAGTGTAGGATTCCGTAGTTGCCCGTCTTTGTTACATCGACACGCATGCGCCAAGTCAATGGTGCGGTAGCGTCGGCAGAATTAGTACGAAAGTTGACCTTTCAAGTACATTTTAAGTTGATTGACTATTACTCGGTAACTAGTAATGTCTACTTAGCCGTGATAGTTTTTCCTTTAAATTCATTATATCTTCTACTGTCACGGTTTTTTCTCATTCACAGTAGCAGCCATTGCTGCTACTGTGAATGAGAAAAAACCGTAAGTGTCCCCACCCCCTGCCCGCTCATTAGCGGCATTGGGGACACTTATTGATTCTAACAAAAATTTAGGCTTTCAAGCCCAATATCACACAAATGGATTGATTGACATACCCATGCCGAATGACAGCTTTCTAGTAGTAAGTGAGCTAAGCCGCAGACGGAGAGACGGACAGACGGACATGGCGAGACTATAAGGGTCCCTTGTTGACTAACGGAACCCTAAAAAGGGTCGGAAATGCTTGTGACATTACTACACATGAGTCGGAAGCGTCCATAGCCTATATGCTTACCGTCAAGCCATATACTTATTGGCCACCGTCCTGTAAAAAAAAGTCCGGGTTGCACTCCGGGAGTGCCGGCAGAAGTGAAAACTCAATGACATTGTAACAGTTTTTCGATTAGGTCACGTGTCCGTCTTACGAATTTTCAATCTCTCGAATCTTAAAAGGTCACGTGACATCTTACGGTCACGTGACCGGTGGCGAGTTTAACAATTTTTCCCCATCTCAAAAAGTGCACAGCGCCGCTAAAGAAGTTTTCAGTTCAAAAACAGTTTTTAACCCAATGCATGTTTGACAGAGATGGACCAATCCTGCGTGCACGATGAATTCGATTTCGATTCGGAGGAGTTCCTCCCAGTGAGCAGTATAGGTAAGTTGAAAAACACAATGGTACTGTCATACCCGAGACAGCTCGTGATGGCAGCATAACCTGCCTACGTCATGAGCATCATAAAAATTGGGGACTGTCAGTGTTGCCACAAAGTAAATTACCGGAGTAAATTTAATTACTTCACTTACGTGCTTTCAATAAATGTTTACAGCACAAAATTTAAATATTTAGCTTTAATATCAGTAATATCACAGACAGTTGGAAAGCTGAACAGGCTTCAGTCACGGTAGGGAAAGTTGTCCACCTGACTGACCCAACAGTAAAACAAAAAGGGTTCAATCTCCCTCGCAAACTTTGGTGCCGTCTGAACTGGTTGCGAACTGGCCATGGACGCTGCAATGCCTCCCAGCATAAGAGTCCGCAGTAAGTTCGGCCGAATTTCACCTTCCCATACAAACGTAGTTACGCTCTCATTTTAAAACTACGTGTTGGATTGTGACGAAACTTTGCATATACAATGACATGAGGTATATCTATGTCTGTAACTGCGGACTCATAAGTGAGGTAATCCTACCATTCTCCACTTTACGAGTGCGGAGAGGAAGATCAAACCACTGAGCACATCTTCCGGCGCTGTCTTCTTCACTCCTACCCTGGACCTGCTGAAGATCTGCTCGCTGTGATGACAACTGACAGCTGCCTGGCTGAACGACCTCAAAGCTATACTCTAATTGCACTCTAAAATGATGTTTTGCCATACGATTAAAATGTATGAAGGATTTCTAGTCAATGGCAGTATTTGTGTGCCAACTTTGCACAATGGCAACATTTGTGTGACGTTGGCAGGAGACATGGCCGGGAATTGTGTTTTTCTGCCATGGATTTAGGTAAGTAGCATCAGTATCCAATAGTGAGTGATCATTGGGTTTTTTCGCTTCCAACCTTATATTCCGGTTTGTTTGCCATTTACGACACATTTTCAACGGTTCACAGATTTCAGAGCAGGCTGCAATCCATACTGGGGTCACCCGGACCAAGAGACGTTATCCCTTCGCTGTGACAAGATCCTGCGCAGATGTAAGAAACTACGTTAAAACACTTAAATGAAAACCTAGTTTTATACAATTATCTGACTAGCGATTAATGACAAGCGAATATATCGGACAGAAAGCATTCGTCGCTCTTGTACTTACATACAGGGCGCCCCAAAATGGGGTGTGAAACGATCAAGGACCTATTCGGTAGCGCATTGCGATTCGAAATATGCATGTTTGTTTTTTTTTTAGTTTTACTAACTTTTTTTTGTTGACATTGCTTGTGAATTACACAACATTCCCCCGCGAGAGTGAAGGGTGGGAGGGGAGGGTTTATTTCATTTTCAGCCGCCGCGCGCACAGCTGTGAGATGAAAATGTTTTGTGTATGTTTTTTTGATATGTAGGAGACGGACGGTTTTAGGTATTTGTTTTCATACTTACACAACCTATGTAAAAAAAACAAATACTTGAATGAAAACATAAACAAAAACAAAACATCAATAAAACAAGCATTTTTGGAATCGCTATACGCTACCGAACCAGACATTGGTGGGATCACACACCATTTTCGTTACAATAACCTGTATTTGGTCAATCAACTATTTCTTGTTGTTATTTTGAGCCGTTAGCCAAGAGACAATATTATGATGACATAGTTTCTTAGATTTTTTTTTACAACATGGACATTTAACAAACTAAGAAGATGGCTCTTAAAAAACTAGCCATGTGCGAGTTGGACTCGCGCACGAAGGGTTCCGTACCATTATCTATAAAAAACGGCAAACAAATCACGTTTGTTTTATAGGAGCCCCCTCAAATATTTATTTCATTCTGATTTTTAGTATTTGTTGTTATAGTAGCGGCAACAGAAATACATCATATGTGAAAATTTCAATTGTCTAACTATTTAGGTTCATGAGATATAGCCTGGTAACAGACGGACAGACAGACAGACAGACGGACGGACAGCGGATTCTTAGTAATAGGGTCCCGTTTTACCCTTTGGGTACGGAACTCTAAAAAGGGTCGAAAATGACAAAAACCCCTAATTTGGTGAAATGTAACAGGAGACGTAACCATGGCAACTAGTGACAGACAATCGTTGATTCACCCATGATTGATGTCATGACATAAAAACGCGACCATGTCTGCTGGTGCTGATAAACAATTCTATTTTATTTTATTTTATCGTGTGGCACATTATTTCGCCTTTAAAGATTGTCACTCTTTAGCACCACCTAGGGGACACGTGCAGGGTTGTGGTAGGCAGCTCCTGCGGACGCGAGTAACAGTTGTCCCCCACACACATTTCTATCGAGAATAGATGAAGATCAGGCTCCAGCAGATCTAAAATGGGCTAATTTTTTCAGGTGTACCGGTGACAGTACCATCACTGCCCAAAAACGCGTATGGTGTGTAAGTACCACAGCTGTGGTTCTGTATTAATTTCTTCATACCGCTTCGTGGTGGGCTCAGTTCTAAGGGCGGGTTGCGTCGACCACATATGCCTGGCTAGTTAACGTTACATATGGCGTCGGCAACTGTCATCCCATAGATAACTTTGAAACTTCCCATACAACCATCATACAACTTTAACACTGCGGAGTGTCGAAAAGAGTGCGGACTCTACCAAGTAATTTCGCACATTTTTTTAAGTAGTATTCTATTTAGTAATTTAGTATTATGTGCCAGGCCGGCTAACACGATACGTTTAATCGTCATGTTTCATGACGAAAATGAACTGACACGTCTCATAAAACATAAAGGTGAAACGTATCATGCTACTAAGCCAGCTTTGTATAGTCTGGCTTACCTGCACTTGTGTCTCTGAAGATCTGCTCAAGAAACGTACCTACTTAAAGTATATCTTAAGTTAGAACTATTTATTAACTTAAAGGAAGGACAGATTTTTAGTTTGCTGGAAACGATTGTTGGCCAAATTAAATCGGTGTCCGCGGGTAAATTTGATGTCCCTAGAATTAAAAACTATTTTGGAGATAGAACTTTAATAAAACGCCTGCCATATAAGTACTTATTCTAAATAGCCTCCCCGAGGACATCCTACTCGAACCTAATATACGTATTTTTAAAAGAAAATTAAAAAATATATTTATATACTACCTTAGACATTATAGTATAAGTGTCGAACTAACCTAGGTACTTACTTATTGTAAAATTGCACTTGTTATAAAAGTCTTCCTGCAGACAAACGGTATTAAACAGTTTTGCAGGGCTTTTGTTTTATATGTAACTTTGTAGTTAGCTTAATAAATAAAATAAATAAATAAATACAGCACTACGAGGTCCTCGATAGCTATCCGCTTTCTATCGCTGCCGCAGTGTATCTTGGCATCAGCAGAAAGCATATATAAACTCAAAATACGATGAAAAGTTGAAAAAAGAAGCACTGCGGCGCTACCACGAACTTCGAAAGTCGAAGTTCAGGTATTTCCATCTCTATCGCACTCCATTACTCGAGTGACAGGGATGCATGTATTACGAACTTCGACTTTCGAAGTTCGTGGTAGCGCCGCTGTATCTATGGATGATTATTTTAAACATTTCTTTTAGCAGCCGTCGCAGCTACCGCTACGAAGCGATCACTGACCCCGACTGCCCCGTCTCATGCCGAGGCTACAGCTGCGCTTCCACCCTGAAGCACGAGCAGGACTGCCCCGCCGGCGCTTACGTGCCCGACAGAGCGCAGTGCAACTGCTGTGGACGTTGCAGCGCTTATTTCCGTCAGTACCACACTGTCTGACAGTCCTTCCTTTTAGTGGCTGGTCCGATTTCCAGTGACGTTTGTTTTTGCTTCTTTTATCAACTAGACTATAGAAATCCACTAACAGCGACTACCCTGGCGCCTGCCGAGGCCACCGCTGCGCTTCTACGCTGAAGTACGATCAAGACTGCCCCGCCGGCGCCTACGTGCCCGACAGAGCGCAGTGCAACTGCTGTACTGTTTTTTTTTTGCTTTATCATGGACTAGACCTAGATCTAGAGACTATAGAGTCCCACTGACAGTGACTATAGGAGCCCTCTCATGCCGAGGCTAGCCTGCCGAAACACGAACATTACTGTCCCGCCGGCGCCTTAGTGCGTGACAGAGCGTTCCCAGATCCCAGATTTGTTCCCATTAGTCACTTTGACCCAAGGCCCTGCGACTGTTTTGCTTCATATTATCTGTGTCTAAGAAAACCGCGCATCTTCCCATTGACTATAGTAAGGGCCCATGCTGTGCAACGGATTGGACCTCCTTCTCAGCCTATCCTAAGTAAAAATAAAAAATAAAAAATAAATATTACGGGACAATCTTACACAAATCGACCTAGTCCCAAACTAAGCAAAGCTTGTACTATGGGTACTAGACGACGATAAACATACTTAAATAGATAAATAAAAACTTAAATACATAGAAAACATCCATGACTCAGGAACAAATATTCGTGCTCATCACACAAATAAATGCCCTTACCGGGATTCGAGCCCGGGACCTCTTGCTTCGTAGGCAGGGTCACTACCAACTAGGCTAAAGCGGTCGTCAAAGTTCTGCTAAGTCAGATTAATTAGACTACTAGTCTACCGAGGCAGTGGACACTTAGTGCATGCGAAACAGTTAAGTGATACCCAAGAAATATTTTGTTACAGAATTGAATCAGAAATGTGCTGAATTCAAGGAGACTGTCCGACCTCTTGATAATGATAGTAGCGAAATCGAGGTAAGAACGGACCTTTAAGGTGGTTTTCCACCGGCGAGGCGAGGCGGGGCGTGGAGGGGCGAGAATTGAAATTAGTATGTGGGACTTACTACCTATTTCCACCGCGCGCGCGCGCTCAGTGCAAATAGGTAGTAAGTCCCATACGAATTTCAATTCTCGTCTCGCCTCGTCTCGTCTCGCCCCTCTGGTGGAAAACCAGCTTGATAATATAAGTATCAGTTTATTACGATTGCTGAAGATTATGCATATTTTTCCATCATGGCGTTAAAAATTATCCGCAATTCATATCAAATGGCTAGCTTTCTGTCATCAAGTACTTCTGGTTTACGGCCAGTCGCTAAGCTGTACGTGAGTCAACCAGTGGGCACAAGGCTTGTCCCGCTTGCCACTTCAGCTAAACTCTGCCCTCGCGCACCTAAGAGGTGACATTTCACCTAATCACGGTTAATAGCGACATTAGTGACCTACTCATCATCGCACGTCGGTGTTTTTATGAGAACGGTTACACGCAAACGTGACGACCCTAAATGAGACGAAAAAGCACATGCTATGCGGTAGAGAAGGATGTCATGATTTTAAAATTCTAGCAGTGAAACATCGGTGTTGATATGTGGACACTACCTAGTTTTTGTTTTGTCAGTAACATAGGTATAATGAAGGATTTTGATTTGTCTCTTCTGTTTCACGTTGTGTAGGTGGAAGAGGAGTTGCTAGAGCCGGGGTGTGACGACGGCCTGGTCTGCCGCCAGGGGCTCTGCCAGGACATACACACGGTGCACTCCGCTGTACCGAGTCGCAAGAGGAGCTCTGAGGGAACCGAACCAAACGGTATGTGTATGAAGCCAGGTGACGTCCTCTTCTGCCAAGATCTCCACAGGGACACGGCCAGTGCAGCTGTACAGAGTTGGAAGAGGAACAGCCAGGGAACTGAACCCAAGGGTAAGTGGAGCATATCTTTGAAGGCACTACTGGGGTTTACAGTCACACCTCGTGTATCGCCTGGGCGCTCTGGACATTGCAGTCAGCTGTAGGTACACAGTCGAAAGGACAGCAAGAGAACAGAACCCAACGGTAGACGGAACATGGCTTTAGTAGTAAGTATAGTTGCTGGAAACTTCAGGGATACCACGTGTAGCAGCAGGACCTCAACCAGGACATTTGTTATATTATACAAGACACGAATAGAGTAGGTAGGTACGTCAGATATAATTCCAGTATTTATAGTTGCAGTATCTGAAGAGAAATAGTGAGGAGAATGAATGTGAGCCCAATGGTAGGAACGAGGATTGAACGGAGTCAGTTTCGCTTTAAAATAACTAAAAGAACTTACTAGTCACTATGGGCGGCCGGGTAAGTAGTTTTTTTTTAATAACTTGTGAGACTTTTTCGCTTTTGTTTCTTTACAAGAGCTGAAGGTAACAACTGCCTAGACTCCATACCAACTCGACTCGTTCAAGGTCTCTTTTCGCATTGTTCGAGCTCCAAAATTCAACTGGCTGTATGTTGAGCTTGTTCCAGAGCCGTGCAAGCGCGAAATGAAACTCTTCAAAAAGAAGTACGGAGCCGACGGGCACTTGCACTACGAGGCGCCTCAATGCACGCCGCTGTGGTTGTATGCTCCCGTTCAGGTACAAAAAACAGTATATATATTTTTTGACGAGTCCCTTTTTCTAATTTCAAGTTTTTTTTTATAATAGACTGGCTCGCGAATTCTACAGATCACAGAGCCACTATACTTAGTAATAGTTAGGTATGTCCTCCTTCATGGCGCGGCGTGCGCGGGCGCCGCTCCGGCGGCGGCGTGGAAGGTGTCGGCGTGCGCGTGGCGCGGTCCCACTCGTAGTGCACGTCCACCGAGCCCGCGTCGGCCGTCGAGCAAAATTTGGCACTTTAAATGTTAAGGTGACGGCAGCCCCAAGATTTTGTCTCGTTCGCTCGATACGCTGTGCTCTCGCCCGCGCACGCACCGAGAGAAATTTTAATAATAATCAGATTGTCAATCGCCGTCGAACGAAATATTATTTCGGAATTCCGAACGAATCGCTGTTGAGAATGAGAGACGTGGTGTCTCTTTCTCTCAAACTCTCAACCAGCAATACAGCGAAACCGCCAATCAAGCGTCACGCATTTGACGCCCCTGGAATTAGAAGCATCGCGTGTTATAGTTTATGATTTACACACCCCCGGGGATTCCTGGACCCCGGCGTCCATGCGTAGTCTTTGGAGGAGACGCTCCAGAACTACTAAACCCAAAAAAAAAACAACGATTTACGTGAGGCATTATATTGAAGTGTATCTATCCTCAGTGTATCAGTGTGGGGAGAGACTAAAGTACTTTGGTTTGTCCCTAGGGAAGTAATGCACAATTGTTTTTGTATGCAAAGTACCGTAAACTCGTGTATGGCTGGCAAGGCTCGCAAACGCGACTCGACTCGAACCGGCAATAAATGTTTTTTTCATATTGCGTCAGTGTCGTCGCTTCTTGTGCTATTGTGCGATGGAAGATGGGACGGCTATCGAAGGAATCAAGGTCCCAAGGGTCGAGGTCTCCAACATGAACTGTGGTAAGTTCAGTTTATTACAAACTAGCTGCCCGCGCGGCATTGCCCGCGTATTGCAAAGAACGCAGGCAATCTCGCGGGATAAAATATTGCCTACTTATAACCATCCAGAAAGTCCATTCTACACACAACACGGCTATCACAAGACGGCGCGCGAGCTCTCTCGATTTTTCTCGCACTACTTATAGGTACCTCTTTCTGAGTGTGCTAATAAGAGAGAGACGGATAGTGCGAGAAAAATTGAGAGAGCTCGCGCGCCGTCTTGTAATACCGAGCTGGTGAAAGATTTTAAGAGTCCGCAGTAAGCTCGATTAAAAAAAATGAGAGCGTAACTACTTTTGTATGGGAAGGTGAAATTCGGCTGAGCTTACTGCGGACTCTTAAATGCTACATGCCAATGAATAAATTAAAAAGTAGCTTGAACAGAAAAGTAGCATTTTGGAGCATACCTTACTTTTCCGAATGAAAGGTGTGAAAAATGTACTGTGTTTTAGTTTAGGTTATAAGTTAACTCTGTGCCAAATTTTTATCTAAATCCTTTTAGCGATTTTTGGGTGTTTCAGTATGTAACATAGACTAACCCACCGTATTAAACGTAGACTTTCACTTTTATAATATTAGTGGATGGCCGCACTCAACTTATAGCCACGGGCGCGAAAGTAGAACCACCATGGCAACATTTGCGCGGGTTCACTATTGCACCAGCTCGGAAAACATGCACAGGGCCCTGCGCCGCCCCGTGTGGCCATGGATACGCATCAGGGGCCCCATCCTACCCGACAAGAAACTGCTGTCCCTATGGATTGAGTTAAAATTTTCACTTTTCTTAATAATTCCAATAACATTGGTCATGTTGCAGATTGTGCCCGCGAGCGCTGCCGTCTAGGCACTGAAATTGAGTGCGACGGTTTCGGCAACTATAGGGAGGCTTTGTTCACGCCGCATATAGACCAGTGGAGCGACTATGACAGTGAGTTGGTCATTTTGGTCATCTACATACATAGGAATCCGCGGGGCAAAATATTTTGACAAGTAGGGAGTTCCTATATCGATAAACTTAACTATCGATGCTAATTCTATATACTAGTGATCACACAAGGGTTTGCTTGTAAAAATATGCTTTTATTAATAGTATAAAAATAATTAAATAATAACTCAATACTCTACTTCGTTTTTAAAAAACAATTTTATAATTTTACTCGTCCCAAGTGACAAGTATGTACCTATTGTTTTATAGTGAGTGTCTAAAGTAACTAATTAACTTCTATTTCACTATCTAAAGAGGTTGAGATAATATTAACTATTTTGTAGTGCAATAGGTATTACGCCCTACTTTTATATAACCTAGCGATTATTTAAAATATGCTATGTTGAACAATAGAACAAAAACACAATGTTGGGGGCGATCACTAGTAGGTAGGTATATAGAACGAGCACCGATAATTTAATTTGTCGATATAGGAACTCCCTACTTGTCAAACAATTTTGCCCCGCTGATTCCTATGTCTGGTCATCTAGCAGATTGGTCGCCTAGGCACGGGCGTGGTGTGACTTCGGCAACTACCGGGAGGCCTTGTTATCGCCTTATCGCCACTCTCGCCGACTGGTGGAGCGACTACGACAAGGAGTTGGTCATTTTGGTCCTCTCGCAGATTGGTCGCCTAAGGCACGGGCGTGGTGTGATTTCGGCAACTACCGGAGGCCTTGTTCTTGCCACTCTCGTCGACTGGTGGAGCGACTACGACAGTGAGTTGGTCTTGGTGGTAATTTAGTAGATTGATCGCCTAGGCACGGGCCTGGTATGATTTCGTCAGCTATCGGGAGGCTTTGTTCATGCCACACGTCGGTCAGTGGAGCGACTACGACAGTGAGTTGGTCATTTTGGTCATCTCGCAGATTGGTCGCCTAAGGCACGGGTGTGGTGTGATTTCGGCAACTACCGGAGGCCTTGTTCTTGCCACTCTCGTCGACTGGTGGAGCGACTACGACAGTGAGTTGGTCGTGGTGGTAATTTAGTAGATTGATCGCCTAGGCACGGGCCTGGTATGATTTCGTCAGCTATCGGGAGGCTTTGTTCATGCCACACGTCGGTCAGTGGAGCGACTACGACAGTGAGTTGGTCATTTTGGTCATCTCGCAGATTGGTCGCCTAAGGCACGGGCGTGGTGTGGTTTCGGCAACTACCGGAGGCCTTGTTCTCGCCACTCTCGTCGACTGGTGGAGCGACTACGACAGTGAGTTGGTCGTGGTGGTAATTTAGTAGATTGATCGCCTAGGCACGGGCCTGGTATGATTTCGTCAGCTATCGGGAGGCTTTGTTCATGCCACACGTCGGTCAGTGGAGCGACAGTGAGTTGGTAATTTTGGTCATCTCGCAGATTGGTCGCCTAGGCACTCGCATGGTATGATTTCGGCAATAACCGGGAGGCTTTGTTCACGCACGTCAACCAGTTTAAGCGACTACTATAGTGAGTTGGTCATTTAAAGATTGGTCGCCTAGGCATGGGCGTGGTGCGAAGTCAGCAACTTACGGGAGGCTTTGTTCATGCCGCTCGTTGACCAGTGGAGCGACTAAGACGATGAATTGATCATATTGGTCATGTAGAATTATGTCCCATCTGGGTAAGTACGTAGTGTGACTGTCAACTAGGTATTCTGCTTCACTTCGTGTAGTGATACGACGGTGATTGCGTCATCTGTGTTGGCTTCGGCAACTACTGGGACACCGATATTTGTTTTTGCGTTCTATGAATTTAAGTACCTATGTATTTATCTACATAATGTGTACCATACCAAGTAACCATATTAAGAGACTTCTTTTTTAGGGTTGCTTGTTGACTACACAAGGAACCCTTATAGTTTCGCCATGTCCGTCCGTCTGTCCGTCTATCGGTCTTCGGCTTTGCTCAGTAACCCTTACGATTAGAAAACTGTAATTCAGCATGGGTATATAAATCAATCATGCCGACAAAATAGAAGAATACAAAAAAATGTGTTACCTACCCTTGTTACGTAAAGCGGGGATGTAAACTCTTTTCTTGATAAACTTATAGTGTGGGATATCGTTGGATACCTTGTTTAAAAATATTTCAGGTTTCTTACCACCATTTTATTACTCGGTAATTCGTTTGCGAGGTATTGGGCTTTAAAGCCCTAATTTTTGTTCGAGTCATGTGTCCCCCCCTGCCGGCTAAATGAAATGGCTACTACTGGGGATGTGTAAAAATTCGTGGCAGTAGTAGATATAATGAGTTTAAAAGGAAAACTATCAGGGGTAAGTAGGCATAACTAGTTACCGGGTAATAGTATATTTATATATGTATTGGCATGTTTTTATTTGTCTAGAATTAATACCTATTCGGTTTTGTTTTCATTTTCTCTGTGTTTTTGTACACGGTATAAGTTTGCCTATCTCGGTCTACCTACCTTCCTCTCAATTGCTCAAAGGTTAGCTGGAAGAGATCCCTTATAGGGATAAGTTCGCCTTTGTACTTTGATCTATTGTGTGACATGTATATTCTTGAACCTGTTATTGTGTACAATAAAGTGCTTACATACATACATACATAGTCGACCAACTTAAAATGTACTTACAAAGGCCTATTTTCGTACAAATTCGGCCGACACAACCGCACCATTTAGTTGGCGCGCGCGTGTTGATGTAACTAAGACAGACAGGCAACTACGGAACCCTACACTGCGCGTGGCCCGACACGCACTTGGCCGATTTTTTATAGGCTAGGCCAATTTATGGGGTTATTCATAAATTACGTCATTTCAAAATAGGCTGTGGGGGGGATTGGATGACGATAGTCATTTTATTAGGCGGAGAGGGTCCATTTCAAGGAATAACAGAGAGGGGGGTCAAAAATCGACATAAAACGGTGACGTAATTTATGAACAGCGGCTGTTCATAAATTACGGCTGCCCCTCTGAGAGATTATCCTCGAAGATGCATTTATTTGTGTTATAGCTTCCAACGGCCCCGACCTCAAGGAATAGAGTGGTTGAAGAATAGTCTACAATAATGTTTTATGCCCTTTGTAATCTTAAGTTTCGTACCTTTGTTGAATTTTAATTTAAAATTATAAATATTGAATGTTTATTAATTGTGGTTTTACATAAGTAATTTACTCATATTATACACCATTTCCAAGATTGCTTTTTTTTTCGTAATGTCATTAACATCATCAACATCATCCACCCATTAGCAATTGCGCCCGTTAGCGACCACCTAAGGCTATGCGCGCACTGCGGATTTTTGCCGTGCGCTTATTTTCCGCAAAATCTGTGAAGTATGGAACCTCCTTGAAGTGCGCGCACTGCCGAAAATAATCCGTATGCGGATTAAGATCTGTGGTTTGCTGAAGATTGGTTGCGGTGCGGCGCCGCACGAATTTTGTGCATTCTATGGACTACTTAGTATGGACCATTATGAAACCCCGCGCACTGCGGAATAAAATCCGTGCGGACGCCCGCCGTCTGCCATCCAGTGACGCAGTTGCTCTCGCGACACGGTGCTGCTTTCGACGTGCGTTCTTTACTTGAGTTGGGACTAGAATGGCAAAACGTGCGGATATGTCACCGCTGAGCGTGTATTGGACAATCACGTTTTTTACAAGCTTTTATTGACTTTCACCTGTCCCGTTGTCTGTCTGTCTGTCTGTAATCAAATCTTGCAAGTTAAATTTGATCCACTTGCCGGTTTCCGATTGAGTTGAAATTTTGCACGAATATGCAAATCGCGTGACAATGCAATATTATGATGACGTGGAGCTGATCCGATGATGGAGCTGGAAGGTGGCCATAGGAACTCCGTAATAAAACCACATAACCCCATCGAGTTTGGGCTCGATAGAATCGTCTCAATGAGTAGTTGATGACGGTATACAGAAAAGTAAAGTCGGCAATAAAAGCTTGTACCAAAAATGAATTTTTTGACAGAATCTTATTTTCCTTTGCGATTTTAAAAACGCACCGCAACTCGCCGCACCGCAGTGCGCGCTTAGCCTAAGTGTGCCGATTTGCGACAACTTCCATTAGTTTGTTGGTGACTTAAAGGATAATAACTTGGTTTTTTATTACATTGTGTTTTAATCCTATGAGATGTCAGATGAAATATATCTCATGCAATAAGAACCATTTTCCCACAACCCTGACCCTTGCTTTACGCCTGCGCCGTAGGATCTAAACAGCTGATTGTTACGTCAATAGCTCGACAAACATAGTTTTGCAGTCAACCAAAAGTGAGAACTAACCTCGTTCAATACAAATGTAATATCCATTGTATGTTAAAAGCGCTACATCTGGCTGCAAATACCTATAAAGTTGCATTGCACAACTGGCTGAAATAAGATACTAATATCCTTTTTTAATACTACCTACTGTTAAAATGTAAAAAGAAATTGCGGTTTGTTCGTTTCGCCGATTTATAACCTTCACCTAGCGCTGAAAGCATATTTCTGGCAGCTGCGCCCTTGTGACGTCATGACGCTCGCGGTTGTAATGTTGCCAGGGTCACGAAAACTTGGGAAACATTTGTTTTTAGGAATTTCAAACGGGAAAAAAAAGTTTAAAAGTAGTGGATGAGATGTTGCCATTCAAAGTAAGTAACCACTGCTAATGCGACTAAAATAAACGACTTACAGACTTTACTATTCAGGGCGGAAACGTTCCACTTTCTGTTGGCTAGGTGACTAAAATTATTAATTTATGCAGTAAAAAAATGGGTAAGTGCTGACTATTAAGTACTAGCTTCCGCCCTCGACTTCGTCTGCGTGGACCCGGGATAAAAAAACTATCCTATATTTTAATCCAGGCTTTAAACTGTCTATGACTTCGTGCAAATTTAATTTAAATCGGTTGAGCCGTTTAAGCGTGTTTGAGCATCCAAACTTTCGCATTTATAATATTTAGTGGGATGAACAGCGACTAGTTCTAAGTTGACACGGTGGGAGTACTAAACTTTAAAAACTTTACTAAAGTTTTATCGGTTCTGTTTTGTTCGTTTCTCACACATATAGATTAGCTAGCTTCCGCCCGCGACTTCGTCCGCGTGGACCCGGGATAAAAACTATCCTATATTTTAATGCAGGCTTTAAACTATCTTCGTGCAAAATTTCATTCATATCGGTTCAGCCGTTTAAGCGTGATTGAGTAACAAACATACAAACATCCACACATCTAAACTTTCGCATTTATAATATTAGTAGGATCTGGTTAAAATGTATGTTAAAAATGCTAGGTGCATTTAAGAGTTAGGCTGACCCGAAATATTCCAGAAATTACTCCCAAGTAAGTACCTATAAGTATGGCAACCCACGGCGCATGGGAATAGGACAGTCAGTCAGTAGTCACTACAGTCAGTCGATACTGCGCGCGGGGAGAGTCGCGCGTTTCGGACAGATACGTTCACCGCAAAAATATTCGGTTAAACAGTTTAAAATGCCCAATATAATCAACGAGGTTAAATTAGACTTTAAGGATGTACTCCTTAGGCCCAAGCGGAGCACACTCAGGAGCAGAGGCGATGTGAGTTTGTTTTTTATTTACTTTTTTTAGTTTGTAAGATCAAGGTTGCAGTTTTCAGTGTCTGCGCTGTGATGTAACTTTTTTAACGTGAAAATTTCCAGTGGCGAGGGAAATTTTCCACCTACTTTCGCTTGATTCGGTCTAGAATTTCATTTTAATAGAGTAACAAATGCAAATGCGAGTCATAACATTTAATTTGATGTGCATATTGACTCTTATTTGCAGTAAAGTCAGGATTTTCATTATGTTACAGCATTATTGACTGTTTTATTATCATACAGCCAGCAAATAAACATCTGCATTCTTTGCACCTTACTCCTACGAGTTAAGGTACAAAATTGCTATAAACTTATAAATTGCTTTAGTCCAGAATTTAGATACCTACCTAAAAAAATCAGCAGCAGAATTAGCTTTGTAGATACGCAAAATTGTTGCCTACTGTTTATGGATCAAACAAATATCGAGGTTCGGATTTCCTATAAACTCAGCCAAAGTTTTGGGGCTTGAAAGCCCCATTTCTCGTTCACGTAAATCTGTGATGAAAACACAACTTACATGTATACTGCAGGGGCTGACGAACATTGAAAATGATCCACGGATTAAAAAGAAAGAATAAAGAGTACAAATAGTCTTTATTGCACACCAGTAATACTGAACAGTAGGACAGAAAAACAACGGATATAAGAGCAGAGGCAAACAACAGGCGGTCTTATCGCTAAAGAGCGATCTCTTCCAGGCAACCTTTGGGTAGCGGAGAGAAAATAAATGTGGTGCAACAACAACTGACGTTGGTTATATAGTTGGTAATCTTAGACATTTTACTTTTACTTAACATTTTTTTAAGTTGTTCATGTTATTGGTTATCCTATTCACATAATCTAAAGAAACATGACGTACAAAAATACAACCGGCCGGAGATTTTTTTCCTAAGAGATGAGTAAGGAAGACATTAAAAAACTAGACCCCTTTAAATAAAAATCCACCCAATATTTGTATTTGTTTGTTGTTTGGTGGAATAAAATATGTACCACAGGGTACATAAACTGTACCTATTCCCAAAAGAAGCGGAGCATATGAAATTTTATTTATTTCACCGGATAGCGACCACCTAACCTAATGTATTGGGTCGGTTTGCGAACACTCAGATGAGTTGCTGAACTGAAAGGATGTCTTCTCGTTTTTAGGGTTCCGTACCAAAAAAGGTAAAACAGGAACCCTTATGGTGCGACTCCGTCCGTCTGTCTGTCTGTCTGTCTGTCTGTCACAAAGTGAAATATATCACGAACTACTTAAGCTATCAATTTGAAATTTGGAATGGTTTTAAATGAGTTACCTATCCACGTGCATGGAAAATGAGAAATTTAAATAAACATTTTAATTTTCTATGAAAAATTACGAATGAGGGGGGGGGGCAAAAAATTAATTCAACTATTAGGTCAAGTGGGGTATCATATGAAAGGGCTTGAGTTGTACTCTTTGAAACAGTTTTTCTTTTTTTTTCTACATTGGTAAAATTTTGATTTATGAAGGAAAATGTAAAAAAAAATACCATTCCCCCCCTTAGATATAGAATATAGAATCCAAGCGAAAATTTTTTAATTGTGATTAAGATAAACATAAATATTACTGAAAAAGTATAACTTTTTCTATATCTAGCGTACTTTTTGTTTTATTTTCAAAAATCATTTCCTAGTTAAGTCTGCAATTTAATTAACTTTATAAGTATTTTTTTCTTTTGAAATTCCTATAAGACTATAATAGAAGTACTCTCTTTCAAATAAAAAAATAATAATCAAGATTGGTTCACGTGATAAACAATAATCGCTAAAACACCAACATACATACTAAGCTGATTGCCCTTGCACGTTAGTACCAAATGGGGCCGATAGACGGCGCTGACCCCATTCTTACATCGCGGTGTTAAGATTTTTCTAGAATGAATGGGGTTGGGACGGGTATCTTTCAATAGCAGGTCAAAAAGAATTCGTGATACAATTGTCTTGGTAGTTCGATGGTCTTGGTGTAAAAGTTATTCGTTGTTTGAAATTGAATTCTGTTGTGTTGGGTTAAAATAAGTAATTTAACAAATTTACTTCCGTCTATTTGTCGTCGTATTCGTTGGGCTTTGGCTTCGTAATGGGAAAAACTGAAGCGAATCGGCTAGGAAAAAACTAAATAAAATATACTCAATTGATACATTGAGGTATTAGAATTCGTTGTTTTCTCTTCTGTTTCATACGAGGGTAATTTATATTTTACGGGTTTATAAAAGCTTAAAGAGGAAATTTTATATGGATGTTGATAGTTTTTCTTAAGTAATTGAAAATAATTACATCGAAGATGACTGCGTGGATAAATTTCATGCAATTCTTGCTCATCATGCTAGCTACAGAATGAAGGTGTCAAATATTGGGACATTTTCTTAACCTTGAGTTAATTGATAGTTTGTACGGAACCCTCGGTGCGCGAGTCAGACTCGCACTTGACCGGTTTTCTTTTTGTAGATTCCTGTTAAATAACTATGTTATGTATTTTGCATACGGCTCAAGGTTTGATTAGAGTCTATAGAGATGTCTATAAAGTGTAGTGTCTATAAAGATAATAATCTTTGTAAAATAAGCCTTGTTCTTGAGGTGGTCGCTAACTGAACCAGGGCGCCGATTTTTGACTTTTGATCGCTCGAAAATTAAGTAAAAGTAAATGCTATTGTAGTGTCATAATCACAGGCACTTACTTCCTATCGATATAATTGTATACAAGTGGTCAATACCGCGCGTTTTTAGATTTTCTATCGTCATTTCAAAATAGCGTTTCATAATTTTTGACACTTTTCGAGTGAAAGAGTCGAGCGCTCGAAAGTCAAAAATCGGTCCCCTGGTCACGTAACCGGCTTAACGACCCTAAGTAATTATTGCAGGTTTAAAGGTTGAGGAAATATGATATTGCATTGCAGTGGTGGGTTAAATACTTCAACCCTTATCCCATATTCGACTCTCACCCAGAGGGGCTCATTTCACGAAGCTACAGGGTACAGTAAGTCCAAGTCTCTTTGCTGGCCTTCTGACCAGTGTTGCCTATTTAAACTTGTCAAATAGTATACAAGTTACAATTTGACAAGCTTCATGAAACGGGACACTGGAAGAAAGGGGTGGTGCTCTTCTAACCCGACAACGCGTTAACAAGAAACAAATTGTGCCTAGATTAAACCTAGTGATTAGCTAAATCCACTAGTAGAAGTGAATGTACCAGTTAATTTATTGAAATAAACAGTATTTTTTTAACCTAAACCGGGCTGTTATTTGGAAAGTGCTGGTGCGGCTCACCTTACCCGTCAAGCTTAACGAAACCAGCACGGCTGTCACGAGACGGCGCGCGAGCTCTCTCGATTTTTCCCGCACTATACCTCCCTTTCTTATTCGAACACTTCACACAACACGCGCGCCCTCGCATGATACCCGCGTGCAGACCTCTACCTACGCTTAATTCGAATCGCGGCGTCAAGATATATTTGTGGGTGAGCAATTGAGCATCGAGCTGAGCTCCCCTATTAATGTAAATTGTTTTAAGTCCACCTCGACGCTCAAACACAAATATATCTTGACACCGCGATGCGTAGCAACTAAGCGTAGGTAAAGGTCTAGTTTCGTGACGGGTGACCGGCGGGGTGAGCCGCATTAGCGCGTAGCGAATAACAGCCCAGAACAACGGGGTCTTCATCTTCACCTATAGCTATCACCTCACGGGTCACCTAATTGGTCACCTCACCTTAAGCGCACGCCCCACCTCCCATGCTATTAGGCTTTGATGCCGCGCAGCCAGGTAAAAAGGTTTAACAAATTGCTCTTTCATAACGTTTTATCTAGAGATTGCGTGATTCGATATCGTTGTCAATGCAACGATCACTTAGGTACCTAACTTTCGATCGATTATAGAGACCTTGGCAGTTTTTCTAGAGAAATTTGCAACTTAACACTAAAATACCGATTATAATTAACCTTCCAGCGTCTAGCAGGTTTACCCAACGTTTTCCCCTAGTCGCGGCTCATATTTTTGGTGTGATGACAATAAATGTCTGTCACTTGGCCATAAAGTGACTAATAAGTGAAAAATCTTACAATCTCGTCGGGAGCCCACTATTTTACCGAAATATTTTTGGCCTAAATTCATTTCCCAACCATACTTTGTCAACTGATCCGACCGCTTTGGCCTAGTTGGTACCCTAGTAGTCCCTAGTGCCTAGTCGGTACCCTGCCTACGAAGCCGGAGGTCCTGGGTTCGAATCCCGGTAAGAACACTTAGGCCCAAAACCGACGGTGATACGTTGCAGTTTCTATATTTATTTTTATTTATTCCTCACATAAATTAAAAAATAAAAACCACTACAAAAACTTCGTCAAACTGCGGAGCAGTTTGTTGGTGAATAGGTTAAGTACACTCATTGTTTGCTTTATAAATCTGCTGTAAGTACATCCTATTATGCTAAAACTAGGGGTAAAGTGTTTAATTGTATAATTGTTAAATAAAGCATAAATTACATGAATACATTAAATACATGAATAACATTAAAACTAAACATACATTATTTTATATATTAATTAATATTAATTAGTTGCGTTTCACCGTCTGGTTTGGGCCTCATTTGTGACGAGCATGAATATTGTTCCTGAGTAATGGATGTTTTCTATGTATGTAAGTATTTATTTATCTATACAGGGTGTTTTTATTCATTTGCTTTTATTTTTAGGGCAGATTCTTTACATCTTATGTAGATAATTTCTCAAAGAAACGTATGTCCTAACTCGCACCATTTTCAAAATATTTGAAATCGAAATTTAATCACTAACTTAAGTTAAACCCGTGTAAAATCTTCTTAATTCATAACCAAGCCCCGTACCTTGTACGTAATAAGAAATTGCACTATCAGTGAGCTAAATTTATTAATGAGCTGTCAATGCTGTCACGCACAACGTTTAAGGTACTGACGTAGTTGACACCAAATTGATGCTAGCTTCCTTAACTCTAAAAGACCTTTTACAATAGTCTGCAAGTAAATATTAAAATATTTTGTATGAAACCTGTTTTATATAAATGTACCAAGCACTGTGTCGAAGTTGAAGCAAATGAATAAAAACACCCGGTTTAATCTCCACTCGGATAAATAACGGATACGGATACGGATAAATCTCTAAATTAAAAAAAAGAATCAGCCAGTATCAAACGAACGGAACATGAAACTTTTTTCGCAAGTACATTATTATTCTAGCTTGCGTTTAGAATAGCTTTCATCCGAATGCGACGATTAATTAATTTGCGGAAACATTTGACCTCATTAGTATACAATATTTCGTCGTCTAGTACCCATAGTACAAGCTTTGTTTAGTTTGGGACTAGGTCGATTTAAGATGGTCTCCCAAATATTTATTTTGTTTTTTTCGTCAATTCATATATTTATATATGCCAAATCTTAATTCAGTCAAATGATCACTTGTCAGAATATTATTAAAGCAATTTTCAATAGGACATTGGTACTTTTGCTAAATTATGCGTTAATTAGACAAGTTTCCGCAAAAATCGTGTTATCAAACATTACGTTACTTTATGTAACTTGTTATATCCAATGTTGAACTATCCATAATTATACTAAGTGGTAGTAGTATGGTTAATTAAAATTAAAAGTACTTACCCGATTTCGCTAGGCTACGTAGCTAGTTATGAATATTAAGATATACTTATTATATTGTGCATATTCCATCTAAGTAGGCTTTAAGAGTCCGCAGTAAGCTCGGCCGAATTTCACCTTCCCATACAAACGTAGTTACGCTCTCATTTTAAAACTACGTGTTGTATTGTGACGAAACTTTGCATATACAATGGCATGAGATATATCTATGTCTGTAATTCGTTTATACGGTTCCAGTTTATAAAACAAACGAAATACAGCAAAAACAAGTTTTGTATGAAAAACTTAAATTCGCTGTATTTTTTTAAATATGGTATCCGAAGCTACATAAACTAATTACAGACATAGATATACCTCATGTCATTGTATATGCAAAGTTTCGTTACAATCCAACACGTAGTTTTAAAATGAGAGCGTAACTACGTTTGTATGGAGAATCGAGCTTAGGTACTTGGGTGGGTTCTGTGAAGCAAGAAAGCGTCGTTTTATCCTCCTAGGTAGATAAAACGCGTGTCACATGTCACGCGTTATATCTATGTGATGTTAATGATTAAGATGAGACGCATCGATTTTCGCCTCGCCTTGAGGAAGGCCGCAAGCCCGGAAGTAGACCGAAAATAACCCATTATTATGTGTCTATCTCCTTGGCTTCAGGCTGACGAGGTGACTATTTGGACTTGTCTACTGTGCTGTTATTAGCTACGCGCTATTAGCTGCGGCTCACCCCGCCGGTCACCCGTCACAAAACTAGACCTCTACCTCTACCTACGCTTAGTTACTATGTATTGCGGTGTCAAGATATATTTATGGGTGAGCGTTGAGGTAAGCTTAAAACAATTTACAGAATAGGGGGGCTGGTCTAAACTGATAGTTGTCATGGGTATCGGATCCTAAACAGTTATGTCACGAAAGTTTATGCGTTAGCATTGCGCTGGTTAGCGGCCACCTTATTTCGTGTGCTGGTTTTCGACCACAACATTAGGCAGTGAAGTGAATGAAAGTTTATTTTTATTTTTAACGACTCCCTGTTGTTTTATGGTTAAGAGGGAAGTATACCTTTGGAAGGTACTACGGTGTACTCGTCCATACAAAAAGAGAAAACGTTTTTCCACTTCTGGCGAGTTTTACAGCTCACAGAGCAACTAGCAATATTACTATGTATTTGGCACAGACAAATCACGATGTAGGTTGTGACCTCACTAAGGACATGAAATGTCCGTAGGTACAGGACTTTATTGTTAACGTCAAAAAGGCGTGTACAGATATATAGATTATTCATGTATATATACTATATCCCCTGACTGTACACTCGCCTACAAAAATCTCTCTAGTGTAAAAACCTACTTAGGGCTTGTCCATATATTACGTCATCGTTCCCCCCCCCCCCTATCATCATACTGTTAATTCCTTGAATGGAACCTCACCGCCTAATAAAATGACTTCCGTCATCCAATGGTCAGACCCCCCCACCCTATTTTGAAATGACCTAGTTTTTATTCCGGGTCCACGCAGGCGAAGTTGCGGGCGGAAGCTAGTGTAAAAGATAATTAGTAGTTATTACCGCCGCATGCCGCGAGCACGAGCGGTGTGCGCGTGCGCCGGCGCCGGCTAGATCCATTTACAGGGTTAAAGTTCTGCGTAAACATGTGTCACTGCACAATGGAGAGAATCGTAGACACCTAACATATTTACTAGTTAGATCTAGCAGTTCTTTTTTAATACTACGAACAAGCGTACGGCCCGCCTGATGGTAAGCGGACACCGCAGCCTATAGACGCATGCAACTCCAAAGGAGTAACATGGGCGTTGCCGACCCTTGATATGTTTGAGGATTCGCCGTGTTCACAGCTGAAGGAACAAATTCCCTCGCTCTCAACACAACGCTTCCTCGGGAGCTCTGGCGACCTTGCTCACCATCAGGAACACAACACTGCTACAGAGCAAGTAGTAGTGTTATTATGGCTGTGGTCTTCTGCAAGGCGGAGGTACTTCCCCAGCTGGGCTGCTCCAAATTCGAGCGGGATGACATTTCGCTGTGCCCTACCTCACCAAAAAGATATAAAGTTTTATGAATTTGAAAGGCCTACGATATATAAAATGTGTTTTTGCTCCCTTTCTTACGAACACAAATGTCAAAGTGAGAGACAAACGAGCACTTTAGCTAAAATAGGTTTGTTCAGCGTTTATGAATAGGTACGGCCATTAGTAAGTCCCTATAATATTAATTTCGTTACAATAGAACCCCTGTAATATATAATTAGTTACAGTGAATACAGCGGCAGTTAAACCTT
Source organism: Epinotia bilunana (assembly GCA_947049275.1). NCBI lineage: Eukaryota > Metazoa > Arthropoda > Insecta > Lepidoptera > Tortricidae > Epinotia > Epinotia bilunana. Next base: position 5,129,435 of record OX346272.1, on the reverse strand, counting down.
CACGGCTTTGACCGCTGTACAAATGGTAAAAAAAATGCCTTCGAATACCTATCTTCGTCTATATGGTCTCTAGCTTGATATACGAATGCCACCAAAACTTAACAGAGGTGTGCGCAGACAAAAACAACGTTACCATACAATGGATCAAGGGGCATAGTGGCTCAAGAGGAAACGATGCAGCGGACGAACTGGCCAGGAAAGGCTCAGAAACGGCGGCATACGGACCGGAACCAATCTTACCCCTGCCACAAAGCTACATATACAATCAACTTGACCTATACACCAAAGACCTACACCAGAGATATTGGGAGGATATAGACACATGCAGACAGACCAAAGAGATTCTGTCAAAACGCGACAACAAACTCACAACCGCACTACTGAGGACACACAGAAACCAACTACGCAAGATAGTAGGAATAATAACAGGACATAACACCCTGAACAGACACCTGTACAACATGGGTATCACAGACAGCCCCATGTGCAGAGCCTGCATGGAGGCGGAGGAAACAACCAAACATATTCTACTGGACTGCAAGCAGGTAGAAGTATACAGGAAAAAGCACCTAGGGTCTCCAGACACACTACGGAACGCAGTCAGGAACACAAAGGCACTCACCAACTTTGTAGAGGAGCTGGGGTGGTTAGAGTAGCGCTACCCCACCATTTCACGCAAAATAGGCACAATGGATGTCGACTTGCGGAAAAAAGCCCAGTATAACTAACTAACTAACTAACTAACTATATGGTCTCTATGGTTGACATTCCACCGGCTGTCTTCCCTACATCTTAGAGCGGTAGAGCTTGTTATTGTTATCTCGCTCATATGAGCAGCCCAAGACACCTGCGCCTTACAGAACATAGGTTACTCTGTAGGTATGTGGTGTTGTGTTCCTGGGCTGTTATTCGCTAAGCGTTAATGCGGCTCACGCCGCCGTTCACCCGTCACGAAACTAGACGTCTACCGACGCTTAGTTACTACGCATCGCGGTGTCAGGATATATTTGTGGGTGAGCGTTGGGGTGAGCTTAAAACAAGTTAGTGAATAGGGGGGCTGGTGACGAGTACTGACGCCAGAGCTCCCAAGGATGTTCTGTGTTAAGAATGAGGAACCTGCTTGCTTTCTAGCTGTTAACACAACGAATCCTCAAGTGCATTAGGGGTCGACAACGGGTTTAGACTACGGCGTATTCTTCCATCAGGCAGGCTGTATGCTTGTCATCGTCGTAGTGTAAAAAAACGTCGCCTAGTCATAGACGCATTATCTATGTCCGCAAGTTTAGTGTGTCACATAGTATTCGATAATTATTGACCGCGCGACCCCGACAGTCTGGCGTCTTGAGGCAGTGACGTCACGTTGGCGTCTCCCGGGACTAAATGATAGATAGTTAGCATTGTACAATAGGATATCCAGTTTCCGTCAGTAACAACAACATGAACAATAGACGAATAAAAAGCTCGCAGTATTCTCTGTACTAGAGCTGGGTCGTTTCAACTTTTCTGTGAAACGAAACATAACCGTTTTTTTTTTATCACAAAACTGTTTTGAAAATCAGTTTCAAAAATAACTAGTTTCTCCGTGCGTCGCCGCCGTCGCCGGTCGCCAAACGAAGTGGAACGAAACGAATAAAACAGTTTACAGTGTTCGCGTTGCGTTTTCACGTTTTGCATCGCAACCGTTGCGTGCGACTGTCGCCTTCTACTCGTAGCTCCTTGTCATCGTTTTTATAAAAACAGTTTGTGGTTCTAGCCTAACTGCTTTTTCGTTACTGTACGAGAAACTGTTTTTGAAAACGCCTACGGGTAGAAAACGCCCAGCTCTACGTACTGTAGCTGCGGGCGGATGGTTGCAATTTTAGGTAGGCATCCTTATCGTTGTGGATAAGGCAATATCGCGTTTATGACAAGTATGTGAGTGCCAGAGTATTTCAAGTGTAGGGTGCGGCATTATAAAGAGACAAATGCTGCATTTGTCTCAAGCAGTCGGCACAACGAATCCCCAAATCAATAAAGGGGCGTATTTAAGTAATACGTTTCTGTCAAAAAAAAACATTTTTGGTAACTACTGAGAGGATTCTAACGAGCCCAAATTCAATGGTTACGTTGGTTAAATACTGAATTCCCATGGCCACCTTCTGTCTCCGTCAGCAGATCAGCTCGATGGTACCATAATATTGTATTATCATCCAAACTATACATATATACCCAAAATTTCAGTTCGATCGGATAACGGCAAGTGACTGAAAAATAGATTACTAATTTTGACGGACAACTTACATACTTACATACTTACATATAAAGCTTGTAATAAAAAGTAACTCCTTATACGTATATTTACTCCACTGGAGTCGCTACCGTCCACAGGTGTCTCTTAACCCGCAGCGTGTATGCTTGTTAACCACAGTCGTGGCATAAAAGATCTTGGCCCTATATATTATTTTAACCCGATTGAGTCCACTGCTGGGCAAAGGCCTCTCTACTTGATCTCCATGGTCTTATGATGCTTCTTAGATTGCTGAGGAATGCATCCAGCCCCCCTATTCTGTAACTTGTTTTAAGCTCACCTCAACGCTCACCCACAAATATATCTTGATGCGTAATAACTAAGCGTAGAAAGAGGTCTAGTTTCGTGACGGGTGACCAGCGGGGTGAGCCGCATTAGCCCCAGCGCAGGTGCCCCGCCATCTCCGTCTAGGTCGGCCCCGTCACCCACCCATGACACCCACGCTATATTAGGCCACCTGTCTGGATGAATGCGAAGAAAATGGCTTAACGAACCTGCTCATAAAACTTCACGACAATCGGTCCGGATATGCGACCTGTAGAGGATAACAGCCGGACATCTGGACATCTGGACATAGGAAAGAATTTTCGCCCAAACTGAAAGGGAGAACTTCGTTCGCCTCGCTCGCTCGTTGAAAGCTTTTCATTGGTACATCAGATTAATTCCTTAAGGTCCGTACCGCCGATGACATTGTCCCAGCCGCTGGCGCTGGCACCGCGCCCGTAGGAAGCGTGTAGCGGATAAATAAAGATATCTATTTATATGCCTACGTGCATACGTACCTGGCTACGGTACTTTCTAACCAGCGAACGAAAAAACCATCCCATAAAAAACATTCTATGTAAAAAAGAGGCCAAGTCTCGAAACTCTTCCACCGGCACCGTAAAAAATTGTGAGATATTTCGTAGAGCCATTCTCAAGCATTCTTAGTAATCTTTATTTGCTTGCTAAATAAAATTCTGTAACATGGCAATCACACAGCTTTCCTGCATTTATGGATTTCTGCATACCTAAATCTATGTAGTATTGTAAAAAAATTACATCCCCACTTTAGGTGTAGGGGAGGTACCCCAAAAAATAATTTTTTTTTCAAGATTTTATTCTGTTATTTATATACCCATGCCAAATTACAGTTATTTAGTAGTAATGGTTACTGAGCTAAGCCGAAGACGGGCGGACAGACGGAAGGACGGCCAGACGGACATGGCTAAAGTACGGTTACCTACCTTGTTGACTACGGAACCCTAAAAAGGAGCGCTGGCTGATCATCCAATCAAAGCGGAAACCAGAAACTTGAAATTTACACCAGAACTTGCTTTTATAACATAGACAAGGGATGAGATGGGATATTTGGAAATTCCACCCCTAAGGGGGCGTAAATAGGGTGCAAGTTTGTATGGTAGAAAATTTGTTTTTTGAGCTACAAACTGAAAACTTTGTAGAAAGATGACTTATTTCAGCGTTTTGGAACATTCCACCCCGAAGGGGGTTAAAACTTTTTTTGAGCTAGAGCCTTGAAACTGTAGAAAGATTACTTATTATATGTCTAGATAATTATGTTTGCGCCTGTAGGGCGATTATCATCGATCGACAGGTGTCGTATGTCGACTCTCATGACGGCATATATGACGTCTACACAGACCACGCACATACCTCGACAACTTCCCCCTATTCTGTATCTTGTTTTAGGTTCACCTCAACGCTCACCCACAAATATATGTTGACACCGCGATGCGTAGTAACTAAGCGCAGGTAGATGTCTAGTTTCGTGACGGGTGAACGGCGGGGTGAGCCGCTTTAGCGCGTAGCGAATAACAGCCCTGGGATGTTATTCTTTACCCGCTCATGCGCCTCACCCCACACGTCATGCCTATTTCTCGGCAGGGTTTTCAATTGTACCACACGGCGGATCAATACAATAAAGGCGCTTCCAGATGGTTGAGCAATCGTCCTGCAAGCTATAAGATAGAACAAGACTTTCAAGGTCATTCATCTGTAGCGATGAAAATTACATGAAAGATACATGTATCTTTCAAAGGCCCCTGTATTTTTAAATAAAATACA